>JAIWZP010000032.1:0-376329 GCA_025201375.1 Gongronella butleri | reverse complement strand
TCCTATGATGTTTGATGGATGACGTCTGCCAATATTTGACACCTATTCGGAGCTCACAGTTTTGCACTCTTCCCACTGGAACGCGTCTTGGAAATTACAAAACACCTACTGTATTGATGAACTGAGGGAAAAAATCGAGGTAAAAAAAAACAAATTTTACTACAGTTTTTCGCTGTTTTTTCTGCCCGTTTTCGCTGCTGTACGCCTGTGAAACTGATTTCGTTTGGAAGAGGGGCGCATCACGCATTTCTGGTTCTCCTAGGAATCCATTTGACATTTGCAGACAGGATGGAGCCCATCATCGTGGTTTAAAACGTAGTTCGCCCTTTTCAATTACATATTTTTTGGTGCACTTGGCATCCTGTGTCCAAAATCCACAATAACAATCTGTCTTAATTACCCTTGAAATCAAGTTAAGATGCGATGTTATGCAATTAAAAAAAACGCAGTGATGTATTGTGAACACGCGAAAAAATCAGTTGTTTATACAGTTGAAACGAAATGAGGAGAGGAAAGTGGGAATTACAGTAATGCAAAAAAAAAAAAAAAAAAAAAAAAAAAAAAAAAAAAAAAAAAAAACGAACAAGCAATAAGTGACGATGGTAATGAAGAGAATTGATATCGAGAGACAGGCATTTGATGAGAGCAAGGTATAAAAATCAATCAGCAGTAAGTCGGGGTCGGGTCCTGCGTGCAGGTGTCTCGGCGGCGTTTGCGGCGCGCTTCTTCTTCTTCTTCTTGATGCGAGCAGGGCTTTTCGTGGTGACAAGCTTGCAGCTTCTCTTCGGAATACCATGCATCTTTTTGTATTTGGCACGGATTTTCCTGGTTTGCTCCTCTGTGACATGCGTGGCGTCTTTCCAAAGAAACCGGTGAGGGAAAAAGCTGGTTGGATCATTGATAAAGTACTGGAACTTATTGTGTTCTTGATTTTCATGCGCAAACATGAATCGACAATCCCGCAACGTTCGGCCATCTTCCAGAAGAATGTCATCGCTGTTGTTATCGGCAGCTTCAGACGCATCTTGCGGCGAGTCATTGAGCGAGGCAGGGGCAGAAGCGGGCGTGTCTTGTGGGGCAGGCGCGTCGCGGAGCGGGGCAGGGGCAGGGTCAGAGGCGGGCATGTCTTGCGGGGCAGGCGCGTCGTGGTCAATTTGGGGGCGCACAAAAGGGGCGTCTGGATCCATGCGAAATATTTTCAAGTTTGCACGCAAAATTGCCTGTCTGTCGTCTGGGGACCATGTGGCGGACGCGCAAGCAGCAAAACTGACACTCTCAGGCCAATTATGCACATAGAGATCCTTATTCTGGCCAAGGTCGACAGGGTCCACAAAGAATCGCTGCCAAGGGATTAAGTTGTGCTTGACGTCAATTTTTTCTAAAAAATACAATGGAATTAGTTTGAAACATTAAAAATGAATTACTCACCAAGCAGGCCTCTGATCTTTTCACGCGCTTTCATTGACGACCCTTTGAGCTTCGCAGGCACCACAGGGTCACCTGCAAAAAAAAAAAAAAAAAAAAAAAAAAAAAAACAATTTCAAGCGAGTTCATCCTTGCTCACTGACGCTCACTTGATTTTCCGAGCACAGCGTGGTAGATATGGCGTCCAAACGCGATGTGTGGCGAGACTCGTTTGCCTCCTGTCTCAGGTTTCATCAAGTCCATTATCTTCACCAAAAAGCTTCTTGCGTGCTCTAATGCCAAAAAGAACATGTTTTTTGGTTAATACAAGCTTTAAAAAAGAGAGAAGCAGTAATTTACCCCCACTCACAATCAAAGGCTTGTGTAATTTCTTGCTGCCATTTCTTGCATTGCCAGACGCCATGCAAAAAAATGCTTCTACTCCCATGGAATTGATATCCTTCATTGCATTATTGATGACAATTCGTCTCTACGAGTAAATCGAGTCAAATAAAATAAGATTGAATAAAATGCAAAGGAAATCGTTACAAGAAAGACGATGTTGACTCCGCACACACATTCTCTGAGGCATTTTATTACCCTGTTGATGTACTTGCGGCGCAGGCTCATACTGTCCCGCTGAGTCGCTTGCCATTGTAAAACATAGCTCCATTTTTCAGCCTTTGATAAGCGGCTATAGGCAGTGGCGGAATATGCTATAATTGATATTAGTGGGATGATTATTTGCTTTTGAAAAAAAAATTACAGTAGCGCTTCCGCTTTCGCATAGCCTGATAGGCATTATATGGGTTGTTGCCACGGTTTCCAGAAGCCATTGGCGAAATTGTATCGCCCTCCTCGCCTTCTAAAGCAGCTGCCAACTGATCAAGAACAAAGACGCCTTCAGCGACCTCGCAATGCTCAGCAAACACCTCCACAATAGACCCCAAAATGGGCGAGAAGTCTTGCCAGAATTTAGCAGGCAATTCGATGTTTTTCTGCAACGTAAACATGATTTCGTCGACATTCATTTGAATCATGATGATGAACAAAAAAAAAAAAAAAAAACAAGAACAAGAAAGAGAGAAAGAGAGAGAAACACAAAAAAAAAAAAAAACGCGTTTCATTGTCGTGGCCGGAGATACAAAAGGGGACAGCAATAAAAGGAGGCAGTGGCACCTTGGGGTGCGGGCTCATCGGGGTATGGCGGTCCGGCGGAGCTGTGGACCAATGGGAGGGAAGGTGTGGGGAGGTCAGGACGGAAAGAGTGGTGCAAAGGTTCCAAGAAGAGCTGAAACCTATTCAGGTGGGCCACTTACGACGGGTTTCAAAATCCGCCTTGTATTCTAAATGGTACCCCCTTATGGTAAGATGGCCTCCGAAATCAAGGTACCCCAATCTCCTGGCCACACAACTCAACAGATAAGAGCGCTCATTTGACCGAGAAAAAGCAAAGAAAAAACCGAGGTTGATTAGCGCGTTTCCGAGCAATTGGCAATTTATGCGTTTTGAAACCTAGTTTTGAATCTCTTGCAGCGCCATCGAAGCTTGACCCACAAGCATGAAAACAACCCTATGCGAGAGAAAAGAACCTGACGCACACTCTTGTATTGGTGATCACAAAAAATTGCTAGCTGGACCACGAGTTACGTGCGGTCAAAGTGGACCCTTGGTTTCAGCGATTTTTGGGTTGCTGATTTCTCGCGCCACAGCTATTGGGCACGGTCCTTGCTGAGTAATAACATTACGTGCCAGCCCGTGCCTTGCCGTATAACGCAAAACCAGCCGTCCAAGTCGCGTTCTTGCCGAGCTAGAAGTCTTCAAAGAAAATTATTTCATCGCTGCTAGTGCAAAATTGCACTGGACAACCCTTGCGTTTTTTGTGATTTTTACCATGAAACACGATGTGGACTACCTTGTGAGCAAGTTTGGGCCAGATCGGCGGACCTGGGTTTTCGATTTTGCCAATCGACGAAGATTCGACTCAAAACGACCACTCGCTGTCGTGGCCGCAAAAATTAGCCAAATGACCTCATATTTGAAAGATTGCATGGTAATGGAAAGATCTCTTCTGATGCCAAGTTGTGCGGCAATTGGGCAAGTTGCATCCTGTGTTACACTTGCAAAATAGATCAAACTTGCTTTAAACGATTTAGCTCAACAAGACCGCGATTTAATCCTCTCGGCAGGCGCGCGTTTTTAGACGTTTTGCGATCCTCATTCACTCGATACTTACCAAGTTTTGATTTTGATTGTATCCCCGTCGAGTAAATGACCCAAAATGGTCAATTTGCCATTTTTTACGGTTCATCTCTAAGAAATATTGTAACAATGATCCCAGATTTGCACCAGATGGGGATGAACATTAGAGCTCTATCGATGTCAAGCTTTCTCGGCAATTAGCAGGCACAGTCTTGAGCTACATAAAGCATGACGAAAAAAAGCTGCGAGACACGCGATGAGCGCGTCGTCACGTCAGCGCGGCGCGTCTTTCCCACTCTTTGTGCTCGTTCTTGAATTACGCCTCATTGCACCCCATTCATGCTGCAAAAAATAAGGAGAAATGAGATCATAGTTCACAAATGGATCCTTTTCTGGCTTTTTTGATCATGGGTCGCGTTAGCACGTCGCGTCGACCCCACACTTTCAACTCGCACGTGAGCTAAGGTTCATCTAAGTGTCAATGCAGCCCACTCACGCTTAAAAACAAGGAAAAAGTCGAATTGACCACAAACGCGTCTTTTTCAAACTTTTTTTTTGATCTTGGGTCGTGCACCAAGCGTGTCATCGTGTTCCCTGGCATGCAGTCCATGCGTTGGATTACTTGTTGATCTGAGCATCCATGACATGTTAAAAGTGGATTGTTGTCAATGGTGGCCAAAAGTTTATAAAAGCATTTAGTACAATGCAAATTTTTATCAAACACTTCATCTTCTATTCTATTCAACATTCTATTCATCATGTCAAACCCACGACGCTGGATCTGCGGCAACTGCGGTGGCCCCCACCCGAAATCGTAAGTACAGCGGCGCATGAATTGTGAAAAAAAAGTGCCTCACACTGAACTCTTTTCGTGTTTAGCATGTGTCCCCTCCCGCCTCCTCCTCCTCGCCGCTAAGCGACTTTCAATGTCCATGGCAAGGCTGTCCAGATTTCAAGTAGCTCCTCAAACTCGCTTCATTTTCCCGGTTGTTTCAAATAAAATGTTGATAGCGCCCTATCAAGCCATCTACTTCTCCTTGCCATGGCAACACCTGCAAGCCCATTGTGCTATTTAGAGCCGCCGATCGTGATTGTTGACTCATTCGAGTCGGCAATGGCCCATTTTCGCGTCATTTGGAGAGGACATTGAAATTTGAAACAAAGACGCGTCTCAGCGTGCCGCGGGCGGGTTCCACGCGCCTGGCGGCACCCAAAATAAGCAATCGACAGAAGCGGTGAGCGGAGCGAGGCGCAAGGCATCTTCAGTGGCACACTTTTTTTTTTGAAGTGCAGCCATGGAGTGATGCTGCGTCCCATTTGTGTGGATGACCAGGTGATGCAGATAAAGTTTATGGGCTCCGCTGGGTGTTACTTGACTTGCATGCCACGGACACAGGTCATCTTTTTTTTCTTTTTTTTTTTTTTGTTTTTGGTGAGACGACAGCTGTCAAGAAAAGAAGAGAGGTCGTGCCAACAGCGATGGTGCACCGCATTTATGCATGGTGCTGCAATCCTCAGCTCTTACGAGTTGAACAGTGCATGCTGCGCGGTTGATTGGATGGGGGCAACGACGATCGTCGCTCGCGATTACGCTCGATCTTTGTTTACACACGCTGGTCACGATAAAAAAGAAATAAAACGGGCGATAGCAAGCCATTACCAGGCACCACGCAGATACAATTTACTGAGTAAGAGGATGATCACAAGGAAAAAAGAGAAGAAAGAAAGAAATAAAGAAAGAGCGTTTCAGAGTGACAAGGAGGGTAAGCGAGGAGAAAAGGGGGGAAAACAAGAGGATATCAGACAAATAGGGATCGAAGGGGCAAAAGGGAATCAAGACAAGAGAGGCGCGCGCTCGCTGTCGACTTGGCGCGAGCCAAAGCGCTCGCGCAGGCTCTTGTAAACGGACGAAAACACGCCGTTAAAGACAAAGATGCCAAACACAAGCACAAGGAATCCGATCAACTGCACCCACGAGAACGCGTCGTATCCATAGTGGACGGCCACGATCCAAATCAGCGTCGTGCTAATGGAAAAAAAAAAAAAAAAAAAAAAAAAAAAATAGGATGAGCCACCAGTTGTTGGATTTTTTTTCAAACTTTTTCTTTTTACCGGAGGGCGTCCAAGACGCTGCGGCCCGGGATGCCAATGGACGTGCTGACGGCGAGACCAAAGAAGTTGAAGATGGCGACCATGGCGGCCAAAACGACGGAGGACTGGACGAGGTCGTTGGAGTCAAAGAGCTGGTCAAAGCCCTGCTTGACGTCGAGAACGGCAGGGACGCCAGGGAGAATGGCAGACAGGATGAGCGCGACACCAAGCAAGAGCGCGCCAAAGACGCCTTCAATGCCCATGGCACGCACGGGGTCCAATTGGAAGCGGTCCATGAGGAATTCCTCAAGAATAAACTGCAGCGCGACAAACACCTGCGAGATGAGCAACAGGGAAGGGCCAAACCAGGGGCACGCACCATCGTCGTTCATATGCACGTCCAGGACCGGGTGGAACGCCACAAGGCCGATGCCAAGCAGGATAAAGAGCGCAGACACCCATTCTTGCGCAAGGAAGCGGCGCGCAAGGAAAATGAAGCTGAAAACGGCCGAAAAGCCCACAATGCTGCTACGCACCATCTGATACACCGAAGGAGTGCTGTAAATCAGGCCCAAATTCAGAAGCTACGAGAGAGAAATAAAAAAAAGGTCAATTTTTACCCTTTCCACTCGTATTTCCATGTTTTCGTCTCTTTACCGTTGTGGAGATGAGGTCGCAGGCACTGGGCACAATGAACCACAGGCTGGCGCACTTGGATTGACGGTGCTCCGTGGGCGCGTGGACATCCAGGCTGGTCTGATCAAACCATGTGGTGCCCTTTTTGATGATTTGGATGCCAACAATGCACACAATCTCGCCAATGAAGATCATCAGCGTCTGAAGCAAAGGCTGCTTAAACGTCACATCTTGATCCACGAAAACGCCGTCCTGGAAGGTCAAAATCAAGGGTATCGAGACACCTAAAAGGATAAAACACCAAAAAAAGGGCAAAAAGATAAGCACTTGCTTCTTTTTTTTTTTGCGACTACAAAGGGTCGCGAGTTTACCTGAGATAAGCAAGCCAAGGACAAGCACAAACAAGTACAGCAGGGACAAAACCATACTACGCAAGATGAAGAAGGAAAGGGGAAAAAAGCGAAAAATAGAGCAAAAGAGGGAAAAGAGAGTTTTTTTTTTTTTTTTTTTTCTGGTTGCTCCCTTTTTTTTTCAAAATGTGGGTGCCACCAGCATCCAGGCGAACACACGCATTGCACACACACACACACACACGCATCGAATTTTGATTCCGACACAGAGTGGTTGCTTGTGAAACCCACAATTGAGCCGCCTTTTCGCTCTTTTTTTTTTTTTTGTCCCCACACAAAGATTCCAAGGTCGTGACGACAGTGTTTTTAATGAAAAGGCTATTTACAATTCGATATTTTTAACATAACTATGAGGGGAATGACAACTGGGAAAGCATTGGTGGCAGCAAATCGCTTATTTGTTTGCTCTGCGTGACTTGTAGTCGTTGATGGCCGACTTGATCGCATCCTCAGCAAGCACTAAAAAAAAACGTGATGACATCAGTTGCCTGGCTCATTGACTCGCTGCCAATCATTTTTGGGGCCGATTGGCACATGCTTTGGCGCAAAAAAAAAAAAAAAAGAGACTTACTCGAGCAATGCAACTTGACGGGCGGCAAGCAAAGCTCCTTGGCGATCTCTGTGTTCTTGATCTTGCCGGCTTCCTCCAAAGTCAATCCACGGACACGCTCGGTCATGAAGCTGCTGGAAGCAATGGCGGAGCCACAGCCAAAAGTCTTAAACTTCACATCGACAATCTTGCCCGAGGCATCATCCACCTTGATTTGCAACTTCATCACGTCGCCGCACGCAGGCGCGCCAACAAGACCGGTGCCGACACCAGGCTCATTCTTGGCAAAGGAACCCACGTTGCGCGGGTGCTCGTAGTGGTCAATCACCTATTTTTACGCAACGAAACATGGGTGAGTTTTCATGTTTTTTTTTTCTCTTTTTTGTTGTTTTTTTTTGTTGGGGTTGACCAAACTCCTGTACCTTTTCGTGATAGAAGCGAGCGCCAGACAAGGTGAGAGGGCGCTGGATCATGCGGGTGCTCTTGTTCACAACAGAGAGAGAGGTTCGCAACATTTTGGTACAAAAAAAATAAAAAAGGAGGGAAAAAGAGCGAAAGGGAACTAAAAAAACATAAGAGGAGGGGTTCCTTGCCTTTTATACATTTTGAGTGGCTGGACTGACTTCTCATCAGATATGGGCCATGACCAATCACATTGCACCGAGTCTTCATCTGATTACACCCTTTCGCCGAATCTCCCCATTATGATTCATTTTCAAGTTGACACTGTGAAGCATTGCCAATGAAACATTTTTACGCTTCACACCTCCAGAACGAGGCTGCAGCTCCTTGAAAAACAAGGACAAGCGACGCGTCTCGTCCCAACTCTCGCGCCCTTTGTCCTTTTTAGTGATAACATCGTCGTCCCAACATTGCCTCCCCCATGGGACGATGATGTCCGTCAATGACGGGCATTCGTCAGCAAGCGCTGTGCCACAGAGCGCGGGTGGCTAGCGTCGGCTTTGAGGCCAATTGAGCCGCGCCCGGCGCCAAAGAGGCCATGCAAAAGGGGCTATTGTCCCCGCCGCCGCATGTGACGCAGGAAAAACAAATGGCCCACTCGTTAAAAAGTGACACTTTTTGCGCCTCTTTCTGTCGATGACACGACGAGCCAGTATGGTGCACGCACAAAAGACAAACGACGTGTGACACAATGTCATTGAAAGCCAAAAGCACCGTCCTTGTGATGATAATTGCCCAATTCTTCCGCCTCCTATCCCAATACGAGTTTAATGCAACAAACGACACCCCAACACGCCCGAAAGAAAGGCAAAAGTGATGCACACATTATGCTGAAGAGACCCGTCAATCGAAAGAAAACAAGAAAAATCGCAATTGACCTTTTTTCATGGGCCGAGCAAACGAAAAAAAAAAGAGCGAAAAATTCAGCAAGGGCAAACAGTAAAACACGGTCGCTTTCGGTTTATTTTAGATGTTGGAGGGGTAGAGCATCTGCAGAAATGAAAGAAAAAAAGTGAGTATGCTATTTCAAATGCAATATGCCAATGGAGCACTTACGACACGGATGGAAGTACCGAACGACTTGGGGGGCAAGTTGTTGCGGAAGCGAGCCTTGACCACACCGCTGGTGCCGTGGGTGCGGGCAATGCGGCCCCAGATGACGCGGATCTTGGAGCCGTTCTTCTCCTTGTTGGCGCGGTACACGTAGGCGACGCGCTTGCCGAGGTAGAATTGAGCATCCTTGGTGGTCTGCACACCCTCAACTTGGAGGAGGGAGACATTGGGGTTCTGGCTGCGCTTGGCACGTTCGTAACCCAACACACGGCCCTTGGCGTAAAGACTAAAGGGGGGAGGAATCAAAAATATCAGCATCCATGTCTATAAACGGGGCCTCGCGTGGGCAATTGCGGTCGATAACAAGCGATCAAGGGTATCAATTGGCGATCCAGTCTTGGAAAAGAAATAAAAAAGCCAATCCAAAGTGACCTGGGGTATCCATCCATTGCAAAATGGTCTCCATCCATCACTTTGCACATCCATCCATCCAACAACAACATCGTGGACATATCCCTGATCGCTTGCTATGTCGATATAAGGGGTGCAGGGAGCATCGTAAATGCTTACCGGTCAGACATGGCGAATCTTTATGAAAAGGAGAGAGAAGGAGCAAGAAGAAGGACGATGAAAAGCTGGCTTGCGACTTATTCTCAGCTTTCAAACGCCGATGGATGCGATTGGCTGTTGTTTGACATCCCGACACCATAACAGAAAAGTAGGCACACGAAAAAAAAAAAAAAAAAAAAAAAAAAAAGGCACTGCCGCATCCGCACACAATTCTTGCTTCCTCTCTTTTTTTTTTTTTTTCTTTCGTCACCTGTTTGGACTGCACCATGACGTTAGGACAGCCTGCTTTCAGTTTTGAGGAAGCCTATACCTCTGTCTTTTTGCGCCGCGCTTTTTACAGCAGCACGACACTGCTTGCTTGGGTGTTGATCTGCGACCGCTTGTTCTCTTGTATGAAATCGCTGGAAACGCGCGCGTCACCGGCTCTTGCTCACCTGTTTTTCTGCCGCTTTTCATAGTTTTCGACACCTCGCTGCGCGACCTTGTCTTTATCGGCACCTTTTGGGGTTTGCTCACCCTCTGTCTGGCATTTAGGCTTGCTGCTCATCAGTGTATGCGCATTTAACACGTGTTTGTGCTATGACTGGGTCAATTCATTGTTCTTTTTTTATAGATGAATCGACGGTGCATCTGCGTGCTGCATACAAATGGCTTGCATTATACGCAAAATGGGACCATTGGATTCTCATGGCCACTTATTCGCTTGGCATGATGCTCGTCACGCATCTCGCTGTGTCTCTCGCCATCCCCTCTTGGAATCTTAGCCTGCGCATCTTCATCCCCAAGTAGGCTTCGCAAATTGAGAGACGCGGTCGCGCTAATTTTTCATTTTTTCATTTTTTCGCACTTTTCAAGCCAACGACTCGACATTCCGCAACTCAACCTCGATGCACTTTTCATTTGGTCGCTTGGCTCGATGCTCGGCAAGATCGTGTCGTGGCGCCGCATCCTCTCGGAGCGCTGGGTGATCCGGCCAACGGCTGTGCGCCAGCCCGTCGCTTTTCACATCAAGGCAAATCTCATGCAAATCATCACCGAGGCTTGGACTATCTCCCTCTTTACTCTCGGCACACTGTGGCTCGTGTTCATGCTCTTTGGCGGCTCCGTCTACTCGTCCATGTCGCAATACACACGTTATTTCTTCACGTATGTCGCGCAAATCGCGTGTCGCGTCGCGTCGCAGCGCATCAGCATGCTCATTTTCGTGTTTTTTTTTTCTTGCGCTAGGATTCTCGAATCACCCATCATTGGCTTCCACTGGTGGCATCTGTTCACTCTCTGGCGTCTGCTGATGATCGGCTCCGTGCTTGTGTTTTCATTCATGCTTGTCGACGTGTTGGCCGACGGCATGTTTGCCAATATGGACCAATGTATCTTTGAGGTCCATTCAGGCTTCAATGCGCTGCCTCTGATCATTAGCAGCTTGGCGCATCCTAAAAATGGCCTTGTCAAGGTAAAATATCATCTTTTCAAAAGCAATTCTGAACGTGTCCCTCACTTTTACTGGGTTTAGAGCACGGCATTGAGCGCATTGACGTGGTGGCTGCCCAAGTCGCCGCAGGCGCAGCAGCTCCTTTTTCAAAGCACCTACCAAGACCCACCTTTTGTCGAGTTCCTAAAAGTCGTCGACAAGGAGCTTTTGGCCATTTCCAATCGCATCAAGGACGAGTTCAAAAAGGACCAAAAGCCCGCGCCTGCCGATGCTGCTCCTTCCGACGCCACCAGTGCAGCCTCATCGGCCCTGCAACCACCCCGCATCCAGCTTGTCGACAAAAACGTGTATGCGCGCCGACGCCATGGCCATGCCAAGGGTCTCGATGACCGCACCGGTCGCCTCGCGTCAACGTGGGCAGCCACCGCGGAGAAATGGGTGCCGTCGCCCGATGTGCCTCTGCGCACCTATGTGTTGAACGTCGTCGCCGACACTTGCGCCTACATCGCCGATCTTACCGCCATTGGGCCCGCAAAGACCATTGCACTCCACTTCCAGCACACCAAGCGCAGACAAATGGCTC
This sequence comes from Gongronella butleri, assembly GCA_025201375.1. Taxonomy (NCBI): domain Eukaryota; kingdom Fungi; phylum Mucoromycota; class Mucoromycetes; order Mucorales; family Cunninghamellaceae; genus Gongronella; species Gongronella butleri. Next base: position 364,936 of record JAIWZP010000032.1, on the reverse strand, counting down.
ATATCCTCACCCCATCTTTGGACACCATTCGTGTCCTACAACGTAAAAAAGAACATTTCCCTAACTTTTAATGTATTTACCTTCGTTTTTGCATTGTAGTCTTGCAAGTGGTGATTGCCGTCTCTGTTTTGAATCACGTGGACGAAAATGACGTGGTGCGCTCCAACCTGACGCAAGTTGTCAATATGCTGCTGGCCTTTGAAAAACAATTGGATGACTATTTGAAAAGCCCACCTGCGCACTACAAGCTGTACGCCGACGCGCCTGCCGAGTCGGACATCAAGCTGCGCCAGCCTGCTCAATTGAAGCGCAGTAAGCCTCCCAAGTCTTTTACAATTGATTTGAATCTTTAACTCCTTTTCTTTTGCTTTTTTAGTGCTGAATGACACTTTTTATCTCATCACGCAATGCTTCCCTGAAGATCTGGAAACCCTCGCCGTGGACGAGCCTTACAGGGACATGTGGACCACCTATTTGTCACAACAATGATTCCCCCTTTCTCGCTTTTCCCTCATTTTCTTGCCAAATCTCATCCCTTTTCCTTTTTCTCATCCCTCTTCCTCCTTAGCTCTCCCATCCATTATTTTCTTTCCTTGTCTACTGCTGTACATATCATTTTGTTGCCCGCTTAAGCTCGCGGAAGCAACAAACCTACAATAAAAGAGAATAAAATTCATGCTAGGGCCAAAAAAAAAAAAAAAAAAAAGAAAGGCGCCTGTCAATGCGCAAACTCAAAAGCCGCCAGGGGTTGACAGATGCAAACCCCGACATCTCTCTTTTTTTCTTCTTTACTTTTGTTGCTTTTACCAATGGCCCACACGCGATCCGTCTTCCGCCAGCTTCTCAAGGAGATTAACCAGCAGGTACGAGCCAGCGGTGCTCTCGGCGCCTTTAGGATTCCATTCAATTCAATGCGTTTATATTTCTAGTATACCAAGGTGGCCAACACCGATCAATATGCAAACGAGCTGCGCGCTGTTTACCGACAAAACATGGTCGTCACTGATCCGGCCAAGATCGCTGCGCTAAACCAGACGGCTGATGACCTGTTGTCGTTTCTCCAGGCCACGCGCAAGCACAAGGTAATAGGATGCGTCGTTTTGGTGCGAACAAAGGGCACAATGGCTCACCCCTTGTCTTTTTTTTTTTATTTTTTTTTTTTGACAAAAGGAGCTGCGCGAGCGCTACTCCAGCATTGTCCTAGAGCAAAAGAAGCGCGTGGAGATGAGTGCCAAGCGCGTGGGTTTGCAAATGCCCAAGCAATACGAACCCGGCGTTGAGGAGCAGGTTCAGAGCCGCGTCGACAAGGCATTCCACAAGTAAACCTCTCATATCCCACTGGCTCTCACCCCCATCATCCCCTCCTCCCCTTGTCCCGGTCTTTCCGTTGTATAGCTTCTGTACCTTGTACCTTGTTTCCATTGCGTATCCACGCCAATCGCTTCATAAAACATTTAAACTGTAGAATTAGCAAAATGTACGATTCGACCGCACTCAATGCCTCACCCATGGGCGACGGGCGCATGGGCGCATGGTGCCATGGGGGGCGAGGAAAGAAAGCTAAGTCTTCTATGAGCAAAGGTTACAGGCGCGCGCGATAGCCGATTTACGACCCAAATTTTACGTCGTGGAAATTGGCGACTAACACCCTTGAAAAATACGTGAAAAATCACGCATTTCCAAATTGATATATGATACAGGATTGCAGCCCCTTGAAAATTTGTCATTTAGTAGGCATTTTTGGCCGTTCTCTTTTCAAACAAACATTAAAATCCGGGGGTTGATCGGGTCGCTGACGACAAAATCAACATTTATTGATGAATCCACGTTTTCAACCGCGGCGCGCTAAATTGTGCTCCTGCAGTGCCATTTGATCATTTCCACACGTTCATTTTTAAGCAAAAATCGTTAAAAACCAGAGACCAACCAGGCGAGTTGTCGACAATTTCGCAATTTTGGCTTTACAGTATGGTGCGTCTCAACTAAAACCGTCACTTTTTTTTGGTCAACTTTGAAAATTAATAGCAAAATCTTCCCCATTTTTTGGAAAAAATAAAAAATAGAAATGAAAGAATAGGTCATTGCGAACATTTTTTATTTTTCCGATTGTCTCTAAGTTGTCTGGTTCCGACGCTATTAATTTTTTAAGAATGCATGTCAGGTCCACTTTAAGCGGGGGACATCATGAAATTGAGCCATCCCCCTCCTCTACCCCGGCCGGATAAATGTTTTTCCGAATTGCATTGACTGTGAAGCATCCAATATTTTAATTTTAAAAGTGTTCTTGTGGTTCAGTGGGGCAATTTTGGCACGCCAGCATGCTGGCCCGTGTTCGATTCTCGTATTTTGCGTTTTTTTTGCACATGCCAGGCGGGGACCGCCTGGTTAATTTTTTATTTTGGCGTGCAGGTACGTTATGGTCAAGTGGCATAAAGCGTTGCACTCAAAAGAGTACTCGATCTGCATGTCAAGAGTTCGAATCCTGGTAAAAAAAATCTCAAAAAAAATTGAGCCACTTTCATGTTATAGATGAGACGCACCATATTCAAAGTAAGATTTTCACAAATCCAAAATTTAAAGGTTACAATCTTACAAACCTTGGTTGGAGTGCCTCCAAACTTTTTTCTTCATGCCATTTCTTGCGTCTTTTTTCAACAAGACGTTGAAAATCACAGGTCAGTGGAGTCGTTTGTGCAGATGAGTCCAAAATACTGTATCGAGATTTCCACAAAGTCAGCAATGACTCTCGAAATAATTTGTGAATCGGGATGAATGAATCTGGCACCATTCGAAAGAGACACCTTGGATTTTATTTCTGGAACGTTTGTTTGACCGATGCGTGAAATTTGTATGCTTGTGAAAGCCGATGAAGCGATGATCAAACATTGCAATTTTTTTTAGCCTCGATGTTCTCGGCAACTGATTGGACGACAAACGCCGTTTTTAACATGTCGAAAGCACCTCTTGCATCTCTATCGAAGGAGACCAGTTTCATTTGACGGATGGCTAAAAAAACTCCCAGAGAAAATTCGCTTTTTCATCAAATAAATGATCAAAATCTTTGATCGCGATTTGCTCGTCAACGGTCTAACTTCTAATAAACGTGTGATTTTTATTGCAGTCTTATTCGCAAACAGGGCACAAAGAACCTACTAAATAATGGAATGACTTACAGCGCGCTAGCTTGGGTGTTGACATTTTGCATCGGTCATTTCACCAGCCTGCTGTCACGATCCCACTCGTGAAATGCCAATACCTTTTTTTTCTCCAGTCCTTTTCTTCCCTTGGTCCGCCCTTGTTCCGCTTTTCCCTTATCGCGTGCCCATTGGAACCCCGATCTGTCTGTGCGCAAGGCCGCAGACCAATTTGACCTTGCCCCACATACCGTAAAAGACCCCGCCACTTTCCTTTTCCCCTTCCCTGCTTTTTTTTTCTTTTCTTTTCTCTTCACTCTTCCAACACCCACTCGTTCCTTTGCCTCGCGGTGTTGCTGTCATCAATAAACCACGTTTGTCCAAATAATGCCCGATTTCCTACACTCTTTTCGTCAAGGTCGGCGCCTCCGTGTCAAGGGAGTCGCCGCCCGCCGAGCTCAACGACGCGCTGCCCAACAAGACATTTTGGGCGATGCCAGGGACGCCCGACGCCTCATTATTCACTCGGCCGGTTCAATGACCACGACACTCCCCCCTCACCCCCAAGGACAGCGACAGCCTAGGGGATCGGATCGTGTCACCTGCAGCCCACTCATCAGCGCACAAAAATGTGCAAAATAAAAAAAGCAAAAAAATATGACAAAAAAATACCATGCAATTTTATAGGCACCTTAATTTGGAAGTGTCAAACCTTAAATTTTTGCAAAAAATCTTGCCCAAAGTACGCAATTTCCTCAGTCGATCGCCGTTTATGCGTCACTCTTTGGGCGTTTTTCTTACTTTGGGGCGACTTGCCATTTTGTCAGCCAATAGTCAATTGTCGAAGCTACCTGTTTGGGATGCATTGATCACTCGGAGTTCGAAAAATCTCAAATTTGGCATTTTCTGGGATTGAAATGTGTGACCCCTGAGTGACCCCCCCTGAATTTTTCAAAAGTGGTCGTAGCAGCGCTTTGGGGTTTTAAGCTTTTTAATTCCAAATTTTGCACTGAATGCGATGCATCTGTTTTTGAGTGGGGTCGACCTTGCAGAGGGTGAAATGAATGCAAAATAGTGCAAATATGAGGCTTTTGGGATTTTCGAGTCCAAAAAACCGTGGGGCGAGTTCGTCTTGATTGAGCAATGAGCTGTACATACAGTAGTTCTAGTTCATTTTGCGACGCATAATTCATCATTGGCGGGCAAGCTGACTGTAAAAAATTCTGGAAGCACAGCAGGCCGGCAAAGTCTGAAAAACGCGCTCTTTTATTTTTGCTTGGTTTTTAAAAGTTAATACAGTACTGTATACTCACGTAAATGTGTATCATACAGTAGTAATTTTCTGTGCAGTCTTATTTTTTTTTTACTGTACGGTATACTGTATCGTACGTACCGCGGGGAGGGTGACCCGAGGAAATTTTGCTTCAGGTCAAAAAGTTCAGGACTTCAGGCCGAAAAAATAACAAATCAGCAGGTTTTTTCAGGTTCAAACCTGAATCGCGATCAAGCAAGCAATCCGGCGGGCAATAGCCTCCTCATAGCCGCTTTGATGACCTGAAAAGTTCAGGTCCAACCTGAACATTACAAAATCAACCTGAATTTGGCCTGAAACCGACCGAAATGCCTGAATTAAATTCAGTAATATGATAAGTCTTCGCTCTTCGGTTTTCAGCAGGTCATTTCAATGCAATTCAGCTGCGATTCATTTCAGGTCGTCGGTTTTCAGGTCATTTCAGGTGCGATTCATCATTTCAGGTCGTCGGTTTTCACTTTTCAGGTCAATAATTCAGGTGCTGAAATCGCGAATTGACCTGAAAAGTGAAAACCGACGACCTGAAATGATGAATCGCACCTGAATTGAGCTGCAAACCGACGACCTGAAATGATGAATCGCACCTGAAATGACCTGAAAACCGACGACCTGAAACGATTTGTACCTGAATACTACTGTAGAGCTGAGATGACCTGATGCCCGACAATTGCAACCTGAAATAATTGACCTGAAAGCTGAAACCGACCTGCACGCACGCTTTATCGTAAAAGTTGGGCTTTCAGGTTTAGGTCATTCAGGTCGTACATTTCAGGCCCTTGAGCCTGAATTAAAATATATCATACGGTAAATCAGGTCAGGTTTCAGTCTTTTGTTTTTTTTTCAGGTCGGGTTTCGGTCGAATTTCCAGGCAGAATCTTTGTGACCTGAACCTGAATTTCCTCAGCATTTCAGGTTTTCATTTCAGATCTTCCGACCCGGGCACCATACAGTATTTGCGTACAGGGCTGTGGGCAGATGGCAGGAACGCGATATCATACTGTACAGTACAGTACTGTATGATGATGATATGATACAGTATGATACAGTATGATGGTGATGATGAATCAAGAAAAAAAAGTGCGAATCAACAATCAAGCTTTTTTTTTTTATTAAAGATGACTATCATACTGTAGGATTGTTAGGATGGCTTTGATTCGTCAAGCTTGTGGGTGTAGATTTCACGGATCAGCATGGCCGCGACATCGAGATCCTGCCAGTAATTCATGTGGACGCTGAGAGCGCTGAAATATGCGTTTTCGAGGATGCCTTCCTGCAAGCAGAAATCCACGCGGCCTTGGCGCGGATTGAGCATGGCCAGCTTGCGCGCGCCATGGTCCTTGACGTCGGGTGAGATGGAGCGCATTTCCATGGCGACTGGCTTGCCGTGGGCCTCGGCGGCAGCGGCCGCGTCTTCCTCAGCCGCCTTTGCAAACTTGAAGTTGCGGATGAAGCTGTTGGTCCAGCTGACGCGCAGTGTGTCAAACATGGCGCCCGCGCTCTTGGCAATCCCGGAGCCCACATTCAGACTGGCGTCCAGCACACCCTTGAGCCCACCCTTGATGTACGGAATCAACACCGGCTTTTCCTTGGCACTAAAATGGCGCGCAATCAATGGCTCAACCCGGTACGCAACAGGATCGCTCTAAGAGTTCCATAAAAAAAAAAGAACTAGGTTAACAAATGCCAAAAAAAAAAAAAGCAAAATAATATCTTACCCTGTGGAAAATGTTATAAAAATGTTTGACCGCCGGGTAATAATAGGAGATGTGATGTTGATCCATCAGGGACGCCGAGCTCTTTTCCCAGTCAAAGGCGGTAGACGCGTCCTTGTTGAGCACCTGGCGCGACGCGATCTTGAAGCCCCTAAGCAAGAGGATGATGCCCAACGGCGAGCCCACGGCAAAGAAATTGTCGACGGGGAACATCAGTGGCGGCGTCTTTTTTTGCTCCACGGCCTGCAACAGCGCTTGATCCGTCTCCTTGAGCGTGGCAGCCTCCTTAGCCGAGAATGGCTGGTTGCTCAACACATCCAAAGCGAGAAGCGACTAGCAATCAAAGTAAAACAAATGAGCTAATTGACTCGTTTCCCCTCCTCCCTCCGCTTTTGGCATGAGTCCTTACGCCGAGTGAATGACCAAGGATGGACACCTTGCCGCCATTCTTGACAAAATCGGGATGGCGATCAAGGAAAAGCTTGTAAACGCGATTGATCTCCTTGATAATGATGATGGTCATCTGGTCACGATACTTTTGCGTCATATACAGAGGGACTAGGGACAGAAACAAAGAATAAGGACACGAGCCATAATCAAACATAAAAAAAAGAAGCGACTTACTATCCAAAAACACGTCCGAGACGAGCATGCGATACATGGGGATGCCGTCGAGCGTGATTTCATCGAGTGTGGGGCAGCCGTCGTCATCCATGTGCATGCCCATGTCAGCCTCACTCTCATTGTTTGCCATGCCAAAGGTGATGTTTTTGCGCCAGAGAATGGGCAGTACCTGGATGCCATTGGGTTCGTCGGTGACGACGTGGTGACATGCCTTCATTGTCTTGCGCAGCGTGTTGCAGTCGTGGACGAAATTAAAGCCGAGGCGCTCACTGAACTTTTGGCCGATGCCGTGGATGGCAAACACGAGGTGGTTGATATTTCGAATCGCGCCCTCACTGGCCTCGTTCTCGTAATCCTCCTTTAGCTGCGCCGTCATCTTTTTTTCGTCCTCGTCGTCCGAATCACCGAGCGCCGACCGGCCCGCCGTGCTGCTCGTCGTGGACGACGTGGGCGTCGATGGCGCTGGCGCTGCTGATGCTGATGCTGATGCTGCTGCTGCCGGCGCAGGGGCCGCCGGCGCAGACGCCGACTCTTTTGTCGCTTTTTTGTCCTCAAGCTTGAGAACCTGGGTATACCCGCGCAGCAGACGCGTCCCGCCCAGATTCTGCGCATTCGTCAACTTGGTGATGATGCTCTGTGCAATCTTGCTGCCCGTCGTGTCGCTATAAAACATCAAAAAAAAAAAAAGAAAAACGCGGTCAATGGGGCCAATTTTCGCGTTTCATCACGCGACACCCAGACTTACTAGAGAAGCCATGCCGTGTCAGCGCCCGTGTACACCACATATTGTTCAAGATAGGAGCCCAAAAGATTCCACTGTTTGTCCATTGGCTGTTCCAGAGCCGTTTTAAGCTTGGACGCTTCCTGTGCGGTGGGTTCGGGTTTGCTCTCCGCTGGCGCCGTGTCAGAAGCTGGCGCGGACGTCGAAGCAGCACCGGCGGGTGCCGCGGCTGCGGTTGTTTGAGTTGGGGGCGCGTCAATGGTCAGATATGGCTTGTATTTGCTACAAAAAAAAAAAAAAAAAAAAAAAAAAAAAAGGGACGATGAGTGCCCGATCCATCCCAATTGCCCGCTTTTGGTGCTTACTGATAACCCGTTTCGATCTGTTCGGCAAGATTCTCTTCACAAGGGACCCATTTGGACCCGTCGCCTTGCATAAACCACGTGGCGCGGCGCACGCGATACGTAGGCCCCTCCCAATAGATCGGCTCAATGGTGCGCCTCTGTACATCCACTTCAAATAGATGATCCTCGTTGACAGGCACCTTGGCATCTCGCACGTCCGCCTATCAAAGGAATAATAAAAAAATGAGCGACGCGTTGTTTGTAATGGCCATTTTGGCCAGATTTTTACCTGGTAGACATGTTCAATGGCGGACGAATCACGCATTGAGAATGCAACCCAATTCTTGGGTGCGGCGCGTGGTTGCTTCTTTGACGCGGTGGCCGAGGACGTCGATGTCGCGGAGCCGGGCCTGTCTGCAGGCTGCGCAGCCGGTGACGGTGTGGAAACGGGCGTCAACGAATATTGTGTGCCTGAGCGGCGTAGCTCGATAGGGTCGACAATTGGCGCGTCCACGGAATGAAACCTACACACGCACGGAAAAAAAAGAAAAGACAGAAAAAGACCGTCAGCGTGATGGAGGGCGTCGACAAAAGGGGCAAAGAGCAAAAAGTGCTTTTACCACTGAGCTTGTAAAGGAGGGGCGTCTGGATCCGGTGTGTAGCTCTTGGAGCGCAGCTGGCGCGTTGTCACGGAGGCTTGCTGTGGTCTTTCAGAGAGATCGGACATAAGCAAAAAGACGGAGCAAGGGGTGAAAAGAAAAGAAAACAAGGAACAAAGAAAAAAGAACAGTAAAACCTGGTCCTTTTTATATGCATTGTCTGAGTGAAACTCGCCCTAAACTTGGTTTGTCGCCACTGGCTCGTCAAAAAAGTGGTCTTCACATGCCAAAATAATGCACTCCTTGTGTGTCTCGCACAGACACGCGTCTGGACGGGGGGTCTCTTTTTCATTTTTCAGTTTTAGCCTACTTTTTTTTTTTTAAATGACGTCGATCGTGCTCGATGACTTGCCCCCCCCCGCTCGCTTTTGCACGCGCACTACTCGCCATACCAAATCAAGACAATCCAAGAAATTGATGAAATACGGGCTTTTGAATCCCATTGTCCTTCAATGATGGCCTGTCAAATGCTCTTGTTCGACGCCGTAACCACTTTGCAAGTCATCATCGCGTTCCATTAGACTCCATTGGTGCCAATTGACGCGTCTCGCCCTTATTTATCCTACATTTTCAACTTTGGACAAGTCAATGCCAAGGGAAGACGTCTTGGCCCACAAGATGGGGTGATTTTGTCCCTGACACACAGCTTCTCTGAAAGCCAGAAAGGGGAATTGAAACGCCGACACGGCAGCCCCGCCAAAGGTCATTTTTTCTTCTTTTTTTCAGAGCCCACTCTTTTTTTTTTTTTTTTTTTTTTTCCTCGTTCCTCCCTGGCGACACCTGAATCTATAGAAAATATGGACCAAGCCGAGGTAAGAACTTGTGGAAAAGAAGTACTGGTGGCGCCAGCGTGTGCATGTACTTATGATCCTGCCATGTTTTGTTTGTTTTCAGCGCGCTAGACTCTTGTCAGCCTTGGAATCCCTCAGAGTGGCGGATATTAGAGAGGTGATTCAGCGTCTCAATGACGAGTTGCATGCGGGTATCCGAAAGACAGCCACCAGAAAGAGGGAAATGGCAGAGCGCATCGTCAATTATATGAATACGCTGTTGTTTGGAGGCAATATCGAGTTGGTGACGCAGACAAACACTATTTTGAATGATTACATGCAAGTTTCATGAGCCCAAAAAAGTGCCATTTTGATCATGATGGGCTCACCAATCCTCCCATTTTCTTCATCTAGTCGCAATTACAGAGCCAACGTGGCCGTCAATTTACACGGCAACGTACGCACCGTGCCTAAACCCGCCCCACCCTTGCCTCGCGCATCCATCTTCAATGCCGTCAATCCAACCTATCCATCCAGTCCCTTTTATACCATCGTTGCTCGTCTCGGCGACGCAAAGACCATCCCTGGTAAGCTGCGCCGCCATCCATTGACCTGATTTCCAACGCGTCTCACCATTTTTTTCCTTGAATTTTACAGCGTGCCCCGATTCACGTCTCACCAAGGTGTTCCAATTCCAATTGAAACCCGAGCAGATTGCGCTCTTGCAGGAAAAATACCAAGGCGACAACGAACGACTTTACCAGATCCGCTTTTTCTGCGCGCTGCCTCCCGCCTACTCGACATCCGCCACCCAACCCTCGCGTTCACAGCCCGTCGAGTTCCCCACATCTTGTGAATTGCGCATCAATCATCGCCACATTATCGCCAATACGGTAAGAGTCGTCCCTTTTTTATTTTGGTGGGCCAATGCAGACGCTCGAGCCACTCATGCCTGCCCCCCCCTCTTTATAGAAATTGCGCGGCATCAAGGGCAGGCCAAACACCGTCCACCCCGCCGAAGTCACGCAGCATCTGGCCCTGGATCAATCGCGCAACATGGTCGAATTCATCTATGCCAACACGCTTCGGGTAAAAATGGCCCCCAAAGCGCGTATTCAATGAGTCTCACCTTTCTTTTTGTACAAAAAAACAGAGCTATGTCGCGTCAGTGGAGCTTGTGAAACGCCAGCCCGTGCCACATCTCGTCAATCGGCTCACGAGGGATCGCGTTGTCGCCAAGGAAGAGGTCATGAAGCGCAGTAAGGACACAGAAAAATGTGAGAAACGCATCAATGCGGGCGAATTCACCTTTTTTTTCTTTCTTTTTCTTTTTTTTTTGTTGTTGCTAGTGCTGGAGCGCAGCCTAGACACTGACCTTGTCATTGAGTCTGAAACGATCTCAACCAAGTGTCCAGTAAGTCGACTCATGGGAAAAAAAGGGGGGAATCCATCTCGAAAAACGTGAGAATTGACGTGTTTTTTTCCTCCCCCCAGCTTGGATTTACACGCATTGAGACGCCAGGTCGTGCGCGTCAGTGTGCGCATTTGCAATGCTTTGACGTGACGACGTTTTTATTGATGAACGAGCAGACGCCGACGTGGAATTGCCCGATTTGCAGCCGGATCATGACATGGGACGATTTGGTGATTGACGAGTACTTTGCCAGCATCCTCAAGCGCGTGGGCAATGTGGAGAGCATGCAGGTGGACGTGCACGGCAACCTCAAGATCCTGGAAACCGGGTCTGATGACGATGGGAGCGAAACAGACGACGAGACGGCAGTGAAACCGGTCAAGGCCGAGCCCAAAGACGATGGCGGCCTTGCCAATGGTCAGCAGGGCACCAGCAACGATCTGATCACCATCTTGGACGATGATGACGACGACGAAAATGACGATCGAAATGACGCACGGCAACCAAGGAGGCGCAAAAGTATACCCAATTCCTCCGCGACCAATGCGTCGTCTCCTAGATCTCGCCCATCGTCCTCGACGATGGCCAATTCCTCGGTCGTGGACCTGACCCTCAGCAGTGACGACGAAAATGACACCGAAAACGCCAATGGATCTGCACATGACCCCTGGACCAACCATGGCTACCTCACAGACAAATCCGCTTATGATCAAAACGACGCCCGGGCCGCCAATGTCGACCGCACAAATCATAATATTACCAGCAACGGCCCATTCAATGCACGCGCACCATTCACATTACCCGCCCCCACGTCGTATTCGAATCCATCGCCCACCAGCACCGCCGCACCACCACTCACCATGCGCCCGTATCTTGGAACACCGTCCTCACGCGTCTTGCCATCGACCGTCGCCTCCCCCAATTCACGCACACTTCCCCCTCCCACGGCGTCCGCCGCAAAACGACGCCGCTCTTCTGCATCATACCGAGCAGCAGCCAACAGAACTCAGAACCAGACCGACGACCGCCCCCTTATCCGCCTGCCATGGCCACCGCGCAGCAGCCCTTCAGACTCGTCGTCCCCGATCCTACACGTGCCAGGCGCACAGCCATCCCCAACCCATCCTTCCTAAGAAAACAAGAAAAAAAAAAACACAAAAAAAACACCCCCACCCCATGCCTTTGTTTCTATCGAATTCGATTGCTCAACTCCCCTCCTTGGTGGCCCTTTGCATAAAATAAAACTGAGCGCATTGTCCATCGCGCACTTGTTGACAATGGGTTTTAAAACGTGTAGATGCCGTGTCGGGAATGCAATTTAGCGACGCGACGCGTGGCACAAGCACGTGACGACGATTGTCGTGCCACGTCAAGTCCAAAAAGTTGGCACTGGCACTCACACACACAAAAAAAAAAAATAAAGCGAACGGATGATTTTAAACTGCATTTGCAATAAGCGCAGATTGATTTATTTAAAAATACGGCCATTGTGAGCAAGGGAGCGTTGGAAGAGGATTCGAGAGGCAAGGCTGATTAAAAAAAAAAAACAGATCATTGGCACACTCCGAAAAATCTTGCCAGGCCATCCAGGTTCTCATTTCGGCGCCCAAGGACAATTACTATGGAAAAAATGCAATTGAGCCTTCCATCTCGCTTTTTTTTTCCGTCCATCCATAATCATTACTGCTTGCGATGAGGGCCATGGCAGATGGGACACTTGATACGGGTGATAAAAGGCATTAAAAAACAAAGAATTGGATGGAAGTTGTTACAAAAAGCGAGATTTTTGCGCGAATGCCACGCTTTTATGCTTTTCGATGGTTCGCATTGACAACACTGGATACCAATCGGGTCGTACGTTGAACATTTGCATCACTCGCGCTTGGATATCTGCAAGTAGAAACAAGGGAAACGCGGCGCGTCACGCGTCATTTTCACCTGATGTAGAATTGGGGGCCCTGACAGCACTTTTTAATCGGAAAACCTCCTCTGGAGCGTTATTTTTGTAATATTTCAATTACGCAGAGAGTCGCGTGACACGTCACCACCCGCGAAAACGCGATCAGTCGACAAAATCAATGAAAACGCGAATTCCTCGGAATCCCGGCTCATCAATCTCCTTTTTTATTTGCATTGCGCGCGCGTAACCAAAGTCTCAATCGTCTAAAGCAAATTTGATGCACGTTAGCCTAGACAATTAGATTTTTCAATTACGTTCATTTGCGAGTGCTGGTGTTACAGCAGTTCGATCCGTCAAGTTTGAGTTAGTTGGCTACGTTCTCATAGATATCGGATTAGTACAAACCACTTTGAATCCATGTGGACAATTTTTCACGGAACGAGCCTTGTCTCTGCAATTTTTACGAGTATATCAAGGGGTGCTCACTAACCAGCTCCTGCCACACGTCGAAACGCGTAAAAACGTGAAATAATCGGCTAGAAACGCGAGACAGAGGCGGCGTGCTGCGTCCAAAATGGCCTGGGGAACTCGCTACAAGCAAATTCAAAAATAAGCGCTACGTATCGTACCAGTCGTCCAGCAGAGAAATAAAAAATATGGATCACCAAATTGCCACAAACTCACACCCAAGGGAACCAGAGACGAGAAACCACAAATCATGCCGAAAAAGAGGGGGATCCAATTTCTGGTTATCGAGCAGTCAGCAATTTTAGATAAAACTTCAATGACGAATTGCACGGGAAAAACGCGTTCATAGAGCCGCGCCGACGCATTCATCAGCATGTCGCAGCCCAGATGCATGAATTTGACTCGCGCAAGAAGCGGATTCCACAACGTTGACGCGGTTTGCCACGCGTCGAAAATAGCCAAAAATTGACCTGTTTTTGTGCCTTGATCAAGTCAGCCAAAAAATCACTATTTTCATAGATCACGGCTGGCCGCTTACGCGTCAGACCGTCCTCGTTTTGATGATATGTTTTCCAAGGCGCTGCGGCCACTTCTTATCAAATTGACCTTGAGACAGAAATCTGACCAAAATTGGAGTGAATCGCGTTTTGCGCTGTTGGACCTCCATATTTTATGTCATTTCCGCCCGTGAAAGTTGCGTGTTTACCATGCGTGTGCATGGCGTGGCGATGCGAGGACCTAAATTTTTCAATTTTCAGATTCTCGACTGGACCTGACAAGGTTGTGCTCATTTGTGGGCATTTTTGTGCGATTACGTAGCGGCATTTTTCCCATCCTTTTGGTCGCGTCGCTCACAGTGTTCGCTTGTGCATCCCTCCCCCTCTCTATTTATTCTTTTCGGCCTTTCCTTTTTTTATTCACTCTCTTCTCCACTTTTCTGCCTTTTTTTATTGTTCTTTTTATTTTTAACCGTTTGACCACCTGCTTGTGGTAAGCCATATTGACACGTCTCTGCCAGACCCGGTCACTAACATTTAAATAAAGGTCTTATTATATATTTCAAAAAGGATAATACTCCAAAAACCCGCCTTTTCGACTTCCCCTATATCAGGACCTTTAAAATTCGTCGTAGCTCGGCATCAAACGACTGCAACGGCGCAAAAGTAGGCTCATTTGAACCGCAACACCCAATGAAAAGCAAAAAGCAGCACTCAAGCACGATGGCTCCGCGTGATACGGACGCGTCGCGTCATTTCCGATCGTTACACGTGATTTGGCCTACCACGTCGTCAGCGGCACATATGGCATCCATCCGCGGCGCCCGTGCTTGTCCATGCGGCCGTTTTCGTCACCACTCAGCCTATTCCTTGCAATGAGCTGTCTTTTCGACGCCAATGGTGCCCAGACACGTAAAAAAAAAAAAAAAAAAAGTGACGTGATCATGCAACAAAGAGGTCATTTGAGCGCTTATCTTTCCCTGCATCTTCTCGCAGGTCATTGGCTCATTCACAAAATCAATGCAGTGTCCACAAGACACGGAATTGGCGGGTGTAAAGTGGCGTGAGGACCCAGAAACGGCAACTTTTTCGCTAAAAGTGTCCATTTTTTTTGAATGCAGAGGCAGAGAAGAAGGAAACGAATAGAGATATTTTTTACATGAAAAGATTGGGTCACAAGAAAATAAATGACAATGATTTGGCCCCATTGTGTCCAAAGTTGAGGATTGTTGCCACGTTCAGTATGGCATGTTTCTTCGCCAGTACTCCAATTGAGGGACAGTGGACCCTGGCTTGCTCTTCCACGGTCGCTGGACACACTTGACATTCTTGGCGGCAGACGAGCATTGACTACGACAAAATGCGAAGAAAAAAAAAAGAGTCGATTTGAGTATCATCTCGTGCCTTTTGGTCGCTTCTTGCTAGTACGTACGATTCTTGGTGTGCTCCACCGCAATTGGCACAGCCGGTGATAGATCTGATCCACGTCATGGTTAAAAAAAGAACAAATTGAGAAGAATGCAGAAAAAAAAAAAGAGAGAGAGAAAAAGAGGTGATGGGAAGCCTGAAAATTCTCATGCGTGTCTTTTATTGACTTTGGGCTGAGTGACGATCCGTGGTGTCATTGAGCAGGAAGCGAGCCGCGCGCTGCGGTCTGGAGCGGACAAGGGACCCGATTTCCAGGGGCCCCTTTTGACGCGCGGGTCGTCGTCGGCCACAATGAGGCCCGTTTTTCACACATCCTCACCTGACTCGCGAAACGAAAAAAAAATTTGCCCACTCATCGCTATGAGATGCTTTATTCACACATCTGCACACGGCACCTCTGCATGTCCATCAACAGGGGACAAAAGGCCCTGAGATACAGGGACACTCATGGGTCTCTCAATGGCTGAGCTGCAAATCAACGCGTCCACGTGATACACGCGTCGCCGAAGCCTCTGGAACATCTCAGCGCGTTGACACTTTATGATCCAATGCTCTTTTGGTTTGTGGAGACACAATTTCACGCACTATACGCTTTATTGTGTCCATTTAAGAAATAATTGGCTTGTGACATTTAAAAAAAAAGGCATTGGGTGACGTGCACATAGGAAAAAAATAAAAGCCTTGATGCCATAGACCGGTCTGAGATCATCTGTCTGTGTTGAAATAGGGACATTCATCGTCCAGTATAAAAACACAAGAAGACTGGAAGAAACTTGAGGCGCAATGAGCATGGCGCGTTCTCTGAGCGCGAATCCTACCCTGTTGTTCTGTGGTCGGTCATCTTGCAGTAATGGCAGCGGCCATAAAACGAGTCTTGTTCAATGATCATGACAAAAATAGCGCAGCTTTGTTGTGGTGAAAAAAAACAGCAAAATCAGAGGCCCCATTTTTTCTTTTTATACGCGCAATGCGCATGAATCACGCACATGCCTCATTCTTCCATTGCTGGCCACAGCCCTCTGCAATGACGCGAAAAAGACGTGTTCAAGCTCGTTGTGTCTTGTTGACGAGGTGCAGACGGTCGTAGTCGCCTTGTTTTGGCTTTGCATGATGCCAAGTTCACTATTTTCATCAAAGCGGGCCATTGGTGATCTTCCATTGAGCCAGGTTTCATCCGTCCAAGCTCGCGTGACATCATCGCTCGTAAAAAAATGAAAAAATGAAAAAAGCGGGGTCATTGATGACCCCCGCGGAAGAAAAAAAGGTGTGTTCCAGCGACGCGTGGTGCTCTGAAGGTGCCATTGGGCCATGCGACACCCGCTCTCTCGGAAATGGGACACAGGCGGCGGTTGAACAAAGAGCCATCCGTGCGCGCTTGGCCAAACCCCGATTGTGAAATACGATGGATCTCATGATCCGGTCTCGGGACTGTGCCCTTTTTTTCGTTGTTGCTTTTTCGCTCAAAATGCAAGCTTGAATGACATCGGACTTGGCGCGTTTCATTGCATCACTGCGGAGTGCAAGTCCATTGACGGTGACACACGGCCCATGTGTCGCTTGCAGCACGTGTCACACACAACAGAGACGGAAGTTTTGCAAGCCCGCATCCCCCCATGACCCGCGCTGGCTCGCAAGTATCCCACGGCTTCCATTCCACATCAGGTGACATCAAGCCAACAACAAAAAAAAAGGGCTTTTTTGATCCCACCGTGGGATGCTGGCGAATGAATCATAGATAATGATAAAGGAGCGCCAATGGTTTTACAACATCTCATCGTGATGGGCTAAAATGCAAAAAGGAGATGCGCTTGGCCAACCAGCGGCTTTGACGAAACACTTGAAATTTGGCCTGCAAAAACAAGATTTCCATTAAGCCGTTTGATGTATTTCGTGCACAATGGACACAGACGCGCGCATAAAAAATAAAAAAGGACGGGGTGGAGCCGTTGGCCGGGACGATTCAAATTCTAAGTGTCTTGGGCAAACATGCCCTTTTAGGTGACACACAATAGGGGGCTTGCCAAAAGGGACCTCATGCTTCTTCGTGGTTCCTCGGCCGAGGATGCAATCATGCATATTGTTGGGCATAAAGGACATAGAGGCACCCCATTCATTTTAACCATTCATCCGGACGAGCCATTGACAATGGCCGATAACATGGCGTGTATCCCCCTTTTCAGGCGACGTGGCCAACAAGGGAATAATTACGAGATTTTGTCCGCGGGTAAACCAAAAAATTGCAAGCTGCGAACATGCAATGGGCGGCCTTTCAAGCGCTGCAAAAAAAAAAAAAAAATGTTTGGGGCAAAATGGCCTCCAAAAAGGCAACCAGCACCTTTTTTTGTGTTGCCTCCCCCCTTTTCCTCCTCTTTTGATGCACTGCTGATGCGACCTATGACGCTGGTCAACCTTAATTTCGACAATAAAATGAGTATGGAACCAATCAAGCGTCGGCTGGCCTCGGACTTTTTTTTTTCTTCTTGTCACCCACATAAAAAAAAAAGGGATTTGCCTGATTGCCCATTCTTTTCTTCTTCCTGTTTCCCCTTCCCATCTTGTTCCTTGAATTTTTCTTTTCTTTTTTTTTGAATGATGTTTACACACACATTGGCTGATTGTCCATTGAACAGCCTGCCATCCGTGATGATCACAGCCACCGATCGACGCGTGGTGGGCTGGTCAAAGACGATGCCCGCGCTGATCGCCAAACACGACCTGGCGGGCATCCATTGGCCGAGCAAAAAGGAGCAGTCGTTGTGTTTTACAACCCTCGTCGACGTGGCGTGCAAAAAGCAGAAAAAACGCCTTTTGACGTGCGAGCACGCGTCGATGCACGACGCACAGTGCATCACCGTGTTTTGTGCGGACGTGGCGATGCTTGAAAAGGCGACATTGCGGCAAATGCTAGCTTCCAATGCGGCGCAAACCACGATTTTACGGCTCAATCCGTATGGTGTCATCCAGGCGGCATTTGACCCGCAGGAACACCGGCCGTGGATGGTCGGACAGCCATTGATGCGCTTTGTCCATGACGACGACATCCCCACACTTTGCCAAGCACTCCGCCAGGCAACAACTCGTGAGCCTGAGGACCAGGTGACCCTCGTGTCCTTTGATGTGCGCTGCCATTTCACCTCGTCACAAGGCTTTGAAAGCACTAGCACTAGCAACAGCGCCACCTCGAGCGATACTGATGACGAATTGGACGATTTGGATCCCGAAATTGACGAAAACGACGAATTGGACGACATGGATGATGACGACGCGAGCCATGACACCGACAGCACCGCGTCACGCCCGAGCAGGCGCAGCAGCCTGGCCATCAGCGACACATCGCTGCAGGGCACACACACGCACATGGACAAAATGTACCATTTCTCCACCATTGTGACCAGCTCACAAGATATTCTGTGTGTCATCCGCCCCCAGCAGCCCTCCGCTCAGCAATCCAACGGCACAAGGGCAGGCATGCCAAGCACCCAAAGCCACGGCGCATCGTCACAGACATTGCTGCAGGCAACGGGACTCAAAATCAAGCAGCTTGTCGACATGTGGCAACAGACCCTATGGCAAGCCCTCGAACAGGGCCTCATGCTCCTCGCGCATTACATTGCCCTGGTCATGGTCTTCACCTTGCAGTCATATCGCCTTGCCACACACTCCTCGTTTTGGCTCGAAACCTCCGAGCTCGCGCTCCGCTGCGTCGTTGCAGAAACAAAATCGCGGCCCGAGCTCGATCGACTTTTTGGCTGGATAGAATGCACAGGTTTCAAGTCCTCGCGCAAATGGTTCACATTGGCCTTGGATCACGGGTCCGAATGGATCATCACCATGCTGCTCAGACCAAAATCAGCCATGCCCCTCTAGAATGTGTTATTTTTTTCACACACACACACTCCTTTTTTTTTTCTGTACCAACACCACCGATACCCCGAAACTAGCGTCAAACGACGTTTCATCATACCTGTTTACTTTTATAATTAAAAAGTCCATGTTTTAATGCAATTGTGAAAATGTAGCGCGTAAAAAAGAAAGAGAGGGGGGTGATCTATGATGCTAAAAGAGAGCGTTGTGTCGCCACGCGCTTGTCCGTTGTGTTCATCGGCGGCCGCGCTGTCAATGGCAGAAAAAATGTGAGGTTAGCTTTTCTGTTGTTCCACTTGGTTCCCTCTTGCTCTTTTTTTTTTTTTTTTTTTTTTTTTTTTTTTTTTTTTTTTTTTTTACCTGATCGACCATGCCAATGAAGCTCTTGGCGCCAAAAGAAAGCATGGTGCCCAGCTTGGAAAAAGAAAAAGAATCAGCTAAACTTGTCTCGAGTGGCCATTGGACATGTTTTACCTGACTGGCCGTGCTGCCAACACACGCGGCATCTTCCAAGCGACGATCCAAAAAGCGATACGTCTCGACATAATCCTCGGACAGATCCTGAGACATATACAGCTCTGTGGCAGAGTACACGGCAGCCAGCGAGGCGCGCTTCGTGTACCAGTTCATCTAGAAAATGAAAAAAAAAATTAAAAAAAAGAACGCGTCAGGGCTTTTGTCGCGTTTTCTGGCCGCGTCGCGTGTCATCTTCTCTCACTCACATCCGGGCTACGGTCGCCTGCAAAATACCAGATATCATCGACAATGTCGGCCAGATGGCCAAGCGTGGCTGTGACGGCCGTGGGGCTCGAGGTGGTCGTAGCCAGCGCCTCAGGCCAGCGGTGCGCGTACGGCTCGAGCAGCTTGAGGCGCAGGCGTGTCAGGCGACGCACTCTGCTCGTCATGGACGGGTCTTGCACGAGATCGGAGTACTCGCGCTCAATGTTTTGCACGAATTGACGTCGACAATCCTGCAAATACGCGTCAACAAGGCCGGACGGGCCGCCCGAAAAGACTCCCTGCATGGCCGACGACAGACCGAGATCCTGCGCACCCTGCGCCATACTCTGACGCGTCCAGCCAAGGGCAGGTACGTGCTTTAGCGTCGCATGCAATAACATTTGCTCAACACTGCTGCTGTTGTCGTCTTTTTTCGGGGCGTCCGCAGGCTGCGACGGCGACGCACGCGGCTGCGAGGGGGTATCGTCACTGTAAGAAAGAAAAAAATCAGGTGCCCGGACACACAGAGTCGTTTTTTTTCTGACCTTGTGGAATAAAGTCGCTGGAAAACACGTTTAACAGGGACGCGCTGAGCAACAAGGGGTGTGCGAAGACAGGGCAGCATAGTGTGACAAGTATGGAGGGGAAAAAAGGAAACAAAAAAAAAAGGGAAAAGAACGAACGAGGGGTTGGCGAAGCAAAAATGCAAAAACCAGGGCTTTTTCATCAGAGATGGACATGAAAAAGTCCGGCCGCCGGACATGGCTGGGTTCGCTTTCGCTTTGAAAGCCTCCATTTTTTTTCATCCTTAGATCCTCTTCTTCCTCTTTCTTTTTATCTTACTTTTGGTCGATCATCAACATGGTAAAGCACACGCACCCCCAACCACCAACACGCCCGCCATCCATGTGTTCTGCTATTTCATGCCATTCTTGTCAATTGGATGGATGGAATGGAGCTTGGAGAAGATGGATGCATGAACGGATGGATGCATGGACCCCTCGGATCCATGGATGCCCTCCGCAATCATCTGTGACGACCCTCTCATCTCTATTTTTTTTCTTCTTGTCGTCACCTATAGGGTATTGACATCAAGAAGCATCACGTTAAGAACACCAACCGCACCGCCCCCAAGTCGGACAACGTCTACTTGGCTCTGTTGGTCAAGGTAAGTCAAGAGCCATTCCCCTTTTTTTTTTATATTTTTTATATTTTTGCTCATGGTGTGCTTTTTCTTGTTGAATTTTTAGCTTTACCGCTTCCTCGCCCGCCGTACCGATGCCAACTTCAACAAGGTTGTGTTGAAGCGTCTCTTTATGTCGCGTGTGAACCGTCCCCCCGTCACCGTGTCGCGCTTGGCCAAGTACGTTGCCCAGCACAAGGACGTTGCCGGCAAGACCTTTGTCGTTGTTGGCACCGTCACCGACGACACCCGCCTCTTGGAGGTCCCCAAGTTGTCGGTCGCTGCTCTGCACGTCACCAAGACCGCCAAGGCCCGCATCTTGAAGGCTGGCGGTGAGATCCTTACCTTGGATCAATTGGCTCTCCGTGCCCCCACCGGTGCCAACACCGTGCTTGTCCGTGGCTCCAAGAACAGCCGCGAGGCTGTCAAGCACTTCGGCATGGGCCCCCACAAGAACAAGAAGCCCTACGTTCGCTCCAAGGGCCGCAAGTTCGAGAAGGCTCGTGGCAAGCGTGCCTCGCGTGGCTTCAAGGTCTAATCATGCAAATAATAAAACCTCTCTCCCTCCCTCTGTTTCATCGCACAAAAAAAAATTGTTCCTCGTCTCTTGTCTTTTTTTTTCGACGAATTTTCGTTTTTTATCGGATTTTGCTCGGGACTACATAATCCGCAGCCCCTGAAGGCAAATGGAAGCGATTAAATACTAGAGTTGTCACGAGACCAGCTTTGCGAGCAGTCCCACGCGGGGTCGTCCCTTTGTGGAACAGCACAAAAAAAAAAAAAAAAAGGGGCAGACTGCTGAGGCTCTTTCATGTCCATGGTTGCCTTTGAGCGCTATTATATGATATGATATGCAAATGCGACTGCAAACGATTCAAGCGGCCGCCGCAGCCACCGTGTAGCGTCGTGGGCAGAACATGGCATGATCATCACGATAAACATACTTTTGACGATGAAATCTCTATGATATGATATCATATTTACAGTAGTTAGCCTCTCAGAGGCAAATTCGACAAGAGGTGGCTGCAGCGTCTCAAAACTCATCATAGGATCTACTGTACGTAAAAGAGTACGAATTGAAGCGTGCGTGACACAACATGTGAGCATTAAAAAAAAGATGAGTTACTGTATGATACGTAGCACAGCAGGAGCGCGATAGCTATGATACAGTAACTTTACAGTAGCCTACGAGTACAGTAGTATGATACGTACGAGTTGTACGACGCGCGCGTGATACAGTACTGTACTGTACTGTACAATTATTACTGTATCATAAAGCGCGTCAATCCCTGTCGAGTTGGAATTTTGTCGCATCTCTTTTTACGTACGTTCTGTATTTATCATATCATAAATACAGTATGTACAGTAATAATATTTCAAGTCTACTGCATGAGAGCGATTAATCAGGCATTTCAGACTTTCTTCATCGAGAAAATCGACGATTTTGCATTTTCACAAATTCAGCCCAAAACAAAAGATGCAAAAAACCACATGTTTGGATTGCCTTGAAAGCTGTATGTGCATTAAACTCTTCTTTCGACTGGGGGCGTGTCTTTTCTCAACAACGCGTTGAAAACCAAACGTTGTCTGGGTCGCTGCTGTGCAGTGTGTACAGTATGTGCAGATGATTCCAAAATGGTGACATTTTCAAATTTCACAAATTCAGCGCAGACTTCTCCAACTTGTTCTTGGCACACGATGAAAATGGCATCATTCGACAGAGGCGCACGCGACTGTCTTTTCCGGCGGATTGTTTTGCTCGCCCGATCGATGGCAACCTTTATGAATGATACTGTACATTCATACTGTATGTACTGTACTGTATTCGTACTGTATGATACTGTACACTTGCAACAAAATCCGATCAAACATTCATGGATAATTTTTTTCAAAATCCACTTTATTTTCTCGACAACAGAAAAAAGAAGGTCCCTTACATACTGTATGAGCTATGATAGCACTTTTATAGTATCATACTGTAACGTGTGGAAAGCAGCAGCTGTTGTTGATTCTCTGTTGAATGAGAAGACCAGTTTCACCGCGATCCGATCAAAACTGACGGAGAAAGCTGCTGCTTTTTTTGACTACAGTATCGTATCATACAATTGTCGACCCCCGATTTTCATTGCAGATTTACTTGCAAACGGGCTCAAACCATCATCTGTAATGGGATGAGCGGATGACTTGCAGGTTGCAGCGCGCTGCAGGCTTCCTGGGTTTAAAATTTTTGCATTTCGGTCATGCGTTTCGGTCATGCATTTCGGTCATGCATTTCTGCTGGCTGCAAGCTGCAGCCAGCCAGCAGTGCACATTGCACAAAAAAAAGATGTACAGTAAAAAAAATTGTCACGATCCCACTCGTGAAATGCCAATACCTTTTTTTTTTTTTCTCCAGTCCTTTTCTTCCCTTGGTCCGCCCTTGTTCCGCTTTCCCTTCTCGCGTGCCCATTGGAACCCCGATCTGTCTGTGCGCAAGGCCGCAGACCAATTTGGCCTTGCCCCACATAAAAGACCCCGCCACCTTCCTTTTCCCCTTCCTTTCTTTTTTTTTTTTCTCTTTTCTCTTCACTCTTCCAACACCCACTCGTTCCCTTGCCTCGCGGTGTTGCTGCCATCAATACAGTAGATTATGGATATATCGGTTTCAAAAATTTTCGATTTTTTTGCTGCCGATATACAAAAAGCCTGCCAAATGCCGATATATATAGTGAGCGGATTTTTCTAGGCTTTTCGTCTTTTATATGTAGACCATTTTTTGAAGGCTGCCGATATAGCGAGGAAAACCGATATAGCAGGTGCCGATATATCCAGAATCTACTGTAAACCCACGTTTGTCCCAATAATGTCCAATCATGTGCACTCTTTCCATCAAGGTCGGCGCCTCCGTGTCAAGGGAGTCGCCGCCCGCCGAGCTCAACGACGCGTTGCCCAACAAGGCATTTTGGGCGATGCCAGAGACGCCCGACGCCTCATTAATCACTCGGCCGGCTCAATGACCACGACACTCCCCCCTCACCCCCAAGGACAGCGACAGCCTAGGGGATCGGATCGTGTCAAAAATAAAAAAATAAAAAAATATGATAAAAAAAATTCATGCAATTCACGCATCTTGATTTGGAAGTCTCAAACCTTAAATTTTTGCAAAAAAAAAAACACCAAACTATCATCATAGGCACTTTTTTCAGTCGATCGCCGTTCATGCGTCATTCTTTGGATATTTTTCTGAAGTTAGGGCAATCTGTCATTTTGTCTGCCAGTAGTAAATTGTCGATATTACCTGTTTTGGATGCATTGATCAGTCGGAGTTCGAAATTTCCCAAATTTGGCATTTTCTGAGGTTGAAATGTGTGACCCCTGAGTGACCCCTGAATTTTTCAAACGTGGTCGCAGCGCTTTGGTGTTTTAAACTTTTTTGTTGCAAAACTCGCGCTGAATCCGATTCAGGCATTTTTGAACGGGATCAGCCAAGCAGATAGCGAGAAAAAGGCAAAACAAGACAAATGTGAGGTTTTTGGAATTTGCGTGCTCAAAAAAAATCAGGCACTGCCATCTTTCGCACAGGCGATAGTTCATGCCGCGAGGCAGCTTTCATCTGCGGGCAGGTAGGCTGTAAAAAAAATTCTGGAAGCACAACATACAAGGAACAAGCCGGCAAAGTCTGAAAATCACGCTTTGACATTTTTCAAAGGCCCTTTGTTTTTGTGCAGTGTATGATACAGTAGAACAGTATCTACAGACAAAGCAGCAGTGATTAGTTGGATCATCCATCATGTACAGTATTCATGTTACAGTTCTTATGTACAGTAGCAGGGCGTTGAATTTGAGAGATTTATTTTCTGCCAGAAACTCATGCAAAGCGCAAAAAGCGCAAAAATCGAGCAGCTTTTTTTCACACATTTTTCAGCTTGGAAGCAATGCCATGGGCGAATTGCTTGCGGTTTGTTATGACACTGCGACCATAAAACTTTACAGCAAACCGTGATGATTGCCTGACAAAAGGGTGTTGGTTGCAAATAATACAGTATGATTGTGATATAATGGCGTGATATCCTGCTTTTCCCCCGTGTTATCATACTTTTTTTTTTTTTTTGCAGCTTAAAAAGTTACAGTGTGCCGTCCATGAATCCGCCAGGTAAAGTGTTCTCATTTCCGACTGCCTGATGATCTGCGCCGAGAAGGGGGATCGCATCTTGCTTAGACTCCTTGACAGCAATCCATTCGCTGGAGCGTCCCAGTGGGACGTGTCACTGACGATAGGAGGCCAGGGGACCGGTGTGTATCATGTGATAGCAGAGCAGGCACTGTTTTGAGAATTCAAGCTCACTTTTTTTTTTTTTTTTTTTTTTTAAAAAAAATTGCCAACGAGTGTGACAGTCCAATGATAAGCACGGCGGTCACGCGCTGTTTTCAACGCAAGGTTCCCAGGGTAATTTCTGAACAGCATTGTCCCTGGAATATGTCATGCGCAAGCCTAATTGACGTGCCAATTTGGGGGGAGACGACGCGACTTCCATTTTTGGATGCTGCAGCCTGATGAGCACCTGGTATATGACGAGTGCCGATCTGCATCTGCAGTGCGTGTCGCTCGCGCGATGATGAGCCACACAAAAAGGAGAAAAGCTCAGGCCAATTTGCACAAGAGGGGGGGCGTGAGACACTTTTTAGACGCGCGCGCGCGCGCCTTTTAATGACTTGTACGACGCGTTTTCTCTTTTTTTTTTTTTTTAATCACACGGTGAGACGGTGTACATCAGACGCGAACCAAGGAAGGAAAAAGGGCGGAATAGTTTTATTACCCATTTTTGATATGTACATACAGAAAAAAGAAAAAAAATGGTCTACGGGAGGGTTAAAAAACGAGAGAAGGGAGGGGACGGGGTGGCAACAGCATGGCAATGGAGCTGTTTACTGGCGCATGCTACGGAGTTTGGCGGCAGCTTCAGGGAAATCTTTGGAGAATCTAGATAAAAGTGACAAAAAAGGACAAATGAGCAAAATATTCAGACCGTGTGACGCGTGCAAATCAGAAGAACGAGGGAACGAGAATGGCTTACTTGATTTGAGTCTTGGTCGCCTCGACATACGAGATCGCGTGCTCCAACTCGGGCTGGGTTCTAGCCAAGTCGATCGCGAGGTTGTAATATTTCAAGGCTTCTTCAGGCTCGCCGCGCTCCAGGTACAGCTGGCCCAAGGAAGCGACGGCAGCGTCGCACGCAGGGTCAGCTACAAAAGAAAAAAAAAATGCACAGTGAGCGGGGGGGATGTCGCGACGCGTGTCCTTTTTTCTTTGATTCATTACCATCGAATGCCTTTTTGCAGAGGCTGATGGCCTCGTCGGCTTCCTTGAAGGCCTGGTGCTTGAGCATAGCTTTGTTGATATAGGGGATGGGGTTCTTGGGGTCCAATTCAATGGCCTTTGAGAACATGTCGACAGCCTCGGCAAACTTTTGCTGGTCGGCCAACAGCTCGCCATAATAGTTGTGGACGTCGGCGGACTGGGCAAACTTTTGCAGCGTGTTCTTAAAGGTGGTCATCGACTTTGACACGGAGCCCATCTTGTACTGCACAACGCCCAATTGCACGTGCGCAAAGACAAAAGTGTCATCCAGAGCAATGCTCTCGCTGTAATCATTGGCGGCAGACTCGTAGTCGTTGCTGATGTATCGGACTATGGAAAACAAAGGCAATTGGACGCGGTCAGCATCTCGCCATTCGGTGCACGCGAACGTTTCCCTCCAAAACCACTTACTTTGACCACGGTGATAGTAAACATCGGGGTCGCTGGGATTGACCTGGATGGCCGTCTCAAAGTCCTTGAAAGCAGACGCCACGTCCTCTGGTTTTTACAAAAAAAAAATGAGCAAAACCAAGAAAAAACGTGTCGTTCTCTTGTTTTTTGAAGCTTACGTTGCTCAATGTAGATGCTGGAGCGCTTGATGTAGCTCTGGACGTACTTGGGATCGGCCTCAATGGCCTTGTTGAGGTACTCGAGGGCGCCCTGGGAATCGCCCATCAAAAAGACATAGGTGCCCTTCATGTTGAGAGCCAAAGCCTGGTAGGCGGCGGAGCAGCCCAATTCGACGGCCTTGTCAATGGCCTCGGCGGCGGTCTCGTAGTCCTTGTCAAGCGTGGCACGGAACGCCTTGGCAAAGAAAAAGTCGCCCGACGATTCGTCGGTGATCGTGGGCACGTCAATAGTGGCTAAATTTGAAAAAAAGTGGTCAGCGCGCGTGTTTCACGTTTCGCAGTTTGCTTTTTTTTTTTTTTTTTTTTTACCAGGGCGGAACGAGTCCAAGTAGGCATTGACATAGGCCGTCGAGGGGAGGCGGTGCGGCTTCGTCTCGATGATTTCCTTGGCGCGCGTCGACGCGATCTGTTGCAAGAGACGCTCCATGGACTTGCCCGCATTGTCGTTCTTGAAGCCTTCCAAGATGCACACGCAGCTAAAGTCTGATTTGAAAAAAAACAATGGGGGTCAGGCAACGTCGATGAAATGAAGGGATGCGAATGTTTACCATAGAGAGCATCCTCAAGCTGATTTTCCTTTTCAAACGCCTGCGCACGGCGATTGATGGCCTTGATGTACGTGGGGTCAAGGGCGAGCGCTTCGTTGCTGTCGGCAATGACCTGCTTGTTGTTGCCCAAGAAGCTGTGGCACGCCGCGCGGTTCGAGAAGAAGATCGGGTCCTTTTTGAAACGAATGGCCTGCGTGTAGGCATCAATGGCCTCCTCGTACTTTTTGGCGCCAAACATCTTGTTGCCCTTCTCCTTGAGACCCTGCGCAACCTTGGCGCGCTCCTACAATATAAAAAAAAATATTGAATTAATATCCCCGTTGCTCCCCCCCCTCTTTTTGAAAAAAAGCCGGCATTACCTCCGTGGTCAATTGTTCAATGGCTTCGTCGGACAGACTGGTGTGGTCCGCAGGTTCCGTGGCAGCCGCTTCCGTCGAAGGAGCGGCGGTGGCGGGCTTGGTTTCCTTGTCCGAGGCGGTGGCAGGCGCAGGCGTGGCCGTCGACGAGGAAGACGCGTCTAAACCAGGGAAAAAATGAGCTCAATTGGTCGTCTTTTCTTTTCTTTTTTTTTTTTTTTTGCTGCAGCGCGTCGCAACCACGAATATAAGCATTACCCTGAGGAGCCGCCTTTTTGCCCTTGGTCTTTTTTGCTGCCTTTTTCTTGGGGACCGCAGGGGGTTGCGTCAAGTAATAGGCGCCGGCACCGGCCAACGTGACGCCAGCAGCAACCGCAGCATAAAACTTCCAGTCGCGATCTTCAAAGAACTTGTTGATCTTGTCTTGAGCACCAGAAGCAGGTGCTTGGCTCGTATTATTGTTGCTCATGGTTATAAAAAGAAGGACGGAGAAGCGAAAGGAAGAAAAAACACTGGCCTGGTGCCTAACCTTGGGGAGAGACCCCCAAGAGCAAAGGGCATGCCGGGCGGACATTCAATGCTCACCGGACAAAGAGTGTCCGGCCAGATGGCTTGGCCGCTTTTGTTCACAAGAATTGGTCAATTTCATGATTTTCTACAATGAAAATCGTCCCACCCTTTAGCAACATGCCCCCAGGTGACGTCAGGCAACGTCGGCGTAGAAGATTCATTTGTTTCATGAAAAAAGCAAAACGAGTCCATGCTATTTCCCTTGGCAAAACCTTTCATTTCCCACCTTTTGTGCAAAATATCAAAATAAGGGAGAGCCACGCGTGAGATTTTTTTTTTCCTTCGTTCTCGCATCGTTCGCGGTTGTTTTGACTTGGATGTGCATGGTGAAACACAAAATAAATCGGTTGTGCGAACAGACGTGCCTGTGTTTGCTGCAAAAGCAATTGCAAACGCTTGATTTTCAGCCAATGGACCGTGCCATGTGGCCCTTTTTCTGTTTCAATCCTATCCAGGGCAGCACCATTTGGCAACCGTTTGCACGCCCGTACATGACCAAGGGACGTTGCGATTAGGTTTCATTTTACATGATTCTTTTGGACTTTTTGTTGCGACATGACAAATGATGATCGACAATCAACATGGCAAGGTTCAAACCTTGCTGCCCTTGCTGCGCAATCTTCCTTTTCTAAAAGAATTTCTTGCTTGTGCGAGCCCAATGCGCGGGGGGGGGGGAGACGCGTTGCTCTTTTTTGCGACTGGTTCCCCGCAAGACGCGATTTGTTTTAAAAAATTTCTGGTTCTCGCGACGCGTATTTTAGCCGTGTCGCGGGGCTCTTCAAACAGCACCATTTGAAAAGAAAGAAAGCCATGCGAATTTTTGTCTCCATGGTGTGCATTATTGCCGGCGACTAAGCTTGTACACGTGCATTGCAGGGGCGCGAACGGAAGAGCTGACGCGTTCCACGGCTATTTGTTCGCTCCCTATTACCCGGCGTGCATCCGTCCGTTTTTGATTCGATGCCATTGTGCACGCAGACGTGCCGCGACATGCATGCAGACTACGGCAAGGGCCGCCTGACACCAAAAAAAAAAGATGACGTACAAGACAAAATGAATAGAAAAGATTCGTTCATCTACACGATCTGGTCGAGAACTCGAACTCGTATGGAATGGTCATCATGGTGCCTTCTAGCCCTGGTTTCACATCAATGTGATGATTGCATTGGCCCTTTACTGATGCAGATTTGCCGAAACCAGCCAAAAAAAAAAAAAAAGGGATCGACGTGTGTGTGAGGTCATGAGTCCACATCGCCGCCTTAAAAATAGCGATAAAGATCATTTGTGTCACGGCCGGGCCGACCGGCTCGCACGTCGAAAAAGAGATGCAGCAAGGGCAAGCAGTAAATAAAAATAGGGCCCGGAACGTGATCTCAGGGCGATCTTTGACTCGTAGGTAAAAATAGGATTCCCCCCTTTCGTTCCATTGCCCATGCCGTCAAAAAGCTTGCACTTGTCAAAACAATAATAAAAAGGTAGGCACATCTTCAATGGCCTTGAAAAGCGACCTCTTTCACTGAAACCAAGAGCAAGTGGGTCGAAAATAAATCCACAAAAAAAAAAAAACGTATCAGTTCCATTCCCATGGATGGAAAAAAAAAGCCTGCTAATTGATTTGGGGGGAGCTTGAACAAGATGCCCCGCCTGCCCAATCAAAAAAAGCGGCTGGATGATTCGACAAAAAGACCATCACCCCCAAATTTCACCCCCTACACAGCAAAATGTTCTATCAACATTGGATAGAAAAAAAATAAAAAAAAAAAGCACGCAATGGCCAAAAAAAAAACGCGTCTGGACACGAGCGGAACGATGAAATGGATATACGGGTCTTCTGACATGAACTAAAATAAAGAAAACAGGGACGCGCTACTTTGGTGGCAAGGCATGATTGTCTTTGTTTTATTTCTTTTTTCCAAACTAGGCAACATGTAAATTAAAGCAGCAACAGTGCCAGCAGAAACAGAGGCACACAGCCTAAAATGGAGATGACGAGCCCCTTACTGTGGTCGTGTCTCCGTGTGTTGGATGGATTGGGGGGAGGGGAGGGGCCGCTCCGACACAAAACTGGACCAAACAGACGATCCATGAGGCGCTCTTCCGGGCTAGAGTGGTTGGAAACCTCTATTTTTTTTTGTCACTCCACTCAAATTTTTTTTTCTCTCGACCTTGGGGGACAAAATAGAAAAGAGGGGGAGCAAAGGGGAAAAAAAAGTGGAGGTGAAAGCAGTTTTTTTTTTTTTTTGTGGGTCTTTGGCCTTTGCCATGGCACCCTTTTTTGTTAATCATCTTTTTTGCGCGAGCGAACCCCGGTACACGCGCTAAGGGCTAGTACAAATGGAGATGGGTTCAAAAGGGCGAGAAAAGAGTTGAACCTGGTAGTTGTTGCGCAATAATTTGGAGGTGATGGTCCAAAGAGTGCTGTTTGTTGATCCCCCATATTAGCCACTTGCCCTAATTGGGTGCAGCATTTCAGGTCCCGATAAAAGTATAAAATCAAGCATGGAAAAAAGGGGGGAGAAGGGATTTCTTTCTTTTTTTTTCGTTTTTTTACCTTTTTATTTTTCTGCATCTCGACTCGATATCCTTTCCCTCTCTTTTTCTTTCACTTTTTTTTGCATTTGTACACTTCATTCTTCATCCACAACACTCACACATGTCATACGACTCTTCTAGTAGCAGCCCTAGCAGCAGCCGCGCTAGCAGCCGCGCCAGTGGCTCGCCTGATCTGAATCGGTCACCTAGCACTCTCTCACAGACATCTCATGCAAGTGAGTCGACGTGCGTGTCCAGGAGTGCATCGACGGGCGGCAAGACGGTGTCCAACAATACATTTGACTATGTGATGAGTCTCCTTGATGTGACTTATCAAGGCTTTTTATCATCGTCGTCCGACAAGCGTCCTGACGAGTCCATGGGTAGTCTTGTCGATCGCTCTTTGCGCTTTGACAGTCTGCTTGATTTTATCAACAATTGTTCGCACGAGGCGGCCATTGCAAGTGCACCCACCAGTTCGCAGCCGTCCATGCACATTACGCACCAGCAGCTGTATTCCTTTATTCAAAAGAGCTTCAATGTGGCTCAATTCGGTCTTGGGCGCGGCTCGCGCGTGGCGGTGTGCCTGCCCGATGGGCCGTCGCTTGGTCTTTGCTTATTGTCGTTGATGGCTTATTGTACTTGTGCGCCCTCCAATTGCAATTTGACGCCTGAAGAATTGGTGCACGACTATACCAGCATGAAGGTGCAAGCCGTCATCATTCCCTTTGTCAAGCTCGCCACCGACAATGATCCGCTCGTCAATGCATTGCGCAAAGCCGGTCTCCAGATCCTCGGTCTCGAGGTCGATGCCTCCAATGGCACCACTTTCAACTTGTATGCCGACACATCACGCACAAAGCGCGACTCCAAGATGCTCGTCGATGCCCCGCTCAACCAACCCGACGACACTGCCATGATCCTCCAAACATCAGGCACAAGCGGCAAGAAAAAGACCGTCCCTTACCGCCTCCGCGCCCTTTGCGTCGGCACGCTGTGCGTCGCCTTTTCTTGGGGATTGCGCAACACCGACATCAATGTCAACATGATGCCCCTCTTCCATGTGGGAGGCATCATCCGAAACCTGTTTGCCCCCATCTTCACAGGTGGTACCGTCATCCTGTGCAAGGTAAGCCTCTTTTTCAAAAAAAAAAAAAATGAGGGTGATCGACCCGCTTCGCCCGCTCGCCCGCCCCCTTGCCCGCTTTCCCCTTTTTGCCCGCCGCTCCCCCCAAAAAAAACAAACAGCGCCCACCCAAAAAAAACAACGTTCCCCTTTAGCAAAATGCACGAGCAAACGGGGAAAAAAGAGCTTGCCAAGGCCTCCTGCCTTCCAAATTTGGTGCATTGCTTGTCAACTTACCCACCTTTCGATTTCTTTTTTGCTTCTTTTTTTGTCGCTTTTTAATGTGACTAATAGGGCTTTGACGCTGGCGTCTTTTGGGATATTCTCAATTTGCAAGAAAAAGGCACTTTGGTCTGGTATTATGCGGTGCCCACGATGCATCAAGCGATTCTGCAAGAAGGTGCGGTGCGACGCGTGCCCGAGTCGCGACGCGCTTTCATCAAGATGATTTGCAATGCTGGTGGTGGTCTTCTCCCGTTGTTGGCGCGTGAGCTCAAAGATTACTTCCCCAATGCCACGGTGTTGCCCTCATATGGCATGACCGAGTGCATGCCCATCTCAACTCCGCCACGGGACTATCGTCTGGAACGCGAAGGCACGTCGGGCTTGATTGTTGGCCCCGATGTGGCGATTTACAACAATGGCCAGCATCCTGTTGACAAGGATGGCATGGTGGGCCACATCATGGTGCGTGGTGCGCCTTGCTTTGATGGCTACGAGGGCATTGACAATGCTGATACCTTCAATGCCGATGGCTGGTTCGACACGGGCGACATGGGCTATCTGGATGATGGCTATTTGTACATCACTGGCCGATCCAAGGAAATCATCAATCGCGGTGGTGAAATCATCTCGCCTTTTGAGATTGAAGAAGCGGTGCTGGCCCATCCTCGCGTCGCACAAACACTCGCGTTCTCCGTGCCTCATGAAACCTTGCAAGAAACAATCGGAGTCGTGATCGTCACACATGGTAAAAAAGATTTTTTTTTTTTTTTTTTTCGTTGGTCGGGGTCCAGACCACCAAAAAGAGAAAAAAAGGGGGAAAATGAACGAGGCGCTCACCCCCAATTTTTTTTTTTTTTTTTTTTTTTTGCGCCCTTAGACGACGCGCTTCGCCCGGATCTGCGCTCGCTTCGCACGTTCTTGAGCAAGTCGTTACACCAGTCCAAGCTGCCCCAGGTCCTCGTGTACATGGATGGGCTCCCGAAAAACGCCGTCAACAAGCCATTGCGCATCAAGCTCAGCGAACGCCTAGACATCCCCGAGGTGCTCGACTCCGAATCCAATATCAATGTGTCGCAGCGCTTGTACGAGGCGACGTGCCCCGTCAAGGGCGCCCCATTGACGGAGCCCATTCCCAAGCAAACCGTGACGTGGTCCATGGATGATTTGATCAATTGCCTCATGGAGAACCCTCAAGTGGGCGATTGTGCCGCTTTCCGCAACCATGCCGACAAGCAGATCATTGCCTTTGTCGTTGCCACGGATCCCAATGTCAATGGCAAAGATGAACAAGCCCAGGCACTCGCCAAGCACGTCCATGTGTATTTGCAAGCCAAGATTCACGATTACATGCTCCCCAAGCGCATTGTTGTTGTCGATGAGATTGTCCAGAATCCCGATGGCTCCGTTGACCAAGAGAACCTCCAAATGATTGCCGATCGCGAAGAAGAGGACGACGAGGCCACCACTGACCCCGTGGCATTGGCTCTCCGCGACATTTTCGCCTTTGTGCTCGGCATCAAGGCCGTCGATGGCAAGGCCCCGCGCTACCCACTCAATGGCGACTTTTTCGAACACGGTGGCAATTCGCTCAAGAGCGGCTTTTTGATCTCACAAATCCGCTCGAAATTGGGCGTCGTCTTGCCCGTGTCGTGTGTGTTTGACGAAGACAAGCGCACGCCGCTCGGCCTGGCCAAGGTGTGCACACCAAAGATGCCAAAGGACCATCCGCTCCTGACGCACGGCTTCAGCGCCTTCAATGACAACAATCAGCAAGAAGATGAATCCGAACAAGACCTCAACAGCAAGGAATACAAGGAACGCATGGCCAAGCGCGCCCCCAGTGGCGCCAAGAATCCCTTTGGCTTCTTCCCCATGTTTGTGCAATCGCTCGGTGTTGTCTTTTTGCGCCCTGCACGCATCACCGCCAATTGGTTCCTGTTTGCCAACATGCTCGTCATCATTGCTGCCCATTGGGGCGACCACACCAACCATTTTGTGCGTCTCGTCCAGCTCGTGTGCGCATTGTTCATTGCCAAGATTTCCACCGCGTTCTTCTTCCCGTTCTTTGCCATTGCCATCAAATGGATCGTCATTGGCCGCTACCGTGCAGGCCGCTACCCTCTGTGGGGCCAATATTACTTGCGCTGGTGGTTCGTGCGCCAG
Source organism: Gongronella butleri (assembly GCA_025201375.1). NCBI lineage: Eukaryota > Fungi > Mucoromycota > Mucoromycetes > Mucorales > Cunninghamellaceae > Gongronella > Gongronella butleri. The sequence goes on along the minus strand of JAIWZP010000032.1, from coordinate 330,699 downwards.
GTTACGCGCATTGCCGGCCGCGGTATCTTCAAGGCAAACCCCACCTGGTACGCCTGGTACCTGCGCATGATGGGCGCCAAGGTCGGCCGCAATTGCTGGATCGACATTCACGCCACCATTGATGAATTCGATCTCGTCACCATTGGCGACGGCTGCTCCTTTGACAATTGCTCCATCCGCCCGTTTTCTCTCTCAAAGGGCCACATGAACCTCATGGAGGTCACCATTGGCGACAATTGCGTTGTTGGTCTCAAGGTAAAAATCATTATTTGAAAAAAAAAACCGAAAATACTTACTATTCCTATCAAATAGTCCATTGTGCCCGCTGGCTCGCAATTGCGCTCTGGCACGGTGCTTGGCCCATTGACATCGTCGCACGCGCGCGACATGAAGACTGGTGGGTCTGCGCACGTCAACACGCCCGAGGGCATGGCGTTTGCTGATCTTTGCCGCACCAATTTCCCCATGCCGCACATGGCGCTTCAATTCCTCGTTGGCTGGCCGTTGATTGTCATCATCAACTTCATCTCGTATTTGCCTTGGTTTGCCGTCATTTTGTTGCTGACGGACGAGGTGTTCTTCGAGAAACGTACCGCCAACCAATTCACCGAGGTCATCTTTTACTTTGCCGAGCCCGAGCGTGTCGCGTACCACATTTTGGCCGTCATTGTGCGTGACAATATCGTGCCTTTTGTCTATCTGTTCGTGGTCATCATCTTCAAGCGCCTTTTCATTGGCAAGTTCCAGGCCGGTCCACGCAAGCGCGATCAATTCTCCTTGCTTCGTTATTGGCTCATGGAGCGTCTGTTGCCTGGTGGTGATTTCCATGGCGTGACCAAGCGCATTGGCACCCATTATGAACTCGTGTCCATGATTTACCGCGCTCTTGGCGCCAACATTGGTAAGCGCGTGTACTGGCCTGGCAGCGGCTTGCGCATTGTCGAGTACGACTTGCTCAACATTGGCGATGACGTTGTCTTTGGTTCGCGCTCGCACGTTGTCTGCTCCGACGCCGTGGAATCGGCTCCCATTGTCATTGGCGATGGTGCCATGGTCGCTGATCGCTGTGTCCTGCTCCCTGGCTCCGAGATTGGCCGCAAGGCCGTGCTTGGCTCGGGCGGTCTGCTCAAGAAACACTTCAAGATCCCTGCCGGTGCCACGTACGTCGGCTCCAAGGGTGGCAATGCCGTCAAATTCAGTGATGGCGACGAGCAAGATGCCATTGACGAGAAGTACTGCATGCTCAAGGGCGTCAACGACACCATCACGCCCTTTGGACGCGCATTCTATCAGCGCAAAGCCAATTACTTTGTCGCGCCGTTGCTTTTGCTCGTGCCGTACAATTTTCTCATGCAAGTCTTTGGCTCGGCTTTCTGGTCGCTGCCCGTCACGGCCGCCGTCCAGGTCGCCGCGGTTTACGACACCATTCACCTCAATCGCCACATGACCGAAGCCCAGGAATACGCCTTGTTTGAAGGTTCCCGCGAAGGCGTCACGTTTTTGGTTATTCTGTGCATCATTATTGGCACCGTCACGGCTCTCGCGTTTTTGGCTCTCGCCTTTGAAGTTGGCATGAAATGGGCGCTCTTTGGCCGTCGCAAGCAAGGTTCCTACAATTGGGACGAGTCGTCGTACTGCCAGCGCTGGCAATTCCACATCACTATCCAGCAATCCATGCGCCACGACGTTCTCAACCTGCTTAATGGCTCTGCATGGCTCACGCTGTTCTTCCGCAGCCTTGGCTGCAAAATTGGCAAGCGCGTGTGCTTGTACCCCAACGGTGGCGATCCCATGATGACCGAGGCCGACCTCGTCACCCTCGAGGACGACGTCGCCGTCGATGAAGCCTCACTCGTCTGCCATCTCAACTCGCGCGGCCAATTCTCCATCAACCCGTTGCGCGTCGGTGCTGGCTCCGTCCTCCGCTCAGGCTCACGATTGCTCAGCGGCGCGAAAATGGGCTCCGATTCCACTCTCATGGAACACACCCTCATCCTCTCGGGCGAGGTCACAGAGCCTCGCTCTCTCTGGCAAGGCTGGCCATCCGCAGACATCTCGGCCGAACACAGACGCAAACAGGCTCATTCCAAGCGCTTCTCGGTCCGTTCGCTGCGCGCATTCATAGATTTCTACTAGAGAAAAGGGCAAACAATCCCTTTTTCTCAACCGCATATCCCCCCCTCCATCTTTTTTTGTACATACAAATGTCGTCTTTAATAAAAAAAAATGACTTCTTTTTTTTTGGTACCATTGGGGATTGATGACGTGGGCGCATCACGATGCGTGGTAATCATCATTACGTGTCACACACACACACCCGTCGATATTCTCACTCACTTTTTTTTACCAGCATGTGCCTCCTTTTTTCGCTCAACATCCATACTTCTTGGTCGTTTCCTCGCTCCCCCCCTTTTTTTTTTGACTATCCTTAATGGGACAGCTGCTGCTGCAGTACGACATTGCAGTCTGTTGCCATGCATCATGCATGGCCGACCTCCTTTGTAAACAAAAAAACAATGCACTGACCCTATGGCTTCCCACCCATGCAAGGAGTAAAGAGATCATGCATCCAACTTGCCACCCCCACCACGAGGGCGCAAAAAAAAAAAAAACTAAAAAAATAGGAGGCGGCGATGCGCCTAGCAATGATGCCATCGGCTCATCCCTTTTGCTCCCCCCATTTTTTTTCTTCTCAGGGGCAACACCGCGGCCCTCATGTGCCAGTCGACCGCGCATGCGAGAACCATGGAAAAAGAAAAATAGTCTTTTTGCTTGCCCCCCTCATGAAAATCTCATCTCGTGGCTCCATTTTGGCATCCCGCCCAGAGGTCTAGACTGCATGAATTACGCTCGTCCTGTCAAGCCAAACTATTTTTAGAAAATCAGGGAGGTGACAACCATGGTCGACAAGTAGTGGCCGATCTGCTTCTTCCACGAACAAAGACATCTCTTTATGAAAAATGCAGCCCCAAATGCTTGGCAGCAACAGCATCATGCTTCCGCCCAGCCCCCATTGGAATCGCCCACCCATTTAAATTTGTCATGCAAAGCGCACTTTCAATGCCAAATGCTTGGCATAGGCACCTATTTCACCATTTTCGCCCATTGGCCAGGCAAATGGAGCTTCTTATATGTCTTTCGTGGCTCAAATCCGACGCATTCGTTCATCTTTTGATGGTCGCGTTGAGGGGGGCCCGATGCGAGAATTTGCTGGCTTATGATACAATACATAATGTTTTCAAAGATTTCAAACGCGTCAAACACGGCAAAGCACCTTGAAAAGCGCCGCCTCACCGAGCTAGCCAAAGACGCGCAAGTCGCAAACGCGCTAAATGTTGGTTTAGCATGCGGCGCTAAAGAAGAAAATGGAAGCTGTGCCGCCAGTTTCGCGAAAACCTTGCAAATGGCCATTTGTTCATAAATTTGCCTGATGGACCCCTGATTTTTATTGCAAATTTGCTTGGAAAGAGGGGGCCAACGCCTCATGGCGCCACTGTTATGCGGTTTCTGGACACCGAGTTTGCGCTGTAAAATCCGTGGACTGGCAGGTGTCCAAATCGAAAATCGGAAATCAGGGTTCCCAGAATCGAGCCAAATTCACAAAAAAGAGACGCGGTGCATGGAAACCGCGAGAAATGGCAAAAAACGCGGTGATCTATCTGGTCATTGTCGAGCAATGGGCAATTTTAACGAAACTTTAAAAGGCAACTAGCGCCGGTAAAACGCGCTGCAGAGCCGTGTCAAAGCAATCATCGGCATGACACGCTCCGGGCGCATGAATACGCTGTGCGCAGCGAGTTGGTACGACGACTGTAGCGTGAAAAATCGCGCACACAAATTCGGACCAACGCGCGGCTCGCCTTTGCGGACATGTCAGAGTCGCCAAAGCGCATTTTTTCATAGATCACGGATATCTACAAAGGCGCCAGAGTGCGCTCTTTCCGATGATGCGCATTCAATCGCGTTGCACCGCGACTTTGTCGAGATGGCCTATAGGCGAAACACCAATGTCAAAGTGTTGTTTTTCGATTTTTCCTCCAAACCCAGGCGATAAACCCCGAGTTTTTATTGCATTTCTGTTGCCAAACAGGCACGATTCACCATGTGGCTGAATGGCGTGGTGATCTGAGGACCTAAAAATCACTGCTCAAAAATGGTCGACTGCACCCCTTGGAAAATCCGTGAAAAAGCACGATTTTCCAAATCCACATGGCACGCCATCAAGCGACTGCAGCCCCTTGAAACTTTGACATCTAGGCCTTTTGACCATTATCTTTTCAGAACAGTCGTAAAAATTGGGGGTCGTTCCGGCCACTAAGTGGGGCGTCAAGGTGACAAATACATGCTTTTTTCGTGCAAAGTTACGAGCACGCGTCGGTGCACGCAGTGGTTGCTGCTACAGCGCGAGTCCTTTGAGCTCCAACGGCAGAGGCTCATTTTGCGGTCAATTTTCACGGAAGATGCAAAGGTCATCAAAGATTAAATACCTCTGCCAATTAATATTTTGGAGTTTGCGTGTTACTGTAAAAAAAAAAGGGCAGGCACACATCCTGTACACAGGCTAGTTCATCTTCCTGCATTACGTCGAGCCGTCTTTCATCGGTGATAGGCTGTAAATATTTTTCTGGAAGAACGGCAAGCCGACAATGTCCGAAAAACACGATTTGTCATTTTCAAAAGGTAAATGTGCACTTTTTTGTGCAGTGTAGCGCGCTGATTCAAGCATTAAAGTGACAGCGCGCGACAGATTCAGCACGTTGAGCTTAAAAATGGACAGGCTAAAACACCATCGTTGAGTAAAATCCCATCCAAACGAATGAAAATGGCGCCTTTTGCATTATCTCGGGCGCTGGCTGACAAATTGACTCCTGAAACAAAACAAGATACGCTTCAAGATTGCGGAAACACTCTCACTAAGTTGGAGAGGCATAGGAGCACAGAATCAGCGTCGTAAAAAAAAAAAAAAAAAAAAAAAAAAAAAAAAAAAAAAAAAAAAAAAAAAAAAAAAAAAAAAGAAAGGCGAGCATTATACAATAAAACGAAAAAGAACCACTTTCTATCTACTTTTTTTTCTGGGTGCTATAGTACCGCTTCAGTAGTGTCTGAGCAAGCCATGTGTCCAGACGAATAAGGTGAATTATCAGAGTACAAGAATAAAAAAAGGGCGAACATAGGCTGTTTTGCATGCACCAAGAACCAGGGCTGCGCCAGGGTCGGCTTTTCAAAGTCAGACTGGCTCGCAGGGTATTTGACCGTCGTCATGCAGATTCAGGTCGAGCAAAAGCGGCGATTGATTGGCGCCACGTTTCATCTTTTTGCTTTTTTCATTTTTTTTTTTTTAACCCTTTACTTCTTGTCTTTTCCCGGTTCTCATTCTGTTCCTTGCTTTGCGATCATGGCTTCGGTGAGACTCTCAGCTTCGTTTTAGACGCTGACTTACGAGATTTTAGCTTTTCTTTGAGGACTACAGCTTCCCTGTCGAGCTTTATGACCGGTCAAGCGGAGCTTTCACGCCCCATGTGCAAACACTCTTGGATTTTGCGCCCAGCATCATGGAGCAGCTGCCAAAGGACGAAAAAGTACATGATGGCGAGCCAATGGCAAGGGGGGACACGCTTGTTCATCGTTTTTTTCATTTTCCCCGCTCTTAGGACCAAGTGCCCCTGCAAACGAGCAGCACAGAATCCATCTGGACATTGCCTCGTTGGCGCTTCCATGTGCCCGAGTTTCTGTACTCGCGCCATGCCATTGCCTTGGGCCAGACTCTGTTTGAGTCGGCAATGGGAGCAATTGAAGACTACAAATACGAACAGCGGCGCGAATCGCGCCGACGCCGGCGTCAGCAGCGCGACGATGAGGAGTCCGAGTCCCAAGACGATCAGGACGACATTACAGTGGACGAAAAAGGCAAATCCAAGGCCAAAAAGCAGAAAACAAAGAGCAAAGAGGCGGAAAATGCATCAACAGGCATGTCCACGGCGACCAAGTCGACGGTGGCGCTGGGCGCCTTGAGCTTCTCGCTGTATTCGACCTACAATGCCAATGTCGCGCTCGGCGACATCAGTTTCCACGACCAGCTGGAGATTTTGTTCTCTCACGTGCACAGTGTCACACAAAGCGTAGATGTTTGGATCAAGGAGCACGTGCAATTGGGTGATCCTGTCCCTGCCATGGTGCAGCATGATGTCGACCGCATCAAGGCCCTGGTGCACGATCTTGAACGGTGAGACACACTTAAAACAATCAGAAAATGGTAAATGCTCATCAAAATTCGCATTTATCGTCTAGATTGGACCCTCGTCGCCAGAAAAAGCTGGAGGCAACCGGTTGGTATGTCTGTCAGCAAAAGCTGGAAAATGCACAAAGGCTCACCTTTTGTTTTTAGGGGGATTGGCGCGCTTGGCAGCCTGTCGATGGTGGGTGGCCTTGCCATGGGCAGCAATTGGGCACTTTCCAGTGGTGCTGTGGCAGCAATTGGAGGCGCGCTGATCACTGTGGGCACCGCTGCTCGGTCGAAATCGACAACACTGGCCACACAAATCACGTTGACACGCAAAGTTCAGCAAACATTGACATCGCTGGCCAACGACGAGCGAGAGCGGCTGGCCATCATTCAATCCGGTTTCACGTTGCAAGTCAAACAAGAAGAGACGAAAACGTAAGCTCTTTTTTTTTTTTTTCTTCGGTGTCACTGATTTTCTTCCAGTCGTGTCAATAGAAAATCAGGCGATTTTTTACGAACGCGCCTCAAAAGCAGTAGCAGCAGCAGCGAGAAACACCGACAGAAATCTGGCATCCTATTGGCTGACCAGTGACGAAATTTCTGGACATTGCCAAAAAACTCTAGAGCCATGTCGAATCAACTCCGCCTTTTTGCATGAAAAAAATATAAAAAAGCCCTGTCAAACTTGGGACGTGCCCTTTTCTTTTCTTTTCTTCTCTGTATCTCTTTTATCCTACAACTTTTGCAAATATGAGTGGTATGAATTTTACGGAAAAGGTGGAAAAGACGCTTGGTCAAGCCCAATCCATTGCCAGTTCGTATGGTCACTCGCAGATCGCGCCCTGTCACGTCGCGTGCGCTCTGTTTGACGAGACGGACGGGTCGTCCTTATTCAAATCGATTTTGGAAAAGGCCGGCGTTGAGCCTATCGAGGTGGAACGTGGTTTCAAAAAGCAAGTCGTGCATCTGCCAGCGCAAGATCCGCCTCCTACGCAAATCAGCATTAGCGCGCAGACCGCGCGCCTACTGCAGAATGCTGAAAAGCACATGAAGGACCAAAAGGATTCGTTTGTGTCGGTCGACCATCTGATTCTTGCCTTGTTGGACGACAATTCCTCAATCCAAGTCCTTGAAAAAGCCGGTGTCAAGCCAAAGGCGCTCACCAATGCCGTCGCCCAAGTCCGTGGCAACAAGCGCGTCGACAGCAAGAATGCCGAGGCCAATTATGAGGCTCTCAGCAAGTATGCCATCGATTTGACAAACATGGCTTCAATGGGAAAACTCGATCCTGTCATTGGCCGCGACGACGAGATCCGCCGCGTCATCCGCGTCTTAAGTAGACGTCAAAAAAATAATCCCGTGCTAGTGGGCTTCGCAGGGTAAAAGACGGTTTAAATGCAAAATTTACACAATTTCAAGACTTACACATTTTTTTTTCTTTAGTGTCGGCAAGACTGCCATTGTAGAAGGCCTTGCACGCCGCATTGTGGAGCGTGACGTGCCCCAGACCCTCCAATGCAAGCTGTTTTCCCTCGACATGGGCGCACTCATCGCAGGTGCCAAGTACAGAGGCGAATTCGAAGAGCGCCTAAAGGCAGTCCTCAATGAAGTCAAGGAATCTGAAGAAGGCATCATTCTCTTTATCGACGAGATCCACACCGTGCTCGGTGCAGGCAAGGGCGAAGGATGTAAGTCTTGCAAAAACGGGAAAAATGGAAAAAACGGGAAAAAAAGGAGAAAAAAACGCGTTTATTCATCTTTTTTTTTTTGTCGATAGCCATGGATGCGGCAAATCTGCTCAAGCCCATGTTGGCGCGCGGCGAGCTGCGATGTATTGGTGCGACGACGTTTACGGAATATCGCGAGATCGAAAAGGATCCCGCGTTTGAGCGCCGTTTCCAAAAGGTGAACGTGGGTGAGCCATCCGTGTCAGCGACCGTGTCGATCTTGCGCGGCCTCAAGGAGCGCTACGAGACATATCATGGCGTGAAAATCATGGATTCCGCGCTCGTTGCCGCCGCGCAGCTGACGGACCGCTACGTCACGGGAAGATTTGCACCCGACAAAGCTATTGACGCAATTGACGAGGCTGCGGCGAGCACGCGAGTGCAGCTGGACTCGAAGCCCGAGGAAATCGACGTTTTGGAGCGCAAACACTTCCAATTGGAGATTGAGGCCACGGCACTTGGCAAAGAGAAAAACAACCCCGAATCCAAGGAGCGTCTGAAGCGCGTGCAAGAAGAAATGGCCGGTCTGCAAGAACAGCTGCGTCCGTTGCGCGCCAAGTACGACCAAGTCAAGGGCCGCCTGGACGAAATCCGCGATCTCAAGCAAAAATTGGACCAATTGAAACGCAAGGCCATCGAGGCACGCAACCAGTACGACACAGCGACGGCCGCAGACATTGAATACTACGCCATCCCCAACACGGAGGAAAAAATCAAGAAGCTCATGGAAGAAAAGGACCGCGACCTTGCCGAACAAATGAACGCGCCGCAATCGGCCTCCACGCAGATGCTCAGCGAGGTTGTCCGTCCCGAGCAGATCATGGAAGTCGTGTCGCGATGGACAGGCATCCCCGTCCAGAATTTGGCACGCAGCGAGCGCGAAAAGCTGCTGCACATGGAGAGCGTTATTCGAAAGACGGTTGTTGGCCAGGATCAAGCCATCAAGGCCGTGTGCGACGCCATCCGCCTCTCAAAAGCGGGACTGCAGAACCCCAACAAGCCATTGGCAAGCTTCATGTTTTTGGGTAAGTGAAAAAAAAAAGTGAAAAAATGGGACACAATGGCTCATTTTTGTTCTTTTCTTAGGTCCGACGGGCACTGGCAAGACGCTTTTGTGCAAGACTCTCGCCGAATTCCTCTTCAATGATGAGCGCGCCTTGATCCGAATCGACATGAGCGAGCTGATGGAGAAACACAGCGTTTCCAAGCTCATCGGCAGCCCTCCAGGCTATGTTGGATACGATTCCCCAAGCCTATTCGATCAAATTCGTCGCAAGCCTTATGCCGTGGTCCTGTTGGACGAAATTGAAAAGGCACACCGCGACGTTGCCAATGTTCTCTTGCAAGTTCTTGACGAGGGCTTTGTACACGACTCAAAGGGCAACGAAATCAACTTTCGCAATGTGGTGCTTGTCATGACCTCGAATCTTGGTGCTCACCTCCTGGCCGAGCATCCGAATCAAGCCACCGACTCGGTCGTGCTCAAGGAACAGATTCTTCAAGTTGTTCGCACGCATTTTAGCCCTGAATTCACCAATCGCATCGATGAATTGGTCATTTTCAACCGTCTGTCGCAAGCCAACATCACGGATATTGTCGGCGTCCGCCTCCAGGAAGTCGAGAAGCGCTTGGTGGACCGCAAGATCCACCTCGATGTGTCCAATCCGGCCAAAATTTGGCTTGGCGAACGCGGCTACGAGCCAATCTTTGGCGCACGTCCCCTCAATCGTCTCATCCAGCAGCAAATCCTCAATCCACTTGCGCGCCTGATCATCGACGGCGGCGTCCGCCCCGGCGAGGTTGCACACATCGACGTCAATACAAAAGGCGAAATTGAAATCAAGCGCAATCATGAAATGGAATCTGATTACGAGGTCGAGGAGCCGCAATCCGACGAAGACGTCGACATGGATGAAGACTTGGACTAAAAAAATGACAGCATCAATAAGCGCATCTTTGTAAATACGCGCTTTTTCTCGTGATTGTATATGAAATTAAATAAAAAAAATCCTTTTTTTTTCGTGACTCGAAGAAAATATTGGCCAATGCCCTCAAAAAGGTGCGTCTCGCTTTGATTGCTTGTGATTTTCGCCCGTATGCCAGCAGCTCGACTAAGGTTTGCTGCCATCGGCGGAAAGAGTGCACTCTCAGGTGTACTTGGGATGTGTGACTCCTGAGTGACCTCTGAATGACCACTGGATTTTTCAAAAGTGGTCGTAGCGCTTTGGGGATTTAAGCTTTTTTGTTGCAAATTTTGCGCTGAACTAGCTTCCGGGCGAGCTTTCGGCTCTGATGCCCTCCGCTACTTATCGCAGGCGGTGGTTGATGCTGGGTCCTATTTTTTACATTATTGAGTCCAAAAAAAATTGCGCGCGTCTGTTTTGAACAAGGGGCTATAGTTTACGCCATGACGCAAGTTTCATTGGCGGACAAGTAGGCTGTAAAAAACTTCTGGAGGCACAGCAGGCCGCCAAAGTCTGAAAAACACGCTTTTTGGTTTTTAAAAGGTAAATGTGAACGTTTTTCGTGGCTCCTCGCAAAAAAATCATAACAAACGCATTGCGTATTTTTGTCTTCAACGCGTGCGACGCACCTCGCACTCCACATCCACATCCACACCCGCACACCCACACCCACGCGTCACGTCGCGTCTGTTTTTTTTTTTACACATTGCCTCCCCCCCCCACACACACACAGCCCACAAACACCCAGCCCACACACACACACACACACACACACACACAGGCAGCCACACATCAGATCGCGTTCTTTTTTTTTTTATTTTTTTATTTTTTACACATTGGCCCATACCCACACCCAGCCCACCCAGCCCACCCACACCCGACACACCCGACACACCCGACACACACATACACGTCAAAACCACGCGTCACGTCGCGTCTTTTTTTTTTTTTTTTTTTACGCATTGGCCCACATCCACACCCACCACACCCACCACACCATGCCCACACCGACACACACCCAGCCCACCCACTCTCGTGCCCGCCGAGGTGGCAACGCAAGGCAGGCGGCAGGATGGCAAGATGGTGCTCCACACACGCTGTTAATCTTAAAGTGCGAAAAATACACGCGCGTCGCGCCATTTTTGTCGTGGCTCAGTCAAGGTGACACAGACTCTCGGGTGATCCGGGCATGGTTACACGAGCAGGGTGCGTGCGGGGTGACACTCACATGGGATTTTCCACCAATCAAGGTTGGTCGTTTCTTTGACCCAATCAGAGCGCGCCCTTTCCGATTTTTTAATTCCTTTTTTTTTTCGCGGTTTTTGTGTGGCAAACTTGAAAACAGTCGCGGAAAAAATTGTTCAGAAATATTTTTTGCATCGACCATCTTAAGCTTGCAAAGCATGAAAATCACAAATGCACCCGCAATACGTAAAAAACGAAATAAACCTTATTTTGGCTGGCAACTTAAATCAAAGCACCCTGGTCATGAAGGCAGGGAAAAACCAAGGTACCAGGGTGTTTTGTTCACATATTCTGAATCGGCGCGCCAAGGACCATCGAATGGTCAAATAAAAAAATCGGTTCTCTTGCAAATTTTCTTATTAGTTTTGCGCTGAATGCGATGCAGCTGTTTTTGAGCGGGGTCAGACCATGCGGATGGCGAGACGAACGCAAAATAGAACAAATCTGAGCACGTTTTTGGCATTTTCGAGTCCAAAAAAATCGGGAGAGTCCGTCTTGAGCAAGGGACTATAGTTTACGTCGTGATGCATGCTACATTGGCAAGCAGATAGACTGTAAACAAATTTCTAAAGGCACAAAATTCCTGCGCTGCCTGTGATATTATCTGTCGCGTAAAAAATCCCAAGACCCAAGCCCTTTTTTTATTATTTAAGCGTTTTTTTCCCTTGCTAATCAGGGTGTTGCTCATCGTGCTAATCTTCTAGCACTTGGCGGGGCACGTGGCCATCGCGCGCACGGCCGGCCGGTTCCGGGACGTATTGCAGTACATCCACCTGTCGACTGACGCGCCGAAGGCGCATTGGAAAAACGACGTGATGGTCTTGGAACATGTGAATGTCGTAGCCTCGATACGAATGTTTTTCTTGTCGACAATTTGCAAATAGGCATCAGAGACAAGCGCTCTTGGTGGAAATGTGAACTTGATGTGGCCGACAAGCTCGGCAATGGATCTGAATGGCACGTGCTGGCACTGCGAGCATAAATGCGTAGTGCCTTCATGCTGCTCTCGAATGTGGCGGGACCGCGCAGTGGCGTTTGCTGCGACGTGGAGGCAGTGTGGACAAGGCGACTAAAAAAAAGTCGAAGTAGTATCAATTCTTTTCTATGTGAGCGGACAGAGCTTACCCCATCCTCACGAAATCGCTCGTGTTCTTCTCTGACCTCGAGAGTCTCAAATACTCAAAGGCAATGAAGCCGGCGGCAGGGATGCTTCGACTAAAAAAAAAAAAAAACGCAATCAGCATGTTGAGGTACAAAAGGGCACAAAATTCATACATCGACACCATGGGCCACCAATCGATGCCGCCGTAGCGCTTCGTCCGACGCAAACGTCGCTCGGTAACCTGCACAATTATACTGTAAACTTAATCCTTTATATTTTTTTATTCGAGAGGTGGCAGAAAATAAAAAAAGGATGAGCACAATTGATGCCCACGCGCGCAATTATCTCAAATCATGGCATCATACTTGCTTGCTCTATTTGGGGTCCTTCCTGGTCTGCTTGGGGCTGATCGAGCTCTACTTGGGGTTCTTCCTGGGCCACTAGTGGAGCCGGTTCTGGGTGGTTGTGAGGTTGTGGAGGGTCGTGATGGACTGTAGATACGGTTTAGACCGCGACGGACCACGTAGGGCTCAATGTGAGTCAAATCAATCGGGCGAGTGAACTGTCCATTGACCATTTCAAACTCAATGCCGTGTGCCTGCATGTATAAATCATAGCCGGACGAGTTGCGGAACTCGCCACCACAAGTTCGGATTGGACATCTCATGCGAGTGCCCGAAGTGAAAAAATTTTAAAAGGCGTCAGTATTGGAAAATGATCAAGTGTTTTCAAATTTACCAGATGCATCGGCAATATATGTCTAACGATTCTTGATATATTGGTGAATGGAGCGTGGTCAGGGCACTCAGCGCACAAATAGCGCGATCTTTGTACAACCAGGTCGTGATGTTCGTCGCGCACATGTTCAGCCTGCGCTGCGCCACTTGGTGCAACGTGTGGGGTCGCTCCCTTCAATTTTTGTTCTACAGCTTAATAAAGCTTTTTGTATGGAAATCAAAGGACACGTCGCAAAGTAAAATAAATATCGGATTGAGGAAACAGTTCGGCTCTTAAGATTGAGGTTAGACATGTTGTGTGAAAATTAAAATATTTTGGAAAATAGAAAAATGAGCGATCGATATTGTGGGGTTTAATTCTACAAGTGGAAGGATGCCAAAATCCAACTTTCTCGAGATCCTGCGATTCGAATCGAATTGAAACTTTGACCTCGGATTCAATTTCTCATGCATATTAATTTCACTGCTGGCTACAAAGCATTGCGATGCCGCGCAAACACATCAGCCAGGACAAATGATGAAATTTGTACTTTTTTGCGTTTTTCATGTTCTTCATATGATTCAATTCAGTCGGCAACAAGTGATTTGCACAAACCTAAAATGGGGCAATAGTTTTGTCGCTTACAGCTTAGCTGTCACGACGAAGGAGGGCTACGCGTAAATCAAAATTTAGCTGTAGCGAGCTCCCAAGACCAAAATCGAAAAAGAAGATCGTGCGACTTGCATCAAAGTTGCACACATGCTAAAGGGAATGAAGCGCCCACGAGATATGCCAAAAAAGAGCACGTTCCATTTGGTCGTTGAGGAGAAATCCGCGATTTTCTATATAGTTAATTTTAACGCCGAATTACACGGGAAGAACGCGTCCATAGAGCCGCGCCGACGCGTCTAAAAGCATGAGACACTGCGGACGCATTCGTGATGAGAAGCAGGCGCGTGTACTTGGGCTCTTGACGCGGGGTTTCGCGCATTGAAAAATCTATATGATCTTGAAACCGTGTCAAAAATGCCAAAAATCATTTTTTTTCATTGATCAAACGATGGCTACGTATGCACAGGGCATGCTCTTTCCGATGATATGATATTCGAAACGCTGCGGCTAGTCACCGATCAGTTTGCCTTGAAGTGAAAAAGAGCAGCTTAACGCGAAAACAAGGCAATGGACCCCTGCTTGTCATTGCATTTTTATCGGCTATTGAAGAGTGTTTACTATACGGCAAAATGTTTCAAGTCCTCGAAACTAACCCTTGGAAAATCCATGATTTTTGAACATCGCAATTGCTCGTCATCTAAGGCTTGCAATGCTCCAAAAGCGAGCTCATTTTAACATGTTTCAAGCATGAACTCGTTGTACATGCGTAAAGTTTGACATGTGCGGATCAAATTGATGCAAGATCTTGACTGTTGAAGCCGCACGACACCGTCTTGCTCGTCTTAACGTCGAATTTAGGTGCTCACCTCCTGTCCAAGCATCCGAATCAAGCCACCGACTCGATCGTGCTCAAGGAGCAGATTCTTCAAGTCGTTCGCACTCATTTTAGCCCTGAATTCACCAATCGCATCGATGAATTGGTCATTTTCAACCGTCTGTCGCAAGCCAACATCACGGATATTGTCGGCGTCCGCTTCCAGGAAGTCGAGAAGCCGCTTGGTGGACCGCAAGATCCACCTCGATGTGTCCCATCCGGCCAAAATTTGGCTCGGCGAACGCGTCTACGAGCCAATCTTTGGCGCACATCCCCTCAATCGCCTCATCCAGCAGCAAATCCTCAATCCGCTCGCTTGCCTGCTCATCGACGGCAGCGTCCGCCACGGCGAGGTTGCACACATCGACGTCAATACACAAGGCGACATTGAAATCAAGCGCAATCTCGAAATGGAATCCGATTACAAGGTCGAGGAGCCGCAATCCGACGAAGACGTCGACATGGATGAAGATTTGGACTAAAAAAAAAAAAAAAAAAACGATACGTAACATCAACACGCGCATCTTTGTAAATACGCGTTTTTTCTCATGATTGAATGAATTTTAAATAAAAAAAACTCTTTTTCGCGACTCAATTTTCCCAATAGCAAGGCAATCATGCCATCCTCCAAGAAAAAATGGCCAATGTGCTCAAAAATACGCGCCCCGCCTTGATTGTTTATCGTGTTTGTGCTATTTCCTGTGCATTTGGCTAACTTCAGCCACTTTTTCTTCCATTGGGTGGGAACCCCGCTTTGGGTCAAGTGATCGGCAGCTTGCACCAAACCAATACAATTTTCCGATCAATGCCCCCTGTCATAGAAATAGAAACTTTTGTTAAATTCGCTGCGACTCTTTCTTTTTCTTTTTGCTTATAATATTTATGCGTTTCAAGCTAACCCCCACACTCAGAGTGTATGCCTACAGCAGGTAAAGCATCTGGATTCCAGCCAAAAAAAAAAAAAGCATGGAGGAGGCGTGGGTCGCGTGACAGACGAGTTTTTTTTCGCGTTTTTTCGCGTCTGTGTCATCACAGCTGTCTGTGCGACGGCTCTTACGTGCGCATCTGCCTTCTAGTCTTAATCCAATACAGTAACATAGTGCACTCTCACTTGGAGGCTATGTGGCAAGTGCGCTCATTTTCAGCAATATCATGATTTTTGTTAATCGGTGTCCTATTTGGCCACTTTTTTTCTTTCTAGTTTGGGTAAAACAAAGAGATGAAAGGGGGGAGGCAGCGAAGAAGAAAGCCCACTAAGAGCATCTCATAATGGTTTTTTTTTTTTTTTTTTGGTTGTTGTTCTAGGTACAATTGGGAGAGCGTGACCGGCATCCGGCATATCAAAGAATTTTACATGGACGTTGTCCACAGCGGGGCTACAGCACCACAGCTCGAGGGCATCACGTCTCTCTGTGCCTTGGGCGGGAGTCTTTTGGCTGGGGCATTTGCCGACCGGATCGGGAGAAAGACCGTGCTGGCAATCAGCGCCATCTTGTTCATCATCACAAGCCCATTACAGATTGCGGCTGAGAATACCCAGATGTTTCAAGCTGGACGCGCCATCTCGGGCCTTGCCACAGGGTACAAGAGCACTCAAAAATTCATGAAAAAGGTCAATTTTGCTGATTTTTGCTGATTTTTTGCGTTTTGCAGCGCCTTCACGGTGATCATCCCGTTGTGTAAGTTGCTGCAAGGTCATCGAGGATGGAATTGAGCTCACCCCTTGTCTTTTTTTTTTTTTCCCTCTTTTGCGTATACTTTTATCAAAAAGTCATTGCAGAGATTGCGCCTAAAGACCTGCGCGGGCGGCTTATTGCTATTGAGCAATTCGCTCTGACCCTGGGCATCGCATCAGCAGACTGGATCACCTACGCGGCCAATGAGCTGCCGTCATCTTCCTCTTGGAGGTACACATGATCGCAACAGGCTGCATTTGTCTCCAAAAGCTGAATTTATCTTTTTTTTTTCTTCTTCTTCTTTGGTGCAACAGGCTGCCAAATGCGCTGGTGTTGATTCCATGCACGGTATTTGTCTTATCATTATTTGTCATCCCCGAGAGTCCTCGGTATTTGGTGTCAAAACGCGAAGATGTGAACGCTTTGGAGGTTTTGGCCACCATCCGCGGCGATGGCACGATCAATCACCCACACGTCATCATGGAGTATCACGCCATGCGTCAGGCTATCAGATACGAAAACAGCTTTCCAAATCACAACAGCTATGCGCGCCTTTTCAGCGGGCCACCAGAAAACAACTTTCGACGCTTGATGCTTGGTGTCACCACACAATCGGCATTCCAATGGACTGGTGCAAATGTGATCATGTAAGAAGAGCGCGCTGCCTTGGTATTTTATGCGCGTAGATTTGTACACATCCTATTGTGTGCGCCTTTATACACGTCTTTTTGAAAATTCGTCTTCTATACGCGATTTTTTATGAACATGCATCTTTTTTTACGCGTCTCTTTTTCTCACTCGTCCATTTCTGTCTTGAAAGCACTTTTGCGGCGCAGATATTCCCTAACCTTGATTTGAACGTCGATAATCGTCCGATATTTTGTAAGAATTGGCTTGAAACAAGGATTGAAAGACCATTTATACCATTTTTATACCAGATGGAGCCATTTCCAGCACCGCATATTGTCTGTCGTCTTTTCTTGCTTTGATTTTTGTATGTGTGGTGTAGCATTCAAGCAAAAATATGGAGTTTTCACGTATATATATATAATATATTTGCGTAGATTGACAAGTTTGGACGGCGGCCAACAATGTTCACGGGTGCACTCCTGGGGTTCTCGTGTTTGCTGATCATGGGCGTCATCTCACTCATCAGCAATTGGATGTACGCTCAAAAACCTTTGGATTTGGGGTCCAATTCCTATTCTGATTATGAGAGCATCGTGACTCGGAACACGCCACAAGAGTATCGCAATGCTATCGCGTTTCTGGTTGTTGGCTACCTCTTCATTGCCATCATGGGCTACTCATGGGGTGTTTTAACGTGGGTTTACCCCACAGAATTGTACAGCCAGAGCATGCGCGCGATGGCGCTGTCCATTTCCACCGGGCTCGGCTGGATGTTCATCTTTGTGCTTGTGAAAATCACGCCAATCATGCTCATGAACATTCGCGGCGGGACATATCTGGTTTTTGCAATGTCATCACTCATCACTGCCATCATTGTGTATCGATTCTTTCCAGAGACCAAAGTAAGCCCCCCTCCCCTCAAAAAGAAATGCATTTTTTGAGCAAAACGGGCGAGCCAATATTCATTTCATTTGCATAGGGAAAATCATTGGAGGAAGTGGATCTCATTTTTCAATGCAACATCAATTATTTCGACGTCAACACGCGCCATCCGCAGAGCGCCGCTGACGCTCTTGCAGAAATGGAAAAGTTGCGAGGCAACGAGACGATTCTGCACCCATTCCGAGACATGGCGGCCTCTGGTGGCGACGGCGCCAATTTTGATTACCCTGTGGTGGAAGATTTGTACACATATCATCGCCGCCAAACGCTCCCAGCTCTTTGATTACATTTGTTTACGATATACCGACATCAATAATACATGTATTTTACATTGGATCTCGAGATGACATGATACATAGAGCATAAATTTCGTTTTTTTTAAGGTTGTGATCCTCAATGGATGAATGCCGAGGCAATTTGAGATGAATATTAAGATGTTATGTACAAGGGAGAGGGAGAGGAACATAAAGAGGGAGACAGGGCCTGTGTGCTTGATAGAACGAATGTGTAAAGCATAAAAACATTGAAAACTATCATTCATCCAGCACTGCTGCCCAGCCATAACTGCGTTCCAATGCTGCGTTCCATAACCTGAGCTTGCGCTGTCGATCTGACACGGAAAAAAAGACCTGTTTTTGCGCCTCAAGGGGACTCAATCTCAAGCGGAAGCCATTTCTGTCGGATGGTAGCCATTTTTTTGCGCAGTGTGAAGCTTGGCAGTTCGGCTGCGCACTGCTCATTTTGAGCAAAAGTGGAAAAGGTTGCCAAAATCCAACTTTCTCGAGATCCTGCGATTCGAATCGCATTGAAACTTTGACCTCGGATTCAATTTCTCATGCATATTAATTTCACTGCTGGCTACAAAGCACTGCGACGCCGCGCAAACATATCAGCCAGGACAAATGGTTAAATTTGTACTTTTTTTTGCGTTTTTCATGTTCTTCATATGATTCAATTCAGTCGGCAACAAACGATTTGCACAAACCTAAAATGGAGCAATAATTTTGTCGCTTGCAGCTTAGCTGTCACTATGAACGAGGGCTACGCGTAAATCAAATTTAGTTGTAGCGAGCTCCCTAGACCAAAATCGAAAAAGAAGATCATGCGACTTGCATCAAAGTTGTACACATGCTAAAGGGAATGAAGCGCTCACGAGATATGCCAAAAAAAAAGCACGTTCCATTTGGTCGTTGAGGAGAAATCCGTGATTTCTATATAGTTAATTTTAACGCCGAATTACACGGGAAGAACGCGTCCATAGAGCCGCGCCGACGCGTCTAAAAGCATGAAACACTGCGGACGCATTCGTGATGAGAAGCAGGCGCGTGTACTTGGGCTCTTGACGCGGGTGGTTTCGGGCATTGAAAAATCTATATGATCTTGAAACCGTGTCAAAAATGCCAAAAATCATTTTTTTTTCATTGATCAAACGATGGCTACGTATGCACACGCCATGCTATTTCCGATGATATCGAAACGCTGCGGCTAGTCGCCGATCAGTTTGCATTGAGGTGAAAAAGAGCAGCCTTTCGCGTAAAACGCGGAAACAAGTCACTGGACCCTTACTTTTTATTGCATTTTTATCGGCTATTGGAAAATATTTACTATTCGGCAGAATGCGGTGGCGTTTTATTTTTAAATCCTCGACCCCAACCCTTGGAAAATCCATGATTTTTGAACATCGCCATTGCTCGCCATAAATAATGCTTGCAATGCTCCAAAAGTGAGTTCATTTTAACGGACCGCGTTGGAATTTACATGTTTCAAGCGTGAGTTCCTTGTACATGCGTTATTTTGATATGTGCGGATCAAATTGTTGCAGGATCTGGACTGTTGAAGCCCGCACGACGCCGCTGATGGAGTTTCTTGATCGTCTTGACGTCGAATTTGGGTCAAAATTTACTGGCCGAGCAGGCGAATCAAGCCACCGACTCGATCGCGCTCAAGGAGCAGATCCTGCAAGTCGTTCGCACTCATTTTAGCCCCGAATTTATCAATCGCATCGATGAATTGGTCATCTTCAACCGTCTGTCGCAAGCCAACATCACGGACACGATGTTCGCCTCAAGGAAGTCGAGAAGCGCTGGTGGATCGCAAGATTCGCCTCGATGTGTACCATCCAGCCAAGGTCTGGCTCGGCGAGCGCGGCTATGAGCCAATCTTTTGGCGCACGCCCCCTCAATCGCCTCATCCAGCAGCAAATCCTCAATCCGCTCGCTCGCCTGCTCATAGACGGCAGCGTCCGCCCCGGCGAGGTTGCACACATCGACGTCAATACACCAGGCAACATTGAAATCAAGCGCAATCACGAAAGGGAATCTGATTACGAGGTCGAGGAGCTGCAATCCGACGAAGACGTCGACATGGATGAAGATTTGGACTAAAAAAAAAAAAAAAAACCATAACATCAACACGCGCATCTTTGTAAATACGCGTTGTTTCTCATGATTGAAAATGAATTTTGGATAAAAAAAAAAAACTCTTTTTCGCGACTCAATTTTCCCAATAGCAAGGCTATCATGCCATGCTCCAAGAAAAAATGACAAATGCACTTAAACGACGCGCCCCACCTGGATTGTTTGTTGTGTTTGTGCTATATATTCTGTGCATTTTGTCTAAATTCAGCCAAGAAATCTGTTTTTTTTCTTCCAATTGGGTGGGAACCCTGCTTTGGGTCAAGTGATCGGCAGTTTGCACCAAACCAATACAATTTTCCGATCAATGCCCCCTGTCATAGAAACTTTTGTTAAATTCGCTGCGACTCTTTCTTTTTTTCTTTGGGAATCTTTTTTTGCTTATAATATTTATGCGTTTCAAGCTAACCCCCACACTCAGAGTGTATGCTTACAGCAGGTAAGCATCTGGATTTCAGCCAAAAAAAAAAAAAAAAAAAGCATGGAGGAGGCGTGGGTCGCGTGACACATGAGTTTTTTTCGCGTTTTTCGCGTCTGTGCCATCACAGCTGTCCGTGCGACGACTCTTCCGTGCGCGTCTACTTTCTAGTTTTAATCCAATACAGTAACATAGTGCACTCTCACTTGGAGGCTATGTGGCAAGTACTCTCTTTTTCGACAAAATCATGATTTTTGTTAATCGGTGTCCTATTTTTCCACTTTTTTCTTTGTAGTTTGGGTAAAACA
The DNA here is from genome assembly GCA_025201375.1 of Gongronella butleri. Classification (NCBI taxonomy): domain Eukaryota; kingdom Fungi; phylum Mucoromycota; class Mucoromycetes; order Mucorales; family Cunninghamellaceae; genus Gongronella; species Gongronella butleri. The sequence continues at coordinate 309,847 of JAIWZP010000032.1, read as the reverse complement.
AAGAGCTGAAGGGAGGTAATGGCGAAGGAAGTCCACTTGGAGCACCTCATGTTTTTTTGTTGTTTTAGGTACAATTGGGAGAGCGTGACCGGCATCCGGCATATCAAAGAATTTTACGTGGACGTTGTCCACAGCGAAACAGCACCACAGCTCGAGGGCATCACTTCTCTTTGTGCCTTTGGCGGGAGTCTTTTGGCTGGGGCATTTGCCGACCGGATCGGGAGAAAGACCGTGCTGGCAATCAGCGCCATCTTGTTCATCATTACAAGCCCATTACAGATTGCACCCGATGATTCTCAGATGTTTCAAGCTGGACGCGCCATCTCAGGCCTTGCCACAGGGTAAAAGAGCACTCAAAAATTCATGAAAAAGGTCAAGTTTGCTGATTTTTTTTGCGTTTTCAGCGCCTTCACGGTGATCATCCCGTTGTGTAAGTTGCTGCAAGGTCATCGAGGAGAGAATTGAGCTCACCCCTTGTCTTTTTTTTCTCTCTCTTATGCGTATATTTTTATAAAAAGTCATTGCAGAGATTGCGCCTAAAAACCTACGCGGGCGGCTTATTGCTATTGAGCAATTCGCTCTGACCCTGGGCATCGCATCGGCAGACTGGATCACCTACGCGACCAATGAGCTACCATCATCTGCCTCTTGGAGGTACACGTGATCGCAACAGGCTGCAATTGTCTCCAAAAGCTGAATTTATCTTTTTTTTTCTCTTCTTCTTTGGTGCAACAGGCTGCCAAATGCGCTGGTGTTGATTCCATGCACGGTATTTGTCTTATCATTATTTGTCATCCCCGAGAGTCCTCGGTATTTGGTGTCAAAACGCGAAGATGTGAACGCTTTGGAGGTTTTGGCCACCATCCGCGGCGATGGCACGATCAATCACCCACACGTCATCATGGAGTATCACGCCATGCGTCAGGCTATCAGATACGAAAACAGCTTTCCAAATCACAACAGCTATGCGCGCCTTTTCAGCGGGCCACCAGAAAACAACTTTCGACGCTTGATGCTTGGTGTCACCACACAATCGGCATTCCAATGGACTGGTGCAAATGTGATCATGTAAGAAGAGAACGCTGCCTTGGTATTTTATGCGCGTAGTTTTGTACACATCCTATTGTGTGCGCCTTTATACGCGTCTTTTTGAAAACGCGTCTTCTATACGCGATTTTTTATGAACATGCGTCTTTTTTTACGCGTCTCTGTTTCTCACTCGTCCATTTCTGTCTTGAAAGCACTTTTGCGGCGCAGATATTCCCTAACCTTGATTTGAACGTCGATAATCGTCCGATATTTTGTAAGAATTGGCTTGAAACAAGGATTGCAAGATCATTTATACAATTTTTATACCAGATGGAGCCATTTCCAGCACTACATATTGCCTGTCGACTTTTCTTGCTTTGATTTTTGTATGTGTGGTGCAGCATTCAAGCAAAAAAATGGAGTTTTCACGTATATTTTTTCTTTTTTCTTTTTTCTTTTTTCTTTTTTCTTTTTTCTTTTTTTTTTTTTTTTTTTCTTTTTTTTTTTTTTTTTTTTTTTTTTTTTTTTTTTTTTTTTTGCATAGATTGACAAGTTTGGACGGCGACCGACGTTATTCACGGGCGCACTCCTGGGGTGCTCGTGTTTGCTGATCATGGGCGTCATCTCACTCGTCGGCAACTGGACTTACGTTCAAAAAACTTTGGATTTGGGGTCCAATTCCTATTCTGATTATGAGAGCATCGTGCCTCGGAACACGCCACAAGAGTATCGCAATGCTGTCGCATTTTTGGTTGTTGGCTACCTCTTCATTGCCATCATGGGCTACTCATGGGGTGTTTTAACGTGGGTTTACCCCACAGAATTGTACAGCCAGAGCATGCGCGCGATGGCGCTGTCCATTTCCACCGGGCTCGGCTGGATGTTTATCTTTGTGATTGTGAAAATCACGCCAATCATGCTCATGAACATTCGTGGCGGAACATATCTGGTTTTTGCAATGTCATCACTCATCACCGCCATCATTGTGTGTCGATTCTTCCCAGAGACCAAAGTAAGCCCCACCACCTCAAAAAGAAATGCATTTTTTGAGCCAAACGGGCGAGCCAATATTCATTTCATTTGTATAGGGAAAATCATTGGAGGAAGTGGATCTCATTTTTCAATGCAACATCAATTATTTCGACGTCAACACGCGCCATCCGCAGAGTGCCGCTGATACTATTGCAGAAATGGAAAAGTTGCGAGGCAACGAAACGATTCTGCACCCATTCCGGGACATGGCGGCCTCTGGTGGCGACGGCGCCAACTTTGATTACCCTGTGGTGGAAGATTTGTACACATACCATCGCCGCCAAACGCTCCCATCCCTTTGATTACATTTGTTTACGATATACTGTACCGGCATCAATAATACATGTATTTTACATTGGATCTCGAGATGACATGATGCATAGAGCATAAATTTCGTTTTTTTTAAGGTTGCGATCCTCAATGGATGAATGCCGAGGCAATTTTGATGAATATTTAGATGTTATGTACAAGGGAGAGGGGGGAGGAACATGGAGAGTGAGACAGGGCCTGTGTGCGTGAATAGAATGAGTAAAAACATTGAAAACTATCATTCATCCAGCACTGCTGCCCAGCCATAGCTGCGTTCCAATGCCGCGTTCCATAACCTGAGCTTGCGCTGTCGATCTGACACGAAAAAAAATGAAAAACGCGTCACTATGGTGCGCAATTTCAAAAAAAAGAGAGATTTCTTACCTTTATCATTCAATTGAGGCTCAAAGGTATCGACCTGCCTGTTTTCTTCCAAGGACCTGATTTCCTCAAGGTTGGACCACATGCCGACCGCGAGCCCCGCGGCAAACGCGACGCCGAGGCCCGTGGTTTCGCGCATTTTTGGTCGCTCGACCGTCATGCCCAAGAGATCGGCCTGGAGCTGCATACACACCTCGGAATTGGACATGCCGCCGTCGGCTTTGAGCCGTGTGAGCGGGATGTGGCTGTCCTCATTCATGGCGGCAAGAATGCCTTGCGTCGCGAGGCACACCGATTCCAGCGTCGCGCGTGCTACATGATGCCGTGTCGTGTACTGCGTCAATCCCACCATCGTCCCGCGCGCATCGTCGCGCCAATACGGCGCAAAAAGACCCGAAAATGCAGGCACAAACATCACGCCACCCGTGTCTTCCACTGTAAAAAAAAAAAAAAAAAAGAAAAAAGAAAAAACGTCAAAAAATTGGCCCACATCCAAGTCAAAATATGGCTTTGTACCTTGCGACGCAAGCTCATCCATGTCGGTAGCTTTTGAGATGATGCCCAGGTTGTGCTGCAGCCAACGCACGGCGGCGCCAGCGACACCGGTCGAGCCTTCAAGACCGTAAACAGGCGATTGGTCGCCGAGTTTGTACAAGACCGTGGACAAGAGCCCGTTCTTGGACCGCACAGGCTCGCTGCCGACATTCATCATCAAAAACGCGCCCGTGCCATAGGTATTTTTCACGTCGCCGCTATCAAAGCACCGCTGACCCATCAATGCTGCCTGTTGATCGCCCAAACACCCGGCCAGGGGCAGCCCATCCATCGGTCCCCAACGCACCTTGCCATACACCTCGGACGACGACACAATCGTAGGCAGCATGTCCTTTGGGATGCCGAAAAACCTAAAAAAAAAAAAAGAAAAAGAAGCGTGAGCTTTGGCGCGACGCGTTCCAATGGGTCGCGAATTCACCTACTCTAGCAGCTGATCATCCCATTGACACGTCTTGAGGTTCATGAGAAGCGTTCGGCTTGCATTGGTTACGTCCGTGATGTGCAAACCACCTTGAATCCCGCCCGTCAGGTTCTAAACAAGAAAGGACGCGTCAAAAAACGCGCTGTTTCGCGTGTTTTTCCCATCTTTCATGTTTTTCATGCACGAAAAAAGTCCGTACCCAGAGCAGCCAAGAGTCGACGGTGCCAAAATTGGCGCGTTTTTGTTCAATTGCCTCTTTTACGCGCGGGACGTTTTCCATGAGCCACACAAGCTTGACGGCTGAGAAATAATTGTGAATAGGCAGGCCGCAGGTGTCCTCGATGCTGAATCCGGGATCGCGCTGCCTCAGTCGCTCAACAATGCGGTCTGTTCGCGTGTCACCCCACACAATTGCATTGTACAGGGGCTCACCGGTCTTGCGGTCCCATACAAGCGTCGTTTCGCGCTGATTCGTAATGCCCACGCCTAAACCATGCAATGTCAGCAACCGGCCAGGACACACGCGCGCCCAATTTTACCTTTAATATGCGAAAACGTGCGTCCCATCATACCAAACTTGCGTAAAGCCTCGTCGGCACACCGGATCACGGTGTCCAGCAGGTCATACGGGTCGTGTTCGAGCCACCTGGACAAAGGGAACAAAAAAAACGTGTGTAAAAAAAGCGGCATCGACGACAAAACGAGCTTTTTACCCCGGGCGAGGCGTGTTTTGTTCGAATTCCAGCTGGTGCGACGTGACCAGGCGGCCCTTGTCATTAAATATGAGGAACCGTGTCGAAGTGGTGCCTTGATCAATAGCCCCAATATACGTGTTTGGCATCGCAGCACAAGAAAAAGCGAAAAAAAAACGAGACACAAAGAGAAAGCACGCGGAAAGAAAGAACCAGATCTCGGGGGATTTCGTCTCCGGGGAACCCAAAAGCCAATTCCGTCCCAATCCGTCCAAAATCCCAGGCAAAAGCAAAGCAAAACCCTGAGTTGCCCAATTTTACATGGATGCGCGCAATCCATCGCCAAAGAAGAAAAAAAAAAAAAGGGGTCCATGCGGCCATGCCCGGCCAATTTTTTTTTTTTTTTTTTTCAATTGCGACTTATGTAAGGTCATCCCCCCCTTTTTTCCCTCGGGGTTCGTTGCACCGCTCATTGCTCTTCCCGCAATCAATTGATCATCTTGATAGGTTTCCACATTTTCGCTTCCTCTTTCATCGGCGACACGAATCACATGACCAAATGTGTGTTCAAGAGCACCCGGGGGGCCGATTTGTGATTACAATCGATGGCTGAGGCGAGATGGGGACCCAGAAAAAAAAAAAAAAAAAAGAGAAAAGAGAAAAGATTGATAATGAGCCGAAACACGCTTTGTCTCACGACATGGAAGCAATGACCGGCACTCCCCCCTCGTTTTCTTTCTCGATGATCTTGACAGCTTGGACTCAAACCCAGGAGGGGCAAGGTTGTCACTTGGCAGCCTGCACCATGACGAATGAAAACCAAGCAGGTGCCAAATTGGGTAAAGAGCCGCGTTGGCAATAAAAGCCATGCGCGCTCGCGCCTCGATTTGGTGACGAGCCAAGGCAAAACCTCTTTTGTTCCAAAAGAACAGGTGGAAAAATCATATGCTTTGCAAAACATGACAAACACGACGTATTTGCTTTGTTCACAAATACATTTTTGCATGGCATGATCAAGCTGCAGCCCCATTCGTGCGCCTTCCCTCGCCCACGCGCCCTTGTGCGCGCTTTTTCTTAGCATGGATAAAGGATGCAGCTCGTTGCATGGGTGGTCGCACGCTCACTCGTCGGCGTCGCGTGGCAAAATCGGTGGTCCAGGAGGAAAAAAAAAAAAAAAAAGTGAAAAAGCGATACAGTATCCCATGCTTTCGACAAGCCCGATATGGCAAGTTGCATCCGTGTTTGTCCAACATTTCACCCAACAACCACATGGCACCAATAGAGCCAATCAAAGAATGCTTTTTATATTCGTCTATTTTTTGTAAAAAAGGCATGAAAGTAGATCTACGAGGGGCCAAATGAGAAAAAAATCAAGTCTATGCTGTGGAAGATGGAAATATACAAGATACGAGGGGTCATAATAATAAAAAATAAGGGATCATGCAGGCATAAATGGGGCAATTCCAAAAAAAAAGAGAAAAAATAGAGACGCGCAGCGGCACGATGCATTTTGGGGGAGAAAAGGGTCATACAATTGGGGGGAGCGAGCAATGGGCTAGTCATTAGAAACCTTATTAAATGAGTGTACGTGATAAAGAGGATGATGGAGGTGGGTAACAAGAGAAAAAGAATGGGAAATGGGGGATTTTGTGCTTAGGCAAAGGGAACGGGGGTATTGGAAAACCAGTCCAAGGACGAAGCGTCCATGTAGTAGACGGATTCTTCCTTTGCAAGTGGCTGCGACGTGATGTACATGGCGCTTTGCGGCTGGGTCTGAGCTTGTTGATAATAAACAGGCTGCTGATGCTGCTGCTGTTGTTGTTGCTGGGGAATGTAATGATTGTAGATGGGCTGCTGCTGGGCATAGATGGGCTGCTGGTCGTAAACGACGGATTCGCTCTTGATCTGGTGCTCGTAAATGGGTTGTGACAGATCAGGCATAACATTTTGTGAAGATTCGGCGGGTAACCACCACGTAGGCGACGAGCAGGACGTCATGCTTGTGGTATCCATGGACGCCATGCTCATGGTGTCGAGAGGCACACTGCTGGTGCTGACATTGCAAGCGGAAATGGGCTCGGTAAGGTTGACGGGCTTCAAATCCTCGACGGAGAAGATGTGCTGGTGGGTATCGGGGGGCAGCGACATGTTGAGCGATGCAGGCGACGTGTTGGACGACGCCACAGAAGACATGGACGAGATCATGGACGGTGACGAGTAGTACGACGTGTCTTCTTGATAAATCAGCGAATTGCCATGCGATGGCCCATTGCAAATCGCCGTCATCGGTGCATCTGGCGATTGCACGGGCCCAGACGACATCACAGATGGACGCCACACGATCTCATGCGAGGACATTGTCGCCAAAGGCGCTGGCGCGCTCAAAAGACCGGAAGACGCCGCTTTGGCCTTTTTCATGTTCTTGGGCAGACTCTTGCCCTCTTTTTACAAACAAAAGAAAAAAAAAAAAAAAAGGGTGAGCTAATGCCCCATTTCTGTCGTTTTTAAATTTACCTCTCTTGGGGCGCTTCTTATAGGGTCCACGCTTGACTCCCTTGAGGCGCTCTTTGCGAGGCGAGTCCACACAGGTGGCAGCAATGCCAAGCTTGACGCAGCGCTGGCAAGCACGGCCCTCATCACACTTTTTGCATGCCTTTTGGCAATTGACTAGAAGAAAAAGAAAAAAATTAAGGGGGGCCATGTCCTCCATCACACCATTCCCTGTGCTAATTACTGCAGGCATTCTTGACTTGCTTGCGCTTTTGCTTGGGAAGGGCCGACTTGTGTTCCACCATACTAGACATCGACTTGGTGGGCATGGGCATGGTCGAATTCGCAGAAACAGGCATCTCGTGAGCAAAAGAAGCATGGGTGGCCTGGCGATCAGGCAACATGTGGCTCTGACTCTCCACAATGAATGGCGAGCCGGACAGATTGGGCAATAAGAATGGCGTAGAATGCATGATACGGAATAAAAAAAAAAAAGAAGAGGCGAGAAAAAGGCTTATAAAAATTTCTAATGACAATGAAAGAAAAAAAAAGACAGCCGCAAAAGGATCATGCCTCTTTTTATACTACAGTGCGAAATCTATTTTTGGGGGATTGGGCATGATTAGCTTTCCCCCTACTGGGAATGCCTCCCCCCAAAATAAGCATTGCACCACACGGATAAACGTCTTTCCCACATGATGTTCGTGACAGCTTGAAAAGCGCATGCATCCCTTTGCATTTACCTTTTTGTAAAAGAATAAAAAAAAAGCGCGACACGCTTATTTGTTCTCGCTTCCTGCCGAGCAGCAAGACACGCGTTCCTTTTTTTTTTTCTCCTTTTTCTGGCGCGATCGTCAAAAAGACGCTTATGACACGCTCACATTTTGAAGATCCGCCCAGGGGCAATTGCGATCAGAAGCGGGGAAACGACCACGCTTGTCGTGCGAATAGGCAAGAACCCGATGAAATTGGGGGGGAGAGCGCGATCCAAGAGCCAATGGCAACAATTTATAAAAGTCGCCGTTCCACTCTCTTTTTTGCTTCATGTCGCACGAGAGCCAAGTGGTGGAATATTTTTTTATTCCTTGGTTTTGAGCAAGGGTCCAAATCGGGTTAAGAGAGCGCCGGTGTGAACCAATTTGGCTCCTCGATGAGTGACACCAACCAAAGTCCTTGCCACGTTGTTTTTTTGTGCGCGCATTCGAGACAAATACACCGGCCATTCCGGGATGGCATCCGCAAAAGGGCACAGGGTGACACGGATGCAAAAAAAAATTTTCTTTGCACCTGCAAAGTCGACAACAATGGGCGAGACGCCCATGCCACTGCCCAACTCCTTCAATGGATCACCAATTGATTGAAAAAAAAAGGAGAAAAGGGCCAAATTGGTCCTTACGTAAGATGACTACGCGTCCAGTGCATTGTACACAAAGAAAAAGAATTGGTGAAAAAGGCGTGTCTCATCAGGGGTCATGCACACCTATGCTTGTTTTGGCCATTGACAAAAAGGGAGGCAAGGCAAGGGCAAAGGGGACACGACAGCTTGAGTAAAAAAAAAAAAAAAAACGTGGCTAAAGAAAAGGTTTCTGGTGCTAATGGGCCACGTTGTCTTTGTGTTCCTGTGGGCAATTGGGGGGGGGAGGAGTTCATTTGCATTGTACGGCCGCAACGTCATCATTTGCATGTCCGCTGCATTGAATGGCGCATTGGCGCATGGAGATGCAAGATGAAAAAGGACAGCTTTGGCTTTGACAAACAATCAGTGGCTCGCTTCCAGCCGATGCGCATCCATTATCGTGATGACGGGGTCATCAAAACGGGTGCACGCGCCATCTTTTTTACACACAAGCGTACCAAATGGAGCTCAAGGTCATTAACGACTCGTGCGTAGCCTAATTTTAATGTCTCAGGAGACGGTGTGACGGAATCTTCCACCCATATGTAAGCTTAGTTCATGGCCAATTGGCTGATTTCACCCTCACGACGCGAAACAGGAGCACATAAAGGTCAAGTTTTGCTCCTTTCGCGTCGTGTGCAAGTCAAAAACAAACAGATCATGATCCGGTCGCACATCAAGGCAAGCAGCGGGAAGATGTGGGAACTTAATGACGTGCTATGACACAAAAAAGCCCTTGCCCCGCAATTTCGGCCAGCCCAAAAACAGCAAAGACCTGTTACAAATGACAATGAGCAGCACTAAAAATAAAGGAGAGGTTTGGGGGACGGAGGCCGCTGTCAAGAGCCCGTTGTTTGTTACTTTTTCTCTCTCCTTGATCGCTCTTCCCTCCCCCCCTTTTTTGTTTTTTTTTTGTTTTGTTGCTTTCTTGTGTTTCTCGGGTTGTACGCGTCCCAATTGACAAATAGGATGAGTAAGAGGAGCGTGCAAAGACGGCCTGTAGATCACTTTTGGCCAAATTATGGCATCGTCGTGACGAGAGGGGCCAAGTCGCCCCATTTGGAAGCATATAAAAAAATTGGCGGGCAGAACCAAGAACAGATTTTTTTGGCACCACCATGGAAAAAAAAGGGGGGACAGAAAAAACGGGGCGATCCCCAGGAGGACGCTAATCTTTTAGCCGTGAACCAAGCCTCACACGCATCTTGCTCTTTTGACTGCAAAGGGCAAACGCGTGATCCCATGATCACAATCAAGTGGACAATTGGCAGCAGCACAATTTGGACTTGCTTCTCATGGATCAATTCATCGTGCTATGGGTCCATTATTGTGGAGTGATCGACCGGACAAACCCTAAACTTCATGCGACTTTCTCAGGATTTTACACCCCGGTGTGGATTGTCTCACCCACGATGGTCGTATCCAGGGCGCAACAAACATTTCGTCCGCAAAAAAGTCGAGGCGGCACGCCCATTGTCTAAATTTGGTGCTTAGAGGCGGTCTGTTCCCTTTTTCTTGCCATGCTGACGATGCCCCGTGTAACCCTCGGAGATGAAAGGGATCATGGCAGGCGAATCGCCCATTTTTGGCATCATCTTGTTTTTCCCTCCAGGCTCTGGATGTCACGGGCTCACTGCCCAGTCGCCAGGGTCAATCTGCAGATGACTAAGATCAAGGAGGCTTGCAACAAAAAGGAGACATCATTAACCTGCATCATCTGGATGGATTATACCCCTTTTGCTATATTTCAGTGATGTTTGATCGCATAATACAAAATGAGCACACTTGGGTGCCGTTCTTGCCCGTGCGAAACAGGCAGGTTGCCAGAATTCTCTTTGGAACACTTTTTTTCGTCTTTTTGCCCACGTCAATTGGGGGGAGGGGCCGCGCGCCAAACTCTCACCCACCCAAATTGCCTACCTTTTGTGGCCTTCCGCCTGTTGTGTCACCACGCCATGTCCCCATTTGATTCACATCTGAAGGGGGCAAAACAATGACACGTGAGCCAGATTTGCTTGATGGCCGCGCGTCTTGGACAAGTCTAAAAAAAAAAAAAAAAAAAGGTGGGGCGCCAAGCGTGGCGCACGCGTGTCGTCAGGTTGGTATGGATGTCGTCACCTTCCATGACATTTTTCGTGCATAAAGTGCCATGCCTTGGCGTGATGAGGTGCGGAGAAGGTGTTGAAGGTGGACGATGTCCCCAATGACATAAGATTCGTTGTTGCTCCGAACAATGGGGCTGTTCGCGCGCAACCGTGATTTACAGACACCCACCCACGCCGCTATTTGCTCTGTCGGCGCTTGCTGGGTTCGTTTTCCGTGCATAATCGAGTGCCACGGCCTAGATCACGCACGGGTGCCGTTGCACACGCGCGCATTGTCCGTTTTGCATGCCAAATATATGCTCGTGAGACGAGGGTACCTGCTATGTTGGACCGTTTGGGCCGGTGCACGCCTAAAAACAAATCAAGAAAATCGGGTGCCAGGTATAGACCGTATTCTCGGTCCAATCGCTGTCAATGGCACCCTCAATGAGCAGATCCATGCTCTATTTCTGGTACTTGCTAAGCGGGGCTCGGCAGCGCCCATGGGCCCCGCGCAGCCACAAAGATGCAAAATCACGTCCATTTGGCTAACATCGGGCCAATCATGCCAAGGGCTACCTTGGAATGAACGCCACTAGAATTCCAGGGCGTCCAAATCCAAGAAAAACAAAATTTGCTTTGCAACTCAAACGATGTGGATGGGTGAACAGCAAGCAATTGCCTCAAAAGCACATTTTTTTGCGATTTACTTGGTCCCTTTCTATAATTAATCGATTTCATTTACATTGAGCAACACGTAATAAGAGGTCCAATTATTTGCAAAAAGTTCGATGAGCAAAAGGTCCATGCAACACTGAACAAAAATCAAGAAAGCGCCAAAAGTCGGCCAATTTGCCATTACTGGTGTTACAGTGATCCAATCTTGGTCAAACTTGGATTAGTTGTTCATCAAGGACATTGAAAGCAAATCACAAAATTTGAAGTCTTGGAGCTTGTCCTTTGATAAAGATGTAATAAAAAAAATCAAAATTTCAAAAGTGTATCATAGGTAGGTACGGAACGGTCGCCTAAATGTTGTTTGGAATTGTATGGCTAAGCGTGATCACCACCTCCACGACCAATTTACCAAGTTTAAAGCCACTTTGCCGATATCCCATGAGCTAGTCCTCCAAGGATCGTTTTGGCCCGGGATTTCACAGGCAACGCGCATCTCAGCACTGAGCTAAGACGATGGCCGAAAAAACTTGAAATCGGTAGAGCCCTGAGCCTGTCATTAACTGGTCAAAATTTTGGGCCAAATGATCAGACCCATCGAGAGAAACACAGAAAAGTTAATTTTTGGCCTTAGTTTTTCCCGAGAACATGTATCTCGCGACTGAGCAGGCCGACCGCCGAGAAAACTTGAAATCGTTAGAGTTTTGTGTTCAACATTGTGCGGTCCAAAGCTGGGAGCAGATGAACAAAAACCCGACGAGCCGAAGCAGCCAGAGTGGAGTAAAAGGGGTAAATTCACCACCATTTGGTCCCGTACGGTGGCAACGGCTGGGTGCCCTGACGCGTGGGTCACCTCAAATGAATCAGTGGTTAAACGCGGTAAAAGCGCTTGTGGTTTGAGAACATCGCATCGAGTTTTCGGCGAGTTAGCCTTCAAGGGTCGTTTGAACCCTGATTTGGCCCTGATTTTATGAAAAATGCATTTTCTCAGCACTGAATGATCCGATCTGCCGAAAAAACTGGAATCATTGAGGTTTTGAGTTAATTATCCACTGGTCTAAGTTTGGTGTCATACGGTCAGGCTCATAGGGAGAAACGCGTAAAATGTTGTTTTTGCTCTGGATTTTCACGAGCAAACACGAATCTCGAGATTTCTCAGGACCGAGTGAACTAATTCGCGAAAAAAATCAACAACTTTGGAGAATTGGATTTCATCGTCCACATGTACAAATTGGGGGTCAGATGAGCAAGTTTCTGATGAAGCTCCAGTTTCATAGGCATAAATGGGATAAAACCACCATCATTTGATCTCGTACGGCGGCAACGGCTGAGCGCCTCAGCGCGAGAGTCATTTCAAATGAATCAGCGGCCAAACGCAGTAAAAGCGCTTGTAGTTTGGATGTACGTATCGCGTCGATATCTCGACGAGTTAGCCTTTAGGGTCTATTCTTATTCTGTTTTGGCCCTGAATTCATGCAAAATGCATTTTCTCAGTACAACGTGATCCGATTTGCAAAAAAAAAACTTGGAATCATCGAAGTCTTGGGTCAAGTATCCACTGGTCTAAATTTGGCGCGATATGGTCGGGCTCATCGGGAGGAACGCGAAAAATATTGTTTGGCGCGGGTGTTCACTAGCAAACACGAATCTCGAGATTTCTCGAGACTGAGTGATCCGATTCGTGAAAAAAATTGACACCGCTGGAAAATTGGGTCTACCATTAACTGGTCCAAATTTGGGACCAGATGAGCAAGTTTCTGATGAAGCGCCAGTTTCATAGGCGAAAAGGGATAAGATCTGCACCATTTGGTCTCGTACTGCGGCAACGGCTGAGCGCCCCGACGCGTAAGACAACTCAAATGAATCAGCAGCCAAACGCGGTGAAAACGCTTGTGTTTTGGGGACATCGCGTCAAGTTCTCCGCGAGTTGGCCTTCAGGGATCGTTTTAACCCTGTTGTAGCCCTGAATTTATGAAAAACGCATTTCCACAGGACTGGGCGATCTGATTTCTGAAAAATCTTAACGTCTTCGAAGCTTTGGGTCAAGTATCCACTGGTCTAAATTTGGCGTCATACGGTTATGCTCATAGGAAGAAACGCGTAAAATATTGCTTTTGCTCTGGATTTTCACTAGCAAACACGAATCTCGAGATTTCTTAGGACCGACTGAACCGATTTGCGAAAAAATCAACATCTTTGGAGAATTGGGTTTGCCGTCCACATGTACAAATTGGGGGCCAGATGAGCAAGTTTCTGATTAAGCGCCAGTTTCATAGTCGTACTAGCAGCGACTTGAAGAGCGAAATCGCGTGGCAACGATAAAAAAAAAAAAAAAAAAAAAAAAAAAAGGAGAGAGAGGTTGTTCGCGTTTTTTTTTTTAACACTCTTTGATGCATTGACAAGAGAAAAGGAGATTGAGATCATTTGCATGTCTGCACTCATTTTTTGGCGATGTGGACGGCCACGACCTAGGCGTTTCGCCCTCAACGTGCACTTTTCAAAGGAATAAATAGCCAAATCTCCCCGTCTTGCTTCTTTGTCCTGTTCAGCGCTTTTTTACTTTCTCCCTGTGCTCTTTTCTCGATTTTTTTTGTCTTATTCTCCCAGTAAATCGTCCACTTGGACCGCAACTCTCGTGTCATGCTTGGCAAGATATTTCTGCGCCCCAGAAGGGAAATAAAGACAAATTGCTACACATGTTTGCAGGGAAGGTGAACTATCAGCATCCGCCGGACAGATCGCTCTGAAATTTTGTATACATTGACTTGTGCGCTCAACGAAAGTGTACTAAAACATTGAGAGGAATTGACCAGTTACATTCTACAAGCGCATAAAGTAATCGTCTAAAATGATTAGCATTATAATCAAGACGCTCGTAATATCTATAAACCATTGCTGATTTGGAGCGCGTTTGGTGCAAACAGATTTGAACCACCTGCGGTGTAAATTGACGGCCGTTTGGATGGTAGAAACGCGTCAAATCGCGCTTCGCAAAAATAAATTGGCTTTTTGAGATTGGCATTCATGCGGGGAGAGGGTTGGGTGTCCACGAAACTTGGCATTTATCGAGCTTATGCCTCCACTGTAACCTGCTTCAAATTTGTGACCATTTGCTTGAGGGTGCCAGGAGAAACACCCCGGATGGCCCATTTTAACAGAAGGGCAATTAAAATCGATCAGCTAGTCCTGATGACGACCCTAAATACAGTGTAGCGTGAAATGGCGGGCTAGAAACCTCGAATGGCACCCAACTTGCAAGGTGCCAAAAGGCATCGGGGCGCGCCATACGCAAATCAAATTTTAGTCGTAGCGAGCGCCCAAACTAAAAATTGAAAAAATGGGACTTCAGATTTCCACCAAACTTCCACACAAGGGACAAAGCAGAGAGATACCACTGAAAACGCCAAAAAACAGTGGGGTCGATCTGGTGATTGGCGAGCAATTCGTGATTTTAGATTAAAATTCAAGCGCGAATTGCATGGGAAAAACGCGTTCATAGAACCGCGCCGACGTGCCCACTAGTAAGAGGGACACCAGGTGCATGAAATTGATCAGGAACAGACGCGTGCAACACGATGTCTGACGCGGTTTTTCACGCGTCAAAGTTGCCCCGCAAATGGCCTGTTCGCATCAATTCTGCCCGGATCTCGTTTTTTGCAGTGATCATTGACATCCATGCACGCAGCAGACTGAGATCTTTCTGATGGTCTCTATTTCGCAGATCTTTGGCCAATTTTCGTCGACTTTGACTTGAGACGAAAAAAAGAGGCAAATTGCAATTTACGCGGAAACCAGCAGATGCACCTCCTTTTTTTATTGCATCTGTATCGGTCATTGGGGATGACATAACCCTGCGGTTGAATGGCGTGGCGATCTGAGGACTTAAATTTTGCTCTTTTCAAATCCTCGACTGCATCTCTTGGAAAATCCGAGATTTTCGAACGTGGCTCTTTTCAAATCCTCGACTGCATCTCTTGGAAAATCCGAGATTTTCGAACGTGGCGATTGCTCAAGTAAGCGCCCTAGACGCCTTTCCCTCTGTTTGTTTGCAAATCTGGAATAAAAATCACAGATCGACTTGACCGTTGAAGAGCAAAGTGCCATTAACGAAAATATCGAAAAAAAGTTGTTTTCTCGGTCGGTTTTGAACGGATCGCAGTGAAGCTGGACTCATCTGGGAGAGATTCAAATGGTACTTTCGATACGTTAAAAACTCTGAATATCGTTCTTTTCGTTGTCGAGAAAAATGAGTTGGAAAATTTTTCAAATGTTTAAATGGATTTTGCAAGCATGGAAACGTCATTTATCGGGCAAACAAACAAGCGGGAAATGACGACGCCCGAGTGCGCCTCATTCGAGTCGTACCAGTTTCACCATGATCCACAGAATATCTCGAGATCCAGTGCTAAAGTTGAATTTTGGATTCATCTGCATAATGATCGAGTCGACCTCCGGGTTTTAATTTCTCATGAGAAGAGGAAATTAAGAAAATACGTGTTCCAAGTGGCCTCACATCTTGCCAGGCCAGGCAAGGGTCTCTGGACCTTGTTTTTATTTAAACGTAATGTTTCTTCTAAAATATCATATCATTTTATGAGGAAGAATGGCGACCACATTGATCGAGGAATTGATCAGCCGCCGTTGTGGGGCACGAAATGTCTTGATACGTGCTGGCGATGTAGCCGTCGGGACGGACCAGGACGAGGGTGGGGGCATGAACGTGTTTTGCACTAGACGCCGCGGCTTGTGCGTATCCACGGTGGCATTGTGACTGATTCAGCTTGTCTAGCCTGATTTTTTCCAGCAGTGCAGTCTTGTCCGGCTCGTCGGCAAGACACGCGTGTACTTGATCCTTGGTGCTTGTCGTGATAATAGCAAAGTGCGGTGCACTGCCCATTTTATGCTGTGTCGTGCCACTTTCACACCACTTGATTACGTGGCGCATGGGCGCAAGCGTGTCGACCGTCATTTCATGCACAAGGAACAGCACCGTAAACGTAAACAGGTTGACACCGTCAAAAAGGCGCACCTTTTTGCCTGTTGCAGCATGAATCACCTTGGCATTGGGCGCACACGAGCCGACAAGACTGCTGTTCGCGTTCTGAAGCAACCGATTGTTGACGCTGCCCGGACCGTGCGCGTAGCGGATGCCAAAGCCACACGTAAACAGACGGTGCTGGTCAATCAGCTCACAATACTTGTCGGTGCAAGCCGAATTCGCGGCTGCACCCGCCACTTCCTTGTCAATGTCAATCACCTGCTGCGCAACCGACCGCCTTTCCAACGAAAACGTCGTCAGCACATCCGCATCCAGCACCATCTTTTCCACAAGAGCAAGTTTCCACACCTAGTCAATACCAAAAAAAAAAAAAAAAAGCCGATCAGAATTAAGCATCCAAGCAAAATTTGTCATGCAATTTACCAGATTGAACACGTCGCCAAACCCTGTATTGAGTCCCTGGCCGAGTGTGGGGCTCTGGCTGTGTGCAGCGTCGCCCAACAAGAAGACGCGACTGTTCATTGCCTGCATGTCGCTGGCAAGTCGTTGCCCAACGATATAGGTAGACCAATACATGGTGCCAAGGATTTCTAGTCGATACGGCATAAGTGCACGCTTGGCTTCGCGCTGAATATCCTCGACTTGGATCGTGTTGCGATTGAATTGTTCCTTGCGCATCGCCAATTCGTTCTCGTCAAAGTGCACAAAGATGCGCGCCAGGCCATTCTCGCGTGGAAACATGCTCACCGTCCTTGCCACGTCACTTTGCAAAAAGCTGAGTCATCAAATAATGGGTGGAGTGAGCAACAGCGTGGCAAAGGTTTTTTTTCTTTTTTTTTTTTTTTTTTTTTTACCTGACTTGCTTGCGCCCGGGGAAATTTGAACGGATGAGGGCGTCGAGGACGCCACCATGGATCTCTGTGGTATCACCCTGATATTCAATGCCAACCATCTTGCGAATTGCGCTGTGCGCGCCGTCGCACCCAAACAAATATTTGCAATGCACCGTCTCGGACGTCGATTCGCGCATATTTAGCACAGTGAGCGTCAGGGGGTACATGCCTCGCTCATTGTCGCCATCTTTTTCCACAGCGGTGGCCTCCACGACTTTGGTCACAGTGCATGGCCGCTCCACTTGTACATCCTGGTCCGACAGCTGCGTTTGCAGCATCGCTTCCGTGATGTGCTGACCCACACAGAGAAGAAACCTGATTTTCAATAAATTAAACGATCAGCAATGACAAAAAAAAAAAAAGAAAAGCTAGAAAAAATGCTTCTTACGGGTACTTTGAGTCGACTGTCTCGGGCACAAAGGGATAGGTGTGAACGATCTTGCCGTTTTTGTACGCCTGGACATTGTCGACGTGTGCGCCAGTGTCCAGCAGCTCTTGATGCAACCCTGCACGCTCTAGTAATTCCAACGTGCGCCCATGGATCCAATCGCCGCGACCCCAATGGTTTGGCTGGAATTCAACGTCTTTCACGGTTCAAAGAGACAATCAATTAGCATTTTTTTCCTCGAAACTTCTCGCCTGCAAGTGAGGCATTACCAACAATGCGCACGGAAAGTCCGGCTTGGCGCAGCAGACTGGCGCTAAGCAACCCCACGGGCCCACCTCCAACAATGAAGACATCGACGCACTTGGCTGGTGTCGCAGGAACATCAGAGGCGTTTACAATGGGTGTCATGATGATAAATTTGAGAAAAAATGCGAAAAAGCAAAAAAACAAAAAAAAAAAAAAAGACAACAAAAAAGATGGACGGCGCCGTGGCACCACGCTTTCCCCTTTATTTTATAAGACTCCGACGCGCGCCGTGCAATTCAGGCACCGCCATAGTGGGCTGGCCGCAAAATCGGCACCAAAAAAAGGTGGCCTGATTTTTTTTTTCGCGGAAACAAATATAATAACCAGGGTTCATTGCAGAAAAAAAAAGGGGGTGTTGTTTAATGCATAGTGACCACTAAACAAGAATGGGACGATGACGCCGTGAGAAGCATGGACTTGATATCGCGCAAATTTTGGTTGAGGATGATCTCTATGCCGAGGAACAGGACGCGGCATGTTCGTAAAAGGTACGAGAGTGCGCGGCTCATAAAGGACGCGGGACGCGGTGGCGAGGGCGATAGTTGTGTTGTCCACGGCTCTAATTCAAGCGCATGATCCCACTTTGTGGGGCCACTTTGCGCGGAAAAGGAAGAGTTGTGCATTTGGCGCGGCCCGGCCACGATGAGCTGCTCGGCAAGCTCGACCACGAGGTACGCCGACTCGACGAGGCGCTGGCTGAGGAACCAGAGACTATAACTGAGCTGCTGGCGCCAGGAATGCCTTGCGTCGTTTCTGTTTCGTCGGAATTGGTCATCATTGTCGCTGTCATCGTCTTCACTGTCTGCGTCAATGAAGAAACGGCGGTCGACGTGACGCGTGTCGCGCGTCTCTGCCATGGTATCGTTGGCGCACTTGTCGCGACGGGTATCGTGGCCATTGGCGGTGTCCAAATTCTCGTGTGCTGAAGTGGCAGCCAATCGGAGCGCAGAGACCGAGGATGAGGGTCCGCGTTGTCGCGTGCAAGTCGCACGGTTGTACTCGGCAAGCGCTCGTTGCAGAGCGGCGTCTTGCTCGTCAATGGGATCGTCGCCGTTTGCATTATTATTGCAAAAATGGTGAGCACGGCCAAGACTTGTGGAATCATTCGCCATCCACGCGCCCTCGTCGATGATTTCACGAGACAAGTATTCCTTCTGAATATCCAATTGCTGCCTGTGTTGCCTGTCGTCGTCAAAATCGGTATCATCGTGGCTTTGTTCCCCATTTTCGCTGTTTTCATCGTCTTCGTCGGCATCTAGCTCATATTGCAGCTGGAGATACATTGACGCCGTGATGGGTGGCGGCGGCGTGAACATAAAGTCGTCGTGTGCAAGATTGACGGCCGGCGTGATGTCGTCCAGGCCGAGTAGCATCTTTTGCGACTTGTTGTACATGGTGTGAAGATACCAATTGGTCAGAAACGAATACAGCGGCCGCCGTCGATACGCTGGATCGCCTTGCATTGTAAATTTGTAGCAGGTCGCGTAAAATGTGCGATTAGCCCACGCATGCACGACATCCTCAGGCTCGTCAAGCTCCGGTTCAATGCCTGGCGGCGAATCATGCTCAGGCGCTCTACTGTATTCACGGCCACGCGTCATGGTATCAACAAGCAAATGATAACGAAGGAAAACAGAGGGAAAGAGACACACAAAAATAATAACCAGAGAAAAAAGGAAGAAAAAAAGGGTAAAAAAAAAAAAGGGGGGGAGCGAATCATTGGGCTCTTGGGCCATCCTCTTTTTTTCTGCGTCACCCAAAGTAGAAGATTACCCCAATCGCGCCACCCGGGTCCCAGCGTCTCGTTGACACAGACCACACATTGAAGCCGAACTAAAATGATACTCTTTTGAACAATGCTCACACGCCGCCTTCTGTTTCCTCTCTTTTAGCCCCTTTTTACGTCCCTTTTTGTTGATTTGAAGCCCACCATCATGAATTTATACGGGCCAGTGGGAACTCGCGGGAGCGTGCGCGAGGGCAGTGAGTGAGAACAAATTGGAAAACAGCCGCCAGACGGACACAAATAAAGCTTCGGCGTTTCAGCGACCTGTTTTTTTTTATTTGCTGGCAGCAACAAAAGGGAAATAATCACACACACTCACGGCAATCATGTGCAAGCTCCAAAACACAACAAAACCCGCTATTGGCAAAGAGCGCTTTGACCACGACAAGATTTGGTCTTTTTTTTTGGAGGCGATCCGATCATGCGGCCGTTGACGGGTATTTGCGCGGGCAGGCGGCGCGTGCACCTGCTCATGGGAAGAAAAGAAAAAAAAAAGCAACCCTGCAGGGTTGGCGTTTTCCGTCCGTCTCCACAATTCGGTGCCCATAAATAGAAGGAAGGGCGAGAAAAAAAAAAAGAGGTATCCATGTTTATTAAGTGTTTTTTTTGGAGACAACAGCTATGCAAAGTGGCGGAATGGAGACATTTAACGCGTGATTTGGTAAGCAAAAGATGAATGATACGGGCATGAGCGGAGCAAAAGGAAAAAAAAACGCATAAACAAGTGTATAAAAGATAAGCAGGGTAGGTATTGCGGAACAGATTCCGTCGTCCAAGAGAGGAGAGAATAAGGCCAAGTGCATTGAATGATTCATGCATCACGTGCGGGAATCTTTTTTTTTGAGCTCATTTTTGTTTTTTTGCGATAAGAACATGTACACACACACAACAACAACAAGAAAAGGCGCTCACACATACAGCAGAAGCAGGTGCAGAATCAGCAGGACACGGGGCAATACTAAAATGGTTGAATTGAGAGCAATTGAAGTGTGAATGGGCGAGACATAATAAAAAAAAACACGAATTGCGGGTACATTGGCGCGCCCAAGACGCGTCACAACGTCAGGTTTTGGCCTTTTACCTTGGTCTGATGCTTGTTTGAGCCGCAGATCTTGCATGTACGGTCCATTTGGCGTTTTTCCAAGGAAAGATGCACTGACATCAAGCAATAGGCAAGATGGCCGACAAGAGAGGCTGGCATTGGGAGTGGCGTGAGAAGGGAGTATGAAAAGATTTATTTGAAAAAAAAAGTAAGGAGACAAGCAAGAAGAAGCAAAGGAAAGAAAAAAGGAGCGTGCACGCACAACCACCATGGTTGAAATACACTTTTCCAGAGCAGGTTTTTTTTTTTCATTGTCGTGCAAATCGACCGGACGTGGATGTCAAAAAAGAGTGAGCCAGGTAGGATGATGGTCCGCGTCCGACAATCATTATCATCTGGTCTTTTCTTCTTTTTTTTTTTTGCCTCTCTTTTTCACATGTCTTTTGATCTCTTGCAGCCAGCTTTTGCGTGCCCAGCAGAGAGAGAAAAAAAAAGAGTCGCACTTGTCGACTCTCGGCTCGACCCTTTTAAGAAACTTTTGTTGCTGGATAGTGGAGAAACTCCCTTTTGTGGCACCGACCCGCCCTTGGTTGCCAAATTTCTGCCCAGCATGGCGTGAGAAGCACGAGCTAAAGGCGAGAAACGAGTCTGCAAATGAAACGAGCCATGACCATGGTCCCTTTTGTTTCTTATCCAACAATTGCCCACGTTCCTGCGCCTCCTGGTTCCCTTTTATGTTTTCATGTGATTACAATCCCTTTTTTTTATTTATCCCTGACAAGGGTTAGCAAGATCCGCTGGCATCACTGGCGCTTTGAGTTGAAGATTGCTGTCGAGGACGCCAAAATTGGCCTCAACATCCTGATTGTACGGTTCGTCGATGCCCTCGTAGTAGATGACGTTCACATTGTTCTGCGACGCCCAACACAAGATGTTCAACAGGTATTGGCGCGCGTTGGCGGGTGACGGGACCGAATTGCCAAAGTTGCTGCCGGCCGATGGCCAGCCCGTCTCGGACACTATCACGGATTTACCCTTTGCCTGGCCAACCAACCCATTGTAGTGATCCGCTAATGCTGACGCCGCAGTGTCCACAGACACGCCTTCCCAATACGGAAAAGCATTCCTAATCCAGAAATGTAAGGGGGGGCAAAAAGGTCAGATCATTGAGAAAAAAAACAGAGAATTTTGTCATACATGGCAACGAAATCGACCGCGTCAATGACCGACTCGGTGAACTTGTAATAAACGTCACTCGTGGTGACGGGAATGTGGTGTGGACTCGCCCAATTCTTGACTTGATTGATGTATTCAACCATGGTCGCCGCATCCGTGTCGTTTCTATACATCGCCTCGGATCCGACGATGATTGCTTCAATGCCGCTCGTATTGCCTTGCAGCATCTGCTGCAGTACGGCCGACTCTTTTTCAAATGTATCTGGGCGGTCGATCCACATGCCAAGGTAAAGACCCATCCCCGCGTCTTGGGCGGCCTGAAGCGCCATTGGACCTTGCCAAAACAGTCGCATGTCAATATCTCAATTTCTCTTTTTAAGCTTTTTCTTACCTTGGTTACACGGGGAGATTGTGTACGTGCGCACAATGTTCGTGTATTGCTTGAGCGCATTGAAATCTTTCGCATAATGGGCGCTGTCTGGGCAATTGTTCTGATCGATCCCGTAATTCAGGCCATAAAAAGGCGCGGCTGCAACGTATGCAATTAAGAAAAACGAGAAAACGATTGGTGTCATCTTCGTTGGCAAAAAAAAAAAAAAAGAGAAAAGAGGAGAAAAGAGGAGAAAGAGGAGAAAAAATAGAATCAATCCGGTGAATCACTGAATCACGACGCGAAACACGCCGTGTGAGGTGGCCAGTGCAAGGCAAAACAGGGCCAATCAGATGCGTCGGTGTTTGAAACAGACCAACCAGCCTTTTTGCCCTCCCGTCCCTTTCTTTTCCCTTCCGCCCCTCTCTTTTCCCTTGTTTTCTGCTGTTTGACACGTCCATCTTCATGTACATCAACACCTGGGACGATTTTAAAAAGGCAGCTGAAGATATATATGCTTCGTCACCAGACACGGTCCGTGGTTTTGCTCTTTTGCGCCTTTTTGCCCTCGCTCACACCTTGTTTTTGCTTTTCTTTCATAGACTCGCTATGTTCACTCGTTCCATGGTGCTGCTGGTCAGTTGGTTCTCAAGGTGACAAACGATCAAACGGTAAGAAAGCGCGTCGCGCAAGTGGCAGAACGCGTCGACCGAGCTATTCGACTTTTTGTGTGGGCAAAAATGCCATTTTCGCTTCTGACAGGCGTCGTTTTGCTCATCTCGCCTTTTTGACACCACTTAGTGCGCCAAGTTCAAGACGGACCAAGCCAGCGATTTGAAGCGATTCATTGCTCTCAACCTGTCCCTCATGTCGTCAATGCAAAACCGCCCGGCTGGTAAGCGAAACCGAGACATTTCGAAGCGTTGTGGCGCTCACAGTGCATTTTCTTTTTTTTTTAGAGGAATTGGACGTCGTCATGACACCTGCGCCTGCACCCGCCGCCGAATCGCCTCAAATACCCCCGGTGACCACCGCCAGCAAATCCTCCAAGAAGAAAAACAAGAAAAAGGGTGGCAAATGAGTTGTTTTTCCCAATTGATCATCCTCCTCTCCCCATTGTTGCTTTCATTTTGCTTTTCCGCGCGTGTATTTTCTCTGTCGTCCATATTGAATAATAAAAAAAAGTCTAAAACAGGATCATTTCATTGATTTTTTGGGCTTTATGCGTTTTTATTGCAAAAAATGAGGGCTATCTACAACAAGGTGCTTATTGCTGGTACGACCAGACGTTCTTCAAGTCTGTAAAAGAAAAAAAAATAAGAAAAAAGAATATCGAGCCATTCATTAGCAAAAAAGACTTACAGCCATCCTGGGTGGAAAGGCGGTTGATCGAGTCGTCAGCCTCAGCCTCCTTGCGGACGTAGCCGCAAAGGGCGTAGGTGGCAAAGGTGTTCAAGGCACGGCCCTCAGCATCGACATCAGCAATGTTGAGCTGGATGGAGGCGTGGTCCTTGGCCGTGATAAGGCGGTTGGTGGCAGAGCTGCACAAAAACAAGAAAAATCAGTGAGTGACGAGCCCAATCGATGCTATTTTTTGCTGTCAATGCGATGCGTACCACTTGCGGGGGATGTAGAGGTCAACGAGACGGCCTTCGGTGTTTTCCATAGTGACGAGAGAGGGAGAAAGAGAAAGAGAAAAAGGGAAAAGGGGCCAAACGCAAAATTTTGTCCTTTTTTTGCAAGCCACCGCCCTGGTTGCCATGGAAACCAATGATTGGCCAGCAGTTGTTTCGGCATCGGCGGGTTTTAAAGTCGGTCTCGCTTCCCTTTCTTCCTCAAATCGCCCAATTTCCGTTACTGCACACGACCCATATTCCTTTTTCTTATTTTTTCCTTTTCATCCAACCATGCTTTCGTCTGTCCTGGCGTTTGCCCTCTTTTTGGTGGCCTACGTCGCCGCCCAGGGCCAAACTTCCAGCGTCATCCTGCGCACGCACTCAATTTCCATGCCTTATATTGGTACGCGTCCTTTTTACAAATTTTTCCATCGCGACTCACGTCCACTTGCTCTTTTTTTGCCGCCATAGATGACGAGCTGCAGAACCGCTGGTTCGACTTTGGTGGCGATACCATTATTAATACCAATCGCCAAATCCGCCTGACGAGTACCCGCCAGTCGCAACAAGGCTACCTCTGGTCGCGTCTCGTAAGCCTCTTCCCCCTTTTTCAGGCAAACACGTGGCAGTTGGACACGCGTCTCACGCATCCAATGCTTTGATTCTTGATTTTTTTGTTTTAGCCCTTGACCGCCCATGACTTTGAAATTGAATTTGAATTCAAGGTTGGTGGCAGCAGCGGCCATCTTTATGGTGATGGCTTTGCCAGTAAGTGACTATTAGCCACTGGAAGAAGAGCGTGGCTACTGGAAGAGAGCTCCATTGGGCATTAGAAAAGTGCAATTGGGCAAATGAAGCTTCAAACGGGTCGAATGCGGGAATTGAGAGTACAATTGCGCGCTGAGTGGCATCATTGGATTTTGAGAGGTGTAGTGGATCTTTGGCGAGTGGAATCAAACACTGATTGAGTGTTGTAAATGTCATTTTTGACATTTAAAGGATCAAAGTGACTCATTTTACACTTTTTTTCTTCTTTTATTAGTGTGGCTCACCAAGGAACGTACCCAAGAAGGCACTGTGTTTGGCTCCAAGGACCGATTCGAGGGCCTCGGCATCTTTTTTGATACGTATGACAATGAACGCGCCCACGTAAGTCACGAAAGACCTCATGGCAACGCATCGCGTCGCGCTTTTGTCTCACTTTTTCTCTTTTCTTTTCCACAGAAACATAGCTTCCCGTACATTAGCGCCATGCTAGGTGATGGTATGACGCCGTACGACAACTCCAAGGATGGCAGCAACACGGAATTGGCCGGCTGCGAGGCGGACTTCCGTGATCGCAACACCCCCACGCGTGCGCGCCTGACTTACTACGCCAACAACTACCTCCAGATGCAGGTCCAGTGGAAGGACGAGGATACCTGGGAAGAATGCTTCAAGGTAAAATCAAAAAGATTGGAAAAAAGCATGGAAAGCATGGAAAATATGAAGAAGAAAAAAAAGAACCCGTTCTCGTGCTTACCGTGTGTCTCGTTGGATAGGTCCACGATGTCCGGCTACCCCACCAACCCTATCTTGGTTACACTGCTCACACTGGTGATCTCTCAGGTAAAAATTCATAAAAAAAAGAAAGAAAGATGTGTCTTTCGTGCGACACGACGCGTCGGTGCTGCGCCGAAGCGCGTTTGTCCGTGTTTTTGCGCAGTTAAGAATATTGGACGCGCTGAATGCGAGTAAAACGCGCTTTGTCGCGCTCATATCACGGGTTTTGCTCAATTTTTGCGTTTTCCTCATTTTGATAGACAACCACGACATTATCTCTGTCACGACCAAGTCCATTCCTCCCAAGGCTAAGGAATACAGCAAGCCAGTAAGCCAAAAGATAAAAAAAAGAGTGGGTATCAAAGGATGGGTTTATTAAGGCACTTTTTTTTTCTCTCGTTCAATAGCAAAACGTGACCAAGAAAACCAAGAAGAGCTCTGGCGGTGGCTTCATGTCGTTCTTGTTCAAGATCTTCCTGGCGGCTGGTTTGGTGGGCGTGCTCTTCGTTGGTTATCGCCTGTACGACAAGAACACCCAGATGAAGCGCTTTTAAATCGATTTTTCTCTTGAGTTCAGAATAAAAAAAGCAATAGTATCCATCGTCGTCAATGCTTCAGCGAGAAGCACGTCGTGCAATACACTTGTTCCATGGGCGTTGAGTAGCTGAGAGAAGGAAAAATACAAAAAAAAAAAAAAAAAAGAAAGAAAAAAGAGGTTTAAGACGTGTACAATCACACCCAACGCGCTCAGTTTGCTTGGCAATGAGCTCAATTGCATCCTATAGGAGGCATTGCACTTACTCAATGATGGCGCACGCCGAGCAAAACAAAGCCTCGCAAGATTGGCACGCGTTCAAACACCTAAGACACATTTCGTGCTCGCAAAAGGCACAATGCTCCAGGATTTCCTCGCCCACCAGCACACATATACAGCGTCGGCAGACCTTGCCGTCTGTGGGCTCCAGCTCAGCGACCGGTTTGCGCGCTGCTGCTGCCATCATCATGGCAAATGTCGATTTGGCTGCAAACACGACACATTTCGAGGCAAAGAACGAACAAAACAGGTGAGTCCACAGAGGCACCAGGCGTGTGACCTTGCCCTTACCAGCTTGCTGCTGTCTCTCGATGTCCGGCTTGTGCTTTTGCTTAAGTACATTGACAAAGTCGGCCTCCTCCAAGGATCGTTGGCGCTTCATCGCTACGTCGTCACGATTGAAAGAGAAGGGGAAAGAGAGGACGCCGCCAAGAAGTGCAAAGAAAGAAAAAAACAGACAGAAAAAGAAGAAGGTATCGTAGGGGCAAAGTGGCGAAGGAACGACGAAAAAAAGTGCCTGACATCAAAGGCGCGCTGGCATTGCCATCTTTGGCATTGCCCAATTCTAGCATCAGTTACCTCGGCAACATGAAATATGCTTGGCAATCGTGATCTTTTTATTTTTGACGCGATCTCGGGGATGAAAATATAGCAAAGGGGCAAATCTTAGAGTACGATGGAGCGAAAATAAAGAAAGACAGGGGATATGATCAAATGCATTCTTCATTAGAGAAGCGATGCAGCTTGCCAACGGCCTCGCCCATGTCCTTTTGAGCCTTTTTACGCATGTAAAAGATGGGGCAATCGTTGTTGGAGCAAAGCACGTCTTGATGGAGCGATTCCTGGCAACGCTGGCATTGTGTCCAAAGGCGAGAAAACTTGACTTCCAGATCGCTCACCGCCATCACCTAAAAAGCACAAAAAAATGAGTGAGCGGCACGTACGTCGCGCAACTTTTTCGAGTTGCGCTTGTTTTTTTATACCTGTTTGTTGTAAAGCTCCGCAAGACGTGGGCGGCAATGGACGCACACCGCAGCATCGACTAATAAAGAGCGAAAGAATGCGCGCAATAAGTATCCATCTTCCCATTGGGACGCGTGAAAAGGGTGAAATCTTACCACCGCGTGGTAAAGGCGATTTGCAGCCGAGACACGTGGCTGTTTTGACGGCAAACTTCATCAGGCCACCGATCGTGGGCGTTGCAATGTTGACGGTACGTGTGTGGGCGCCGGTCACTGTAAAAAAAATAAGAGAAATCAGACAATCACGCGTGTTTTCGTGTTTTTAGGGTTTACATAGAGATTCTGCCGCCTTTTCGCCAAGGACGGGCTCCATGATACGCAACAATGGCTTGGAAAGTTGGTTGTCGAGGTAGTAGCGCGTGTCGATGGGAATGCTGTTGTCCAGAACATAAAGAGGATCCTCGGAACGTTCATAGGCGGGGGTGTTGTTGCTTGCCTTGATGATCACGTAGGCCACACGGTCGCCCAGCGCTGGCGCCGAGCCGGGATCGCGCTTGCGCATGCGCTCTGCAAGCTCGACGTGGGCTTGTTTGGCGGCATAATCCGACTTGGCTAATGCCTTGGTAATCACAAGCTGCGACAGGTCAACTTTGTTTTGCAGCAGATCAGAAATCATCTCCTTGATGTACCTAAAGAAAAAGCACAACAAAAAAATCAAAAGTCAGCCAAAATGGACGCGGTCGGGCAAGGACATGACGCGTCATGCGCAAAATACAGAGAAAAAAAAACGAGAAAAAATCGCAAAATGACACGTACAGCTGCACTCCTTCGACATCACGATCAATCAACAGCTTGTTGAGACACGTCTGAATGACATTGGACACCAGTCGGCAATTGTCACGACGCACCGTCTACGAAAAAATAATTAGCGAGACGCGTTGATTTTGACGCAATGCGACGCGTTTATCGTTTACCTCGATACCCTTGGCATCCAGCTTGTCATATTTCTCTGGGCGAGTCCAGTAGAGGCCAGCATAGCGCTTTTTGTTGATGAGCAAATAGGGGAAGTACACTTTTTCAAAGTCCAGGTTGATCGGGCGGATGAATTCCTTGGTGACGATCTTGGCACCCTCTTGGCCTATGAGTAAAAGAGAAAGATGCGTCAGTTCAACTGATTTGGCGGCAAGTGGGGAGGGAAAGGAGTGGCAATTTACCAAGTTTCATCGCTTCCTCGAGATTGTCCACACCAAAGTTGATCATGACCGAATCTGTATCACCATAGATGACCTTGGCGTCGTTCTTGTAACCGTTCTTGACTGTGAAATGGCTCTCCACCGTCTACATTAGAAGAGAATAAGTCGCCTTGCGTCTCTTTGCCTTTTACTTCTTTCTCGTACCTGCTGTGTCTTCTCAATCATTTCACGACCATAGGCGGTGACGCTCGAGGAGATTTGCAGACAAGGCAGCTTGCCAATTGTGGCGCCGGTGAAACCGTAGACGGAATTGGCGCTGATCTTGAGGGCAAGTTGACGACCATCGAGCACAGCGCGCTTGAATGGATCCGTCTCCTTTTTCAAATCGTTCTTGGCACGCTTACGAGCCGACAGAAGATCCTCCAGAATCTGCGGCAACAAGCCCTTGCGGCGCTCTGCCTTGGCAAACAGATCTGTGCAAAAAAAAAAAAAAAAAAAAAAAAAAATCGCGTTTCAGAGTCGCTTCGCGTCCCGCAGCCATCTTACCATTGGTGGGCGTCACAATGTAATCGACATCCTTGACGAGACCCAGCTGTTGCACGGAGTTTGGCGTCAAAAGCGTCGTGTAGCAGAGATTGTGGGCTTGCATGATCGATGGATACAGCGAGGTGAAATCAAGCGTGGCAATGGGCACGTCGTAGTAGCCCTTTTTGGGCTCAATGACTGTTGCACCCTCGTACTGCTCGTCCGTGCCTTTGAAAAACAAAGTAATATAAATGTGAGTCCTTTCAATGGGCCATGGACAGCCCTGTAAACCACTTTTGACGCGGCGCAGACACGCCCTTGGCGCGTGTAACATCATACGCAATGAATTTACCTTCCGATTTCACGACAGGGATGACGAAATCCTCCTCCATGGCGCGGCGGAACAGCTGTGAGATGACCTTGATCTGCTGGCCACGCGTCAGGATGTAATTGAAGGGCACGCCAGTGACACGCGCCATTTCCGTGTAATTGAACAGCAGCATGAGCTTCTCCATGAGACGCAGAGGCAGGAACGCATCCTTCAAACAGTAAACAGCGAGACGACGGCGTGTTTCAGAGTTGCCGTTCTGCAATTCCGTGATGATCGAGTGATGCACATCTTCTTTTTGCTCGCCTGCGATGAAAAAAAAAAAAAAACACAAAAAAAAGTCAGCATTGGACACTCATAGTCCCGGACACGGATGAGCTGTATTACCGAGAAAATGCGCAGAGACGGAATTCAAGGTATAAGAGCGCAATTTGTAGTCGCGTTGCACGGCTTGGAGCATGTCGAGCTGCAGACGACCCTCGAGATTGATCATCTTGTTCTCGCGCGTACCAAACGCCTTGGAGGAGAACTTGAAATCCTTGACCTCGGAGCGCGCACCTAAAAAAAAAAAAAAAAAGAAAAAAAGAGAAGAAAAAAATTCGTCAGACACTTGGAAGGCCGTTTTCTTCTTTTCTTTACCCTTTATCCGGCCAAGGAAGGGGAATTGATCGACTTTGAGGTGCTTGGCGCGATCCAAAATATACGGGAAATCGAAATTGCTGGTATTGTAGCCGATCACAACGTCCGCATCCACCTCCACGAAAAAGTCGGACCATTTCTGCAACAATTCGCGCTCGTCGTAAAAAGCACGCACGTCTGTGCCCACAATGGGTGCACAGTCGTTCAAAGTGAACACATTGCGGATGAATGGGTTGCTGTCGCCTGGAAAACGCAAAACAAAACAATAAAAAGACAATCGTGGTGAGTTGGTGCGACCCAATTAACCTTGCGCGTTGTCATGGCAACCGGTGCTTACCATGGACCTTGACGACAGACGCAATTTGGATGATGGGGTCCTGGTCGGGCTCGGGGAAAATGCCTTTGCGGCCTGCACACTCGATATCAAAGCTGAGAATGCGCAGAGGGGCAATGTGCGACCACTCGCCTTCCGCAGAGTGGCTGATAAGCGTGTCGTATCTAAACAAAAAGAAAAACAAGGGGGGAAGGATGAGTCATCCAGAATTGCTGCGGCTGACGCGTGACGCGCGACGCGTCCCCGTATTTTTTTTCTTTTTGAATGGCCTTACGAAGTGACGACTTCATACTGAGAGCGGGAATCCTTATTTACTCTTTCCGAGTATGTGCCCTTTGGGAGCTCGATCCAATTGCAACCCCTGACCTTGCAGTCAATCATGAAGCGCAGCACGTAGGCGAGGTTGCTTTCATAGGTGGTGTCGGCCTCATAACGGCGGTCCAAGCTCGGGATGAAGATGCCGCCGTTTTCAACCTTGTTCTTCACCTTGGAGATGTTGCGCGGATCGACCACTGTGATTTTGATAAAGGGTGACTTTGCATCGCCGCGATAGCCGTACAGGCTCTGCTTGAGCACCAATTCCACCTTGTTCACCATGTTGGGATCACCGACAGCAGCCTAAGGGCAAAAAAAATCACCAGGTCAAAACGCTGTCGTCTTGCAACATCGTCATTGCGCTCCATCCTTACACCAAGCGCTTGCTTAAATGGCGCCAGATCCGATTGCTTGAAGCCGGTGGGCGCAGCAATGAAAAAGTAAGGCAAAAAGCCCTGGACGTGGCATGTCACAC
Organism: Gongronella butleri; assembly: GCA_025201375.1. Taxonomy (NCBI): domain Eukaryota; kingdom Fungi; phylum Mucoromycota; class Mucoromycetes; order Mucorales; family Cunninghamellaceae; genus Gongronella; species Gongronella butleri. The sequence continues at coordinate 279,080 of JAIWZP010000032.1, read as the reverse complement.
TTTGACCCTCCTGGGAAAAAAAGAGAAAAAGGGTGGTAAGCGGGGGCCAGGTCTCTCTTGAACTCAGCTACTGTGTACCTGAGTGACACCATAGAAGCGAATAACGGGACGTCTCTGTCTATAATCCATGTATTCGTCGATTTCGATTTGTTGAAAGACTAAAAGCGCATAAAAAGGGCAAAGTGTGAGCCAAAAGCGCGTATTTTGGCCTTATTGACCACTTACTAAGCGAATTGGTGTCTGGCTTTAGATCGGGTGCGGTGGGCCGGTGCCAGACAACTAGCAAAAACAAAGAAAGAAAACAACATGGTGAGCAAGCGTGTTGGCCCCGAGAAACGTTGGCTATGCACCTTTGGTCGTGTCAATGTCCATGGCTTCCTCGAGGATCTTGAGCTCCTCTTCAAACGACGATGCCCCAGCGGCCTGGCTGTCCACTTTGCGCTTCTTGATGCTGCTCGCCGGGTCGTACGGCTGCGAAGAAATCGCGATATCGTCTTCACGGGGGCGTGCAGGGCCTGGCATTGTAAGTGTGAGTGAAAAATAACAAGAAAAGGAAAAAATGCGACACGACGCGGAAGCGCCACCTTTTATTTTTTTCTAACAGACGCGTTGAATTTCCGCTTTGTATTGAGCATTGCCAAAGCGGGTTTTACAAGTTGTCAAGTGCTTTGCCCCAGTTTTTGAGCACTAAAATGCGCGAAGTGATAAACCCGCCGCTTTGATGGCATCGAAATTGTTCTTTCTTGCGCGATGGGACGCCGAAAAATAGGAGTTGGGGCTGCAAAAGTCAAGAATATGCATTTTACACACTGACATTTACGTATGATATACGCACCGTGTGCATAAAAAAAAAAAAAAAAAAAAGCGCGGCGTGCATCCGGCCAAAAAAAAAAAAAAAGACGATGTCGAGACAATAGACGCGCCAATCGCTATGGCACGCAAGAGCGCGTCCTTGGAGCTGCATAGACACATTCACTAATAAAAGAAGTTTGAGGTGTATGGATTCGACTTGAAACGGACGCGCTTACATCAAAGTCTGACGCGGTTTTCCACACGTCCAAGTTATCCTGCAAACAAACTGTTTGCGTCAATTCTGCCTGAATCTCGTTTTTTGAAGTTGTCATCGATGGCCACATACGCAACATCCCGTGCTCTTTCTTGTGAGCCGCGTTTTGAGGATCTGCGCCCAGTCTTTGTCGAGTTTGTCTTGTGGCGAAAATAGGAAGTAGATTGCATTTTACAGGAGAACCAGTCGATGGAGCCCGGGGGTTTATGGCATTTTCATCGGCAAATGAACGCATTCTATTATGTGGTGAATGGCACAGCGATCCGAGGAACCAAGTTTTGCCAGGTTAAAATTCGTGACTGTATCCCTTGGAAAATCGATGGAAAACCGTCATTTTTGATAATCGAAATGGCGCACCATCGAGTGCTTGCAGCTCCATGAAATTTTGGCATATGAGCATTTTGGTCTCTCTCTTTTCAGAACAAAAGTAAAAACCGGGGTTGATCAGACCGTTGGCAAGAAAATTGACAATGCTCCATTAATTCACAATTTTGTCTCTACGTACAGTAGCGCGTCAAGCTGCTATTCGACCAGGCTTAAAACTTACAAGTAAAAAGACACGCACAAGGGTGTCATTTCATCCCTGCCCGGCAACGCTGATGCGCAACATTTGTACGCTTGCAACGCCCAATCAAACATTTCAGCTTCGTTTTTCTCGGCAATGGACAAGACAAAGGATGGCGTGCTGCTGTGACAATAAATGCAGAATTCGATTCTCTGTCGGATGAACCCAGTTTCACCAGCGTATGACCAAAAGTGATGCAGAAATTCCATTTTCTAAAATTTGGCTTTGATTGCTCATTCCTCGAAAACAGCTTGATTGACCCCCGATTTTTATTTCAGATTGCTTAGAAAGAAGGGGTCAATGCACGTAATGATATGACTCTCAGATGTCCAATGTGTAGGTTGCCAAACGGATTTGAGAGACCTGAGCCTCTCAAAGCGGGGGATCCTCCAGATGCATTTTGACCTGACCCACCCTTTTTTTTCTAAATTTGAAAAAAAAGATTTCGTCACCAAGGACTCGTCGCAGCTCCACGAAACTTTTGCATGTAGTGGATGTTGCTCCTCTCTTCTCAGAAAAAAATAAAAATCCAAAGATCAATCATGTGGTTTGTCGGGATGCACGGCATTGCTGAAAATTTGGCTGTTGCGCGTTTTTGTACTGTATAATTCATTTCGCGGTAAAATCATGATTCGATCATCGCCAAACTTTGCCACTTCATGGCTTTTTTAGCGTCTCTTTGAAAAAAAATTAAAAAACCACATGTTGATCGGGCCGCCCGTTTTCGTGGTACGCGCCGTTTTCAAGAATTGGCACAAATCCATGATGACCAACACAAATACAGTAATCATGAATCGATTGCCTCCCACCCTTTGCCCTTTTTTGACTACTGTATCATATTTCGCCGCGCCTTAATCAACAACACAACATGAAACCCCAAGATTGACTGGATCGTTTTGCAGATGAATTCGAAATCTCGTCATTTGTTTACAAATCATCATACTGTAGTTGGGTGGCCCAAAGTCTACACATAATGTTTTACCGACGCGACTCTGAAAAATCGTTCAAACCAGGAGTCGACCGAGTCATTGTGCAGATGAATCCAAAATTCTGACATTTCCACAAATCTGGCACGAGTCTCTCAAAATATTTTGTGCATCGCGGTGAAATGGCACCGATCGAAAGAGACGCACTCGGGTGTCATTTCCTGATTGTTTGCTCGCCCGATGGATGAACTTTGCCCGCTTGCAAAAGTCGCTCAAACAGTGGATCAATTTTCAAACTTGCTTTTCTCGACAACTGGAAAAATAACCAACGATGCTTTTAATGTGTCAAATGCTGCTGCTGAATCTCCACCAAATGAAACAAGTTTCACGGCGATCTGATCAAAACTGGCGGAGGAAATACACTTTTTCAACAAAAATTCAATGACGATTTGCTCGACAACTGTCTAGTCAACCCTCGATTTTTATTTCAGATTTAATAAAAAACAGGGAAGTAAAGCATATAATGGGATGACTTGCAGCGCGCTAGCTTGGGTTTTAACTTTTTGCATCGGTCATTTTTTCACCAACTTGCAGCCCACTCCTCTACAGCGCACAAAAAGTGCCTGCAAAAAAAATACAGAAAAATTCCATGCAATTTATGATACGCACCTAAATTTGGAAGTGTCAAACCTTAAGTTTTTGCAAAAAAATCTTGCCCGAAGTAGGCAGTTTTCTCAGTCGATCGCCGTTCATGCGTCACTCTTTGGGCTTTTTTTCTTACTTTGAGGCGACTTCCGCTTTGTCAGCCAATAGCAAATTGTCGGATTTACCTGTTTGAGATGCATTGATCACTCGGAGTTTGAAATTTCCCAAATTTGGCATTTTCTGAGATTGAAATGTGTGACCCCTGGATTTTTCAAAAGTGGTCGTAGCGCTTTGGGGGTTTAAGTTTTTTTGTTGAAAATTTCGCGCTGAATTCGATGCCCGGCCATTTTTGAGCAGGGTTGACCATGCAGTTGAACAGATGAATGCAAAGTACTACAAATAGGAAGATTTTGGCATCTTCGAGAGTTCGAGTTCAAAAAAAATCGCGCCCGTCCGTCTTGAACACTGGGCTATAGTTTACCGTACGCCGTGACGCAGGTTTCATTGACGGGCAAGCAAGCTGTAAAAAAAATTCTGGAGGCACAGCATGCCGGCAAAGTTCGAAAACACGCTCTTCTTTGTTGGTGTTAAAAAGGTATGTAAATGTGTACGCTTTTATGATACGTTCTATGATATACCGTGTATGATAGCTCGCTGCCTCAGGCATCGAAAAAAACGATGATACAGCAGCACGCGTTAGTTTCTGACTTTTTGTCCAGTGTCCACTGAGATCAAAACATGGACGGATGATGGGCAGATCAAACGCTTTATTTGTGCGCAAAAATTCAAAACGGATGAGATTTTTCGCGCTTTTGTGCATTTTCTCGGGCACTTGCTGAGAACCTGCAATACTGACTGATTTTTTTTTTCACGCTTGCTGTCATATGATATCATATCATAGGTACTGTAAAACGCTGATGAAGCTCAAATTTGTGAGCATGGACAGGCAGCGAGGCAGGCAGAGCCGAAAAAAACAGTAAATACAGTGAAGATACCGTACGTACGGTAGGTACTGTACGTATGATAATACAGTACGTATCATATTAATTAGAACGTACGTACAGTAGAGTACAGTACATAGTATCATATCGTAAAACATGTACAGTTTCATTACATACGTAATTAATATGATATCATATTCATATTGTTGATGTTGCCTGCATAGAGTACGCTGCCGGTCAATTTTATTTTTTTTTCTTGGTATGGATTGGAAAAGAAAGATGCAGGCGTGGGGGAAAAGGGGGACATGTACAATACGTGAGATTTGAGTATGGAAAAGAACAGGTGGTTGTACAAGACTCATCATGTGGGGGGGGGGAGGAGGAGGGGAGGGGATGAATTCGTCATTTTTTTCGTTTTTTCTTTGTATCTTTTGTCTTTTTCTTGCGGATTAGATTGGAGTGGATCGCATGGTAGCGGGCGTTGGATAGATTGGGATGGGGTCCAGTGTGAGATTTCTGGCGACCTACCTAGATTTGGCCCTTGATGTCGATTTTGGCGTATTTTTCACGCGAGAGCAACATGAATGGCAGGGCGGCCTTGGTGGCGAGACTGGGGGTGATGTCAGTCGGCGAGAGTGTTGTTTCCTTGGCAATAAATTGAACCGTTTCCTCGGGTGTTGCAAAACCCAATTGTTTTTGAAGAAAATCGATTGTCAGCTTGGGTGAGAAGCTGTAAGAAAAAAAGTGTGTGAGTCACTCTGGGATAGTCATTCAATGCCGCGTGTGTAATATGCTTACCCTTTGCACAAAATAGTCAGCATCTTGTTGCGCTCGCGCGCGACAAAGTGGCTCATCAAATATCGGCCATAGTTGGGCGCCTCGTCGTACAGTCTAAAGAAATTGGCGTAATTGCCAGAGATCAGGCACTTGCGCACGTCCAGGGCATGGACGACAAAAGGGTGGCGGCGCTGGTCAGCGGGCAAAGTCTGGAAAAGAGTGTTGATGTCTAGTAAAGTTGCAAAATCAGTGAGACAAAGCGCGATCTCATTTCTCCCCAACCCGTGCGCAGCCTAGGCACGTTTGCTTACCGCCCATGTTGCGCATGTTGAGGAAGTACAAGATACGATAAGCAACAAATTCCAACTCATTGCCTTTGATGCCGAGCTGGTACAGGTTCTTGAGCTGTGTCTGGCACATGTTGAATTCGCCAAGATCAGACTACAAAGAAATAAAAGTGGAAATAAAGTGGGATCAGTGTCCCGTGGCGCCATTGATGCAGAGCAGCGTCTCATGGCATTCGTGCCGCAAATGCCTCTTACCTTTTCCAATGCAATGCGCGCATGGGTCTCGTAGACAAGCACGGTGAACTCATTGCGGATCAATTGCACCTAAAACAAAAAAAAAAGATGAAGAATCTGCATGGCAAGGTGGACGAGACGAGGAAATTACCGTGAGATCCTGTCGCAGCGACTTGAATTGGTCACAAATGAAGGTATAATCATGCTTCTCATTCCACGTCTCCAACAGCAGTTCAAAGGTCTTATGCAGCACATGCTCAGGTCTCACCGTCGCCGGATTCGCGGCCTTTTCGTAAAAAAAAAAAAAAAAAAAAAAAATGAGAAAAACGAGCAAGTCAAAAAATGTCTCGTGACATGGCACTTACAGATGTCAAGCGGAAGTAATTCTTCAGTAATTCGGTGCTTGTACCCACCACGGGGCCGGTAGGGACCTGTTCCTCGTCATCCTATTAAAAGAATCAGTAAAAAAGCAATTTACGCCATATTCAGCCTGTTTTCCAAGCTTACATCATCCTCGGATCGGCTGGGCGAGGGCCCAGAGCTGTTTTTAAAGCGTGCGAGGCGTTCCAGACGCTTTCGTTCATCTTTGGCGGAATTGACGGTGGCAATGGTCTGATTTTTCTTGGGATTGGATGGGCGCACGTCGAAACGAGAGCGTTTGCGCCGGGTGATGCTTTCTTCGTCCGAGTCGTCGCCATGGCGTGTGCGATTGTATCTATCAGAGGGGTAAGTACGGCTTGCTGGCGATCGCGACCGCGAGTGACGACGCGACGAGCTAGACTTCATGCTAATCAAGAAAAAACATATGAGATCAAGCCATACATGGCGTAAAAGACGCGACTTACCAAGGTAACACAACATTGGACCAGTCCGTCGTCATGATTGTGCCATCTGTGTGCTTTTCACGAAGAAGATGGCGCAATTCGTTCCTGGCAACGTCGACAAGATGGGGAGCCACCGTGTTGAACACATTTGTCACAAATGCCCTATAATTTTGTAAAAAAAAAAAAAAAAAGTGAGTTTTCAAGAATTTGAGCGCAAGGAAAGGAGGATACGCGTGCTTACTTTAGCTCGGGCGGGTAATTGTCAGCATTGTTGGCAGCGGCAGGGCCGCCATTGACATTGTTGCTGGGAGTAGGCTGCGAGGCGGGTTGTGCGGCAATAGGTGGCGCACTGGTAGATGACATGACGCCATTGGTAGGCGGATTCGTGCCATTGAGAGGCGCTGCCGCAGGTGCAGCGACAGCAGCGGTAGCAGCAGGGGCTGGCGCAGCAGCCGGTGCCTGGGCATTTGATTTCACAAAGGACATGCTGATGTTGGGACGATGCGAGCCTTGCATGGCTGCGGCGCCGCGGGAAGGCGGGCGTGCCGAGGGGCCACCAGCAGGTGCACCTGGACTATTTCCATAGTTGTAGCCTCGTTGCTGGTCAAATGCAGAACGGGGTCGCGCACCAAAAGCTGGGCGTGGACGAGCTTGAGGTGGACGCCTACCAGATGATTTAAAAAAAAAGAACAAAAGGAGTTGAGCACATGAAACTCGATGTTTTGTTTGATTTTTAGCTTACTGTTGCTGATACCATGATTGTTGCTGCTGGTACGATGATTGTTGTGCCTGGCCATAGTGGCCATATTGATAATTGTAGCCAGCACCTTGCGCACCTTGAGGCTGCTGCTGATAATAAGCTGCCTGCTGGTAATAATCGGCCTGCGGCTGCTGTTGCGGTTGTTGTTGTGGCTGTTGCTGATAATATTGATTGTAATACGCTCTCTGTTCCTCAGGGCTCATTTTCTGATACTCTTGCACAAACGAAGCATACGCAGGGTCAGCTTCACACTGTCGATAATATTCATCCCAGGCTGCTTGGTCCCTAAAACACACAAAGTCTACATTAAACCACTTGTTTTCGCCTCCTTTTGCTTTTTTCTTCACTTTTTCCCCCTTACCATTGTTGATCAGTACCGCCTTGTGCCGGCGTGTTGTTCACAGACATCTATTTGATGAAAAAAAAAAAGTAAAGTAGAAAAAAAAAAGAAAAAGAAAGAAAGAGAAAAGGTGCTGTTCGAAGCTGATTTGGTAAAAGGAAGAAAAAACAAGGAAGAAAAAGGTGAGGCACAGCTTCAGTTTTTCCAGCTCACAAAATAAGGCAGCCGTCACCAGACGTTACACAAAATGGCCTGCCAACCAATCCAGCCAATGCCAAAATCGGCTCAATTGGGCGTCGTTTAATAACTTGCTTGATTTTTTTTGTCACTGAGATGCAGAATGGGAGGGTGGGGGTGTGTTTTCTCTATGAATGGAATGATGAGGTAGCGAGGCGGTCAATTGGCGCCTTTTTGCCAAAAGTTTCTTGATATTTTCGCCGGCAAAGATGATTTGGTACAAAAGCAGTGCCATGAACGTAGCCACGCCGATGCCATCCAATTGAAAATTGTTAATCTTGAACTGGGTCTGCAATGCTCCGGCAACAGCGACAGGGAGACCACCTACATACACATTGCGCTGATCTGTATCGACAAAATTAATGAATTTAGCTTTTTTCTTCCTCTTTCTCTCTCAAATTTTTTTTGTTGGTCAGCGTACCATTGAAGTCTACTTTGTTGTCGATCCAGATACGGATGCCAGTCATCACAATGAGTGTACACAGAACGATCAAAAGTCCACCAAAAACGCCTGAAGCGCATAAAAAAAAAAAAAAGATGAGGTGCCATGACACGGGTGAAACGCAAAGTAATGCGTCGTTTGCAAACGAATAGCGTTGTACCTGGCGGGATGGTGTTCATCACGGCGCCGAATTTGGAGATGAAACCCAGGATGACGGCAACAAACGCGGCACACACAATGACCAGTGGCGAATAGACGCGTGTCACGGATAGCACGGTGATGTTCTCGGTGTATGTCGTCAGAGGCTAGTCAAGACAAGGGGATTTGTCATTGAAAATGCGCGTCAGCATTGAGAAAATCTCTAAAAAAAAAAAAAGAACGACTTACAGGTGAACCGACAATACCGCATAAAACAAGCGACAATGCATCGCCCAGGTACGTATTTCCCAAGTATTTCTCGAGTGATGTGCCTGTTACACCACCCAATGCCTTGAGATGCCTAGCACCCATAAAAAAAAAGAGGTTGTTCAGATGCGCTAAAAATCTCAATTGCTCTTCATTGACCGCACCCAAGGTTTTCAGCGAGCAAGACGATGACCAGCGGCACAATGGTGCTGATGGCTGCGCCGTCAAAGATAATGGGACTGTGAACAACCGGTGCGCGCACCCATGGCTGCTCATTGACACGTGAAAAGTCGATGCGCGGCCCTGAGCCTGTAAATCCACAAACCAAATAAATCACATATGCAACAATGGTGCCAAGAAGGATACATCTGTAAAAATAACAAAAAAAATTGATGAGGGACACAGGGGGGGGCATAAAAAAAAAAAGAGGGAAAATAGTCATTACAATCGGCGCAAGAGCGGCGACGGCGCATAAACCGAGATCAGCAAGACGGTCATCACCGTGACGCAGGCCATGATGCTGTCAAAAGTCGATGCTACCACCTGTTGGAAGGACATGACGACCAGATGGAAGCCAATGCCCGTAAGGATGGCACCGGTTACGACTGAAAAAAAAAGTCAAAATTTTGAATAAAAAATCAAGTTGACTTACCGGGCGGCATGATCCATTCGACCCAGTTGTAGCCAAAAATAAAGACGATGAGGGCGACAGCTACATAGACGCATCCGGTCACGATCAAGGCGCCTTGAACAGCGCCTACGTTGTTGTTGAAGGTCCCTGGCTCGTACTGATAGCCTGAAACGCTGAGAATCGCGCCAATGGCTGAACCTGTGCATCCAAGATAAGCAGGCACCCTGCCGCGTGTGACAATAAAAAATAAAAGGGTGCTAATGCCCGAGAAAAACAAGGCAGCTGCAACAGGATCATGTCGACTTTTGAGTTCACGCGGCCCAATTCTCTCCCAATTGCTCTCCCACCTCAATGCCCCCCTCACCACTCAACGACATTACTGTTCACATCAAAACCAAGCTGCATGGCTGTGAGAAAAAACAATGAAAAAGAGGACAATTCGTCATTTTGACACCATTTGACGAGCTTTTCGTTTTTTTTTCCACTCACGAACAATGACCGTGCCGCCAAGCATTGCAAGAGCGTGTTGCAGACCAAACACGATACACTTCCAAAAGGCGGGACGCTCGTCGATTTTCACCGGACCTGAGATGAAAAGAGTCAAATCGCGCTTAGTGCACGCTTTGCAGGCTCTTTCATACCCTGATTGTCGCTCAATGTGTAGTGCGGGAAGATGTGGAGCCATGGACGCATCTTGGAGGGTGGTGGCATCGGATCGCCCGAGGACTCATCATCGTATTTTTCCATTGCCAACCACAAACGATTCAAATGCGAATAAAAAAAGGGAAAGGAGCTACTCCACGAAGGACATGAGAAAAAAAATTCGTCATGCAGTCCACTCCCTGCTTTGCCTTTATGCACTTTGAAGGCCGATGCATGAGATTGGCGTTCATACTGGGCCCTTTTTCTCCCTGTTTCCTCCCCGGCCCCTATATTTCATTAGCAATTCCGCCTGGTCACGATCCTGTGGCTGCAAGTCAAAAAGTTATTTTTCTTTTGTACATGTGGCATGATAAGCCTATATGAATGGGAATTTTTTTAATGGGAGGAGCAAAATGTATCATGAACGCGTAAAAAAAAAAAAGAAAAAAAAGAAAAAACAGGTGCCTAGTTGCATTGTTGGATCTCGTCGAGCAATGCGTCGTCTGGATTCAGGCTGCGGAAGAGCGAGTAATCGAAATTGTCGCCCTGGATGAGCCTGCAACTCATCTTGTCAATGGCAATCACAGCCAAGACTGTCTGGATGTAGGCGTCAATCAAATCGTCGATGCCCAGCCCCAGTTGGTTAAAGTCCTTGCGGTCCATCAGGATCAGCCGTGATGAATCCGTCGTCCAGGTGCCGTCTGGCAGCTTGATCGACAAGTTTGTACCCAGCATGTCCCATGTATTGGCTAAAATACGAAAAAAAAAATGTTAGCATGGCCAATGGCAAAATGTGATATATTGGGGAGTGTGGAGGGAAGGATTTACCATGTGGGTCAAGCTTGGCGGTGAGAGGCAGCCTTGCTTTTCGGCCGTAAATGCAAATTGGGCGGAATCCTTGCGAATTGCCTTTAGAAAAAAAATAAGCGTGAGTGCAAGGGAACTCGTGAACAAAGAGCAAGGGAAAATGCGTGTTTTACCAGTCACCATCATGCGCAGGTCGCTGACAAAGGTATTGTTCTTCTTATTTGGGATGGTGCCAACGTGATAAAACTTGCCGGCGCGTGTTACACTAGACCAAGACGCGTTGCCAACGAGCGATTGCACAATGAACTAGGAAACAGGACGGAAAAAAAAACCAAAATGAGCCATTCGCGTGTTTCAATTGCTGCGCGGCGGCCGTTTTTTTTTTTTTTTTTACCTTGTCGTAGTGATGATCCTCCTCGAGGAAATCCTCCAATTCGTCTTGATTGGTAATTGTGTACACGCCTTGGCCTGGTAAATAAATAAAACAAGGTCCGGGTGCGACCAAAACGAACATAAATGAGCAAAAAGGACGCGTCATCACGCTCCATTTCTGTGATTTTTGGGGTTTCTACCTGCGTTGCTGTAAGGGACTTTCAAGACGGCATGGCCGCCCATGGATTGCAACCAGAGGGGAATCTCGCCACGTGTGACATTGTTGATAGTTTCGGGTGTGCGGATGTGGAGACCAAGGTCGGCAAGCTCGGAATTGTAAAAATCATAAGCGCGTGCGGCCATCATCTTGTTTCTGCCGCCAGCCAGGCAGCTGACAATCTGATTCATGACAATGGTGCGGCTGTTGAGCGGGAAGCGATTCCACGGCTTTTGTGTGAGATAACGGAAGCAAGCACGGATCGGATGCCATTGGTCGTCATTGTCGCGCACGTACAAGACGCGATCCACCCATTTGACGCTTGGATCCGGGTCCGTCGCCTTCCATTCGACGAGCCACACATTCTCCTTGGCAACATCCGCCAGCACGGCTGCGTAGCCTGAGGATTCCATCGGATTCTTGTCAAAAATAACGGCCAACTCGCCAAGCTCCGGATCCGCCTTGGACAGCTGTTCTTGGAAAGCCGATTGAATCACCACCCTGTAGCCGCCTTGTTCATTGTGTTCGTCCGTCTCGGACAACAATGGCATCGACTTTTGGCCAGAGGGACACGAGTTTGTCTCAATCACAATCATTTGTCGCTGACCTGTCGCAGTCGTCACATTAAATAGATCAGAGCCTAAATAAAAATAGAGGGTGAGACACGTACACCCACACGCGCGCGCAGCGCGCCACCTCCTTGGGATGCCCAAAAAAAAAAAAAAGGAGCCAATGGCCGAGCAAGAGCCATTTTTTTTCCTTTTTTTTTTTTTTTTTTTTGTTTGGCTTTCTTACCTGCCCATTGAAAGTACTTTGGTTGATAAGACAAGACCTCCTTGAGGCGATCCGGGTTGACACGCGGATTGAGATGTGTGTATCGGGCAATAATGCGGTCATTGCCAAGGGTTAAGAAGGATTGTACGAGCGGATGGATCTGGGCATTCAAGACGCGCGGGTAAAAGTGGCTTTCCGATTCAAATTCTCCTTGGCCCACGAGTCTTGGAGTGATTTCCTTGTCTTGCTGGGGCGGGGTCTTGGGGGGCGACGGTGCCGTCTGCGTCGACACCGAGTTGCGCCGCTGCCGCTTGGGCGCTTCCTTGTCCAAACCAGGGGAAGAGGCTCTTGCGCTTGGTTTCACGTCCATGATAGTATAAATAGGGAGGAATTGAGGGTGGGTCAGTATGGAGAAGAGAAGAAAAAAAGGATTTGGATGTCTTTTTATATGAACAAAAAAAAAAAAAAAAAAAAAAAAAGTGGGTGGGTAAAGCCTGTGTGATTTTTTGCCTCAAAAAGGTCATCCGCTGCCCGCGCTGCCGTGTTTCCCTCCCTGCCACTCTCTCCACCGGCTGCATTGAAAAAGGAAATTTACCAATGATGCGTTTATGCCAAACAAATTTGGACCAATGAGTTCCACCACGTCTCTCACCTGTTGGTTTCGCATGGCCCGCCCAATGAGCTCCTGGTTCAAACTGACATGCTCCATTCTCCCACACGCCTATACGACAACAATTTTATTCCAATCGCTAGCCCAATTGCTTGCCTCACTTGGCGAGTTCCCATGGCCAGTCAATCACCACCAGGCGAGCCGCCATCCCCTTTTTAAAGTTTCATTTCTTTATAGCCTAGAAGAAAAGCGACGCGCCCAAACATTCATTCATTGCGCGGCAACGCTGGCCCCACGTGACGTGTATTTAACCCGTCGAGACATCCGTGAGGCGGGGTCCACTCATTTTTATTTTTTTATTTTTATTTTAGGTTGACGCGCTTGTCCTTGATAAGCGCGCGTCATGGCGCTTTGGCGTGTGCGCGTGTGCACACGGCTGCCAAGGAACGGGCGACGACTCTAGCCATCAATATGACGTCAATGGCGAGATCCGCAGGGTCCTTGATCACCAATGGCTCTATTTGCTTGTTTATTTTTTGTTCTTACCTGAGAGCAATCATGAATGACGTGGGAGCCAAGGTTGGCAAAGGGCTGACGCGTCTAAAGTCGGTCCAAGAAAAGGAAAAAAAAAGAGGATTGGCAAAACGTGCCGGAAAGGCAAAGGCATGCATTTGTGCAACCTGATCTGTGTGCCCTTTTTGTGCCACCTCACTTTATTTGGCCATGGGTCAAGGCGATCACTCGTTCGTTTCCCTTGATTTTCCCAAAAGGCACCCATGAAAGCGTCCCCCAAAAGAGAGGCATTTTTTTTTTTCGTTTTTTGGCTGACCACACTTGTGTCTCTCCTTATTTTCGTATCGGCTCGTCTACCCTGTTCAATCTGCGAGTCAAAAAAAACCTGAACGACCAACGGCTGCATATATCGCGCCTCCTTTTCTAGGGACCCAGGATCGCGCGCCCCAAATCTCACGATTCTGAGCCAAAAGGGAGCAAGCATCTGTTTGCGAGCTCACATACGCTTTCACAGTGGGGCAATTCGTGGACCAATGGATTCATTGAGACATGAAGACGGGGTCCTTCTATTTTTTTATTTTTGCCGCGTGATGCCCAGTACCGGTGCTCCGTGGGGCAAAAAGCCACGAGATGCCATCATGACATCGGCACACAACGCCAATTCGTGCCATTCTGCAAGGAGAATGGTCCGTTTGCATGCATAATGAATGGTCCAAAAACAAAGAGGACTTGCCAAGCCCCTCAGGCCTGGGACCCACCTCCTTGGGCAACGGCCCACAATTACAGGATATGATCTTTCAAAAAGTGCGCTAGACTCCCCCCCTCATGGCCACAGCTCTCGAATTTATGCAAAAAAAAAAAAAAAAAAAAAAAAAAAATAGAGCGCCTTACACCAAACGGGTCATTTTAGGGTTTTTATTATTTATTTATTTATTATTTTGTTTCATTGATCACCATCCGAGGTGCTGGGCCAAGAAGAGCGGGGTGGATTTACAAGTTTGCCGTGGCAACCACCTTGGGAGGTGCCTTGCGCTTTTGTCTGCGGAAGTCCACCTGCATGACTGCGCGCAATTGGTCGCATTCTTGCGCAGACACACCACACACCTGCTGCACAAAGCCTTCAATGGAGCCATATGTCAGACGCACGCGCTCAATGGTCTTGATCATCGCGTGGTATCTATTTGACAAGAGCCAAAAGATTCCGTCAGAAGCCGCATTATCATACCCTTCCTTTTTTTTTAGAATTGTCTTACGGCGACGCAGTGACGCGTTTCAATTCATCTAGCGTGCATTGGAGTGTCTTTGCCAGCGCCGCAAGCTCGTTATCCACTTGTAAATAACAAGTCAAAAAGGTGTTAAAATTAGTCCATGCTGCGACGACCACCGAAATGACGTAAAACAACGTAGTTTTTTGCTTAATTACCTTGCAGCCCCTTGGCAGAAAGAGCATAGTCCTTGGCAATGAGTGCGTCGTCGACGTGGCACAGGCCCATGAGGAGCATGGTAAAGAGGCCGACGCGGTCGCGCCCAGATTTGCTGCAAACGACAATGCTGCCCTTGCCCTGCGCGAGATACGTGGCAACATCGTGCTGCACCATGTATCGCAGGATGGTGCCATATGCCTGGCTGCCAGAGTGCAGCAGATCCATGTACACTACGCGAAAAAAAAAAGCAATGAGCATATACAAAGGCGCGTCCGCACGTGCAATTTTTACCATCTGCAAAGCCGTCGGGGCCTTGCATGAATTGGCGCCATCGCTTGATATTGTCTTTGCGCTGCTGGTCGAGCGTGTGATACACAGGCACCGAGTAATATGCAATGCTGCGACAGAGCCTGCAAAGAATAAAAAAAAATTAGCGCGCCGCATATTCAATTTTGACGCGTTGTGCTTACGCTTCCGATTTCAATGCTCCAATGGGTGCCTCATTGACCGCACCAAGATCAAACACGGCCTGGACGTGCAACTTGCCCAGCGTGTCCCACCCAGAGGCCGAAAGGGACTGCAAACTACAAAAATAAAAAAAAAGATAAAAAAAAAAACGAATTGAGTGAATTTTGAGAGCTGGTAGCACCAGTGTATCGATTGTTACCTTCCAGAGCGGTACAGGCTACCATTTCGTAGGTATTGTTTGCGGTTGTGTAACATGTAGCCGCCAACGTCCCTGAAGTTCTTGGCCTTGTCTATGAGCGGCCAGCGCGGAGTATCAACCAAACGGACGCGCGCCAGGGGCGAGCTTGTCTGTGCAACGTCGGCGGAGCCCGTCGAGATTGCATTGTGGTCGCCGGGGAGGAATTGGAGCACTTCTTTGATAATTTCGCCGTGGAAGCCGCTTAGATGGTGCTGTGCCTTGGGAAGAATTACCATCTCCGCCTCGGGAAGCGCTTGCTGGAACCCAAAGCCTTGCTCGTACGGCACAATCTAAGCAAAATGCAAAGCAGCGACGTCAATCGATGCACAAAAACGCAAAAAGGTTAAAAAAGATCTTAAAAATTACGAGATCTTTGCCGCAATAGATGAGCAACACCCTTGTTCCGACAGGGTAATCCTTGCCTACGGTTCGAAATAAATAGAAAAAGCGGGGTGAGACCAACAGACCGTGCACAATTGCCACGCTCCTTACAATGCGTGTTGACAAGCGCGTGTGCATCGAGGAATTGCTTTTTGGTCACATTGGACACGCGTTTTTCGCCACGATAGCTACCTTCCCACAAAAAGTAGCCCTTAAAAAAGAAGAAAGAAGGTTAGAAAGAAGGGTCACATGCAACTCAAATTCGCTTTTCCGTCCTTTACAAGCTCATTCATCTGCTTATCCCACATGGGATTAATGTCAATCAGCTTGGCACTGGCAAATTCAAAGCGGCACGAAATGGAAACAATGTGTTGGATAGGGCGATGCCAGTGCAAAGCGAAATCATGCATGGCGAATGCGCCTGTATAAGCAATGGATTTTTTTTTTTTAAAAAAAAGAGATAAAAGTGAGCTGAATGAGCGTGTTTCAACACGTTTCTTTTTTTTTTTAGTCTTACCACCCGAGTGGCCGACCATTGCGAAGATGAACCATCCTTGGGTCTCAAAATGACGCGCCACCGTCTTAAGATTGGCGACACCTTTCTGCAAACGAGGGGGAAAAAAAAGGGGGGATGAGCGGCCGTTCTGGAATCGGAGCTAAGAAGCGCGGGTGAAATGGGAGAGGAGGAGAACAAAGACAATCTTTACAATGACATTGGGGTACTCTAGCACGCCATCGCTCTCGCCATGGCCGTAAAAATCAAATCTGTAGCTTGCATACGGAAGACTAAGCGCCAATTTCTTTTGATACATGGCATCCTTATGAGCTGGATGCCCGGATAATAGAAAAAAAGATTCAGTGACCAGTTGCGGCCTCAGCGCCGGCGGCCTCCGCCCTTTTTTTTTTTTTTTTTTTGCTGTTTTTTTTCGTACCTAGGAATCCGTGCAGAATCAGCACGAGACCGCGCTCCTTGAGATGCGGCTTTTCAAGAATACCAACGAGACGCTCGCCCTGTTCATTTGTAATGGTGAGGTTGACCATGATTTAAAATATAAAAGTAAAAAGAGAAAGAAAAAAAGAAAAGAAAAGAAGAAAATGTTGAGTTGCTCGTTAATGAGCGCATCGATCCCGCCCTTTTATGCTCAGTTTTTGCCAAAAATGCTAAACCAAATCTGCGGTTGGCACGGTTGCCAATTTGACAACAGGTTGTCAGGGCGCTTTGCATTTAGCATGGACAACAAGGGCGTACAATGTTTCACAACCCTAAAAGTCAGCGGCCAATGTCCGAATCCTGCACGCCGTTGCACAGTACATCCAAGCACTCGTAAGACGGTGCTTCTTTTTGCGAATAAAAAGTGAGCAACATCGTTTGTGTACACTTGTCGGCACGCACAAATTATAATTGTTGATCACCTCAGCGAGATTATCTTTTACACCCACGCAATCCATCTTCTCGGTACGTACGATTTAAAAAAGAGTGAAAAGCGCCCCGGCACCCAATGCAAGGAAAAAGGAAAACAAAGAAACCCTGAGAATATGGGAAAATGGCGATTTTTCTGGCAAATTGAACTTTATTTGCTCAAGTGGACTGAGCACCAAGATCAGCTCGGCGAGAACCCAATTGCGCCCGTTCATTCAAAAGAAATTAGAAAAAAAAACCCCCAATGATGATAAGGATGAGCTTTTACTGTCTATGCCAATCTAAAGTGGGGGTATTGTCTACATTATGTTCCAAATGGACAGAACACGCCAATGTGGGTATCAAAGGTGTGCGGATAAAAGGGCAATGCTGCTTCTCGATGGACGCCAATGCGCAGGTACGGGTCAATGAACAGCGGGGCGGTGACAATGAGCCAAAGGAGAGTCAGGGCGCGCGCGAGCCACAACGGGACGCGCCGGGGTGATTGTTGGGGGGACGAATTAGGTGGCGGTGACGGCGCGGGCGTGGGCGGCATGGAGGGTGTGCCATTGGCGGGTGCAGTGAGGATGGTCGCGACACCTTGCACTAAAAAGAACAAAAGTTGCTGGCCTAGAATCCCACGAAAGAATTGGCCGTGCAGGAGCCGCGACGGCCCCGCCATAGCAATTAGGATGTATTCGTGCATCAGGCCCGACGCGGCAAACACGGCAATCGTAGCAAAAACGCGTCCACGGCGCGCATCGGTGAAAAGCGCGCGTACGGGCAAATACGCGTATCGTCTGAATCCTGGACGGAAAAGCTGATGCCAGCGAGTGCTCCACAAATCGTAGGGCGAGTGCGCCAGCCAGGGCTTGTCAAAGAGGGGGCGTTGGGCGAGGAATTGCACCGTGATCGCATACAACGGGTCAATGTACGTGTCCGGCGCGCCAATGGCCACAAATAACCACAATAAAACCGTCAGACCCACACGACCAAACAACTCGAGCATCCACACATGCAAATGCAGAATGATCCCCGCAAAAAGATGGTAGGCCATCGACCCTGGCGTAGGCGGCAGACGCGTCCAGAGCGCTGTTTCAACCGTTTTCGGCGGAATCGCGCAAATGCGCAGCCATCCATCCACAAACGACATCACCGGAACAGATAGACCCAGATAAACAAGCGATTGCACCATCCACACACGCGATTGACGCGTCAATTGCGACCGAGACAGCTTGGTGGGCGATTTTTCGCCCTTTTCGCGCTTTTCGTCCTTTGATGGCACCTTGTGGCTCGCGTTCCAGTTGGCCAGCACCTCGTAAAAAGGCGGCGCGTCGCGGGTCGTTCGCCGTGCCGCAATGTATGTCGCCATACCAGAGCTCATCACGAGGCCCATCACCGCAAAGCTCGCATTGTCGATCACCGTGCCGGCACCGTCAAACAACCAAGGAAGAAGAACCTGCAGAATGGCTATCGCCCAGAGCACGCCATCGCTTGCATGCAACACCGTCGTCAGCACCAAAAATGCTGCAGAAGGGACGCTAAACGTGCCGTAAAGCGCCACCTTGAGCAAACTCATACCACAGGGACACAAGAAAGAAACGGCTTTGCAACAAGAACGAAAAAGAAGACGAGGCGGACTTTTTATGCAAGGTGCCCAGAAAAGGGAGAGCGCGCGGCGCCACAGATTTTCTGCTTTTTAAGGATAAAAATGCCAAATCTTGCTTTCAACAAACATCATTGTGCCATTACATGCATTACATTGCGCAGCTTGCTTTGGGGTTTCGGCTGACCCATTGGATGGCCATCTGGGGCACCAAGAGCCCGAGTAATTGACGAGAATCTAAGCCGTTATGGGCCAAAATACATTGAAAAAGCAAAACAGGTGGCCTGATCACCACCATGCTAACAGTGTAACATGAAAATCAAAGCTTTCCGCGTTTTGCGCGAAATCAGTCAATGGACTCTTGGGTTTTACGGCGTGTATCCATTATCCTGGTAATGAACAGCGTGAAAATTGTCGACAGACACTCATCAGGAAAGAAAATGCGCCTCTCCAATTCGACAACATATTTGACCAAAGAATGATGAACACAAAACTCCAACGATGTCAACATTTTTGGTGAGTCTTAACACCTGAGGATATGCACTTTGCATAAAACCAGAGCCAAAATGACCCCCTAAAGGCTAGCTCGCCGAGATCTCGAGATGATGTCTCCAAACCACAAGCTCTTTTACCGCGTTTGGCCCCTGATTCAATTGAGGTGACTCACACGCTGATACGTTGGGTCCTTGTCGCGTATGCTACCAAAATGGAAAAGATCTTACCCCCCTTTTGCAGGGCGCGTGCTCCAGATCATGTTTTTCGAGTCCCATATTTGGACTAGAGAATGATGAGAACAAAACTCCAGCAGTGTCAATATTTTTCAGGGATCGGATAACTCAGTCCTGAGAACATGCATTTTGCATGAAATCAGGGCCAAAGCAACCCCGTCAAGGCTAACTCGCCGAGAACTAGACGCGATATCCTAAAACCACATGCGCTTTTGCCGCGTTTGCCTGCTGATTCATTTGAGGTGACTCACGCGTCGCGGCGCTTAGCCGTTGCCGCCGCACGAGATCAAATGGTGCAGATTTTACCCCTTTTACGCCTATGAAACTGGTGCTTCATCAGAAACTTGCTCATCTGGTCTCAAATTTGGACCAGTTGAGGGCAGATCCAATTCTTCAACAGTGTTCATTTTTTTTCGCGAATCGGATCACTCAGTCTCGAGAAACCTTCGATATTCGTGTTTGCTATAAAAATTCATAGCCAACACTATTTTACGGGTTTCTCCCGAGGAACCAGACCGTATAGCTCCATAGTTAGGCCAGTGGATACTCGACCCAAAAACTCGATTGCTCTACTTTTTACGCGAATCGGATCACTCAGTCCCGATAAAATGCGTTTTGTATAAATTCAGGGCCAAATCAGAGACAAAACGACCTCTATAGGCAAACTTACCGGGAACTAGACGCGATGTCCTAAAACCACAAACGCTTTTGCCGCGTTTGCCTGCTGATTCATTTGAGGTAACTCGCGCGTCGCGGTGCTTGGCCGTTGCCGCCGTACGAGATCAAATGGTGCAGGTTTTACTCCCTTTACGCCCATGAAACTGGCGCTTCATTAGAAACTTGCTCATCTGGTCCCAAATTTGGACCAGTTGAGGACAGATCCAATTCTTCGACGGCGTTCATTTTTTTCGCGAATCGGATCACTCAGTCTCGAGATGTCCCGAGATTCGTGTTTGCTTGTAAAAACACATACTATCATAAGCACACATTATGATATTTTACGCGTTCCTCCCGATGAGTCTGGCCGTATGACTCCAAATTTAAGCCAGTGGATAGGTACTCGACCCAAAACTTCGATGGTTCCAAGTTTTTTCGCAAATCGGATCACTCAGTCCTGAGGAAATGCATTTTGCATGAATTCAGGGACAAAAGCGACGTAATGACTTCCTAAAGGACGTAAAGGCTAACTCGCCGAGAACTCGAACTTGGACCCTTGCCAAAACAGTGCCTTTTGATCGTTTCCACGCGTTTATTTTCAAAAATTGCAATAAAAAGTGTCAATCAGGCCGAGTTGACGACAATTTTAAAATTTTATAAACCATGGCTAGATCTTCTTTCCAAACCTTTGCAGTAGAATATTATTTCCGCGCGTTTTTTAACGTTGCGTTGAAAACCAGAGGTTAATTGAGTTGTTGTGCAGATGAATACAATATTTCGACATTTTCACAAATTCAGCAGATGTGGTTCGCGAAATATTACGTGGATCACCAGGATAAAACTGGCACCATTCGAAAAAGACTCGCTTACTTGGAAGTCATTTCCAGTGCCCGAGCGATGCGTGATCTTTGTACGCTTGTGAAAATCATTCAAACATTTCAAAAATGTTCAACATCGATGTTCTCGGCAACAAATTAGAAAAGACACGGTGCTTTTAACATGTCAAAGGCACCTCTTGCATCTCTATCGAATGAGGTCAGTTTCATCGATGGATGGCTAAAACTCGCAGAGAAAATTCAAAATCTTTGATCGCGATTTACTCGACAACGGTCTAATAAATCTGTGGTTTTTAGTGTAGTTATACTGACAAACAGAGGGGCAAAGCATCTAATGGGATGCATTGCGGCGCGCTATGATAGCTTGGATTTTAACTTTTTGCATCGGCCATTTCCCATTTCCAGCAAGAGCAACAAGGTTCAACAAAAAGTCGAAAAGTAGGGGCAAGTCAATCGCGCAAGAGCTTTTTTATTGATTTTGTTTATGGAGAGCCAAATGTATCAAGGAGGGAGAGATAATAGAAATAAAAAAAAAGAGAGGGAAACGTAAAAAAGCGAGCGGAAGCAAAGAGTGAGCGGGAAAATGACAAAGAGAGGGAAGGGTGGCGAGGGGATTATGTGCAAAAGAGGAACGTAGGAGCCAAGGATGAAGAGAAAAAAGGGGTGGTGTCTACACGGAAACGCGCAGACCCGAAGCCTCGGCACCGACTTGGGCGACGTCGCACACGGTGCAGAGACGGCCGTTGAATTCGGGCTTGTAGGATGCCTGGCAGAAGGAGCAAGAGACCTTGGGGGAGCCCTTGTAGATCGGTTCAAACGTGACACAGCACATGACAAACGGATTGTACTGATCGTATTGGATGTTCATCTCGTCGTGCAGGTTGCGCTCACACACGGCTTGGATTTGGCGCGCCTAAAAAAGAAAAGAAAAGAAAAAGAAAAAAAAAAGAAAAGTCAGCGGTGCACCGTGTCGAGTCGCGTCGCGTGTCCCCCGTCCCGTTTTTTTTTCTCTTACCTCTTCGGCAATGTTGGCGGGTGGTGCGAGTTCCAAGAGGCGTCTGACCATCTGGCTTGCGGTAGCAAAGTTGCGCAGCTTGAATGCAAGCTTTGTAGCCTGGCGCAGGGCAACTTGCAAGTGGGCAGACTGCAGCTGGGCGTGGGTAAAGTAGCAGCCCAATTCGAGGGCGCGTTTTAGTCTTGCGGGGTCGGTGGTGCCTGCGGCGGTGGCGCGGCGCTGTTGCTCGAGGGTGACGCCGACAATGTATTCACGGCAAATGTCGATCAATTGCTTGACTTCGACGGCCTCCTGCGCGTCGGCGGCAATGGTGAAGAGCGCGGCGTGCAAGACGGTCTTGAATTGTGTGGCGATGAGGGCGAGTTTGCCAGAAGAGAACAGGCGGTAGCCCTGCTGCAGCAGCTTGCTCAAGCTATCGACATTGTACAAGACGGGCGGAAGGCTGTTGCGCACGGTGAGTTCGTCCGGTTGACGGCGCAAGTTGATGGTGAGCGGCGGATTGGACGCGATGGGCGCAACGTACGCGCGCGACGCCTCGTAAATGGACAAAAAGTGTTGCTTGAGCGGGTCGAATTGGACAATGCCGACTTGCCGGTGAAGCGTCTGCATGGCCGATTCAAAGTTGCCGGCGGCAATGTGATCCACGGCGAGCGGCGAGTTCTGCACCCAGTGTGCGCTTTCGTTTGTGCCGGGCGTAGGTGGCACAAACTCAGCCGACTCCTTGGCCGCCGCACGCGTAATCTCGGCATCAATATCGGCCTTGATGTCGTCGTCAAAGCCCCAGCCATCGCCATCGTCCGCATTCAGATCGTCCATAGGCTCATGGTCGGCCGCATCAAACAGGTCGTCCGGCGTCTTGCTTGCAGATTGATCAAGCTCCAACACGTCGTCGTTGGCATCCCATTCGCCGCCAATCTCGTCCAACGTATCGATGCCTTCCTCAAACTTGAACGTCGGGCCCACAGACGGGTTCTCCGGCGCACTGCGGTCCACCGCGTTCGTGAACGCCGTCTCAAAGAACGATTTCGACACCGTCAGCAGCGGCCAATTCGGGTCGTCAAGCACCACCTGCGCAGCAGGCTTGGGACCAGGCGATTGCACCGCCAAACCATTCACCTCGTCCTCCGTCTTGCCCGCAGCGTTCAAAATCGCCTGCGCACGGTCCTCCATGCCGCTGGACTTGGCGGCAAGGTACGCAAGAGGCACTAGCATCAATTAAAAAAAAAAAAAAAGAAAAAAAAAGAAAAAGGAAAAAAAAGGAGTCAATGACGCGTCACGGGTGCCATGAAACAGTAATTTTTTCTTTTTACATTGGTTGACGTCCTCCAAGAGGCGGACACGCTCATCGGCATCGCCAAGGTACAGGGCGTTTTGGAAGCGGGCCATGGGATCACCACGCAGCTCGGCAATCTTGAGCAATTGACGCAAATTGGTGTCGTTGCCGGTCGCGAGGTACATGAACGAGAGGCGATCATAATTTTGCGTGCGCTGGTAGGCAAGCTCAACCACCTTGTAGTTGCCTTGGCGCAAAGCCTCGGCGCTCAGCTTCATCCAGCAATCGGCCTTGTCGAGCGCCTTGGCCGTTTCCAAGGCAATGTCCAAATTGCCGCATTCGAGCGCCAACTCAAAGCGTGTCTTGTCGTCACGCACAAAGTGCAGCGCAATCTAGCAAAGAAAAAAGTGGGGAGGGGCGCGTCAGTTTTTTTCTTTTTCTTTTTCGTTTTTCACTTTTTTTTTCTTTTTAGGGTTTACCTCGGGATAGCCCTTCTTTTGGAGGTAGGCGATGATGGATTGGCCAACCAAGTTGGAGTTGCGGATGATGTGCAGGACTTCCTCGTATTGGCGCTTGACGAGGGCGAGCTTGAAGCGGTATTCCGTGGGGTCAATGTTGACGGAGCGCGCCTTGCCATCGCGATCCAAGATGTACAGGGTGCGGCCCTTGACACGCGTCAGGTACACGGGCTGATCCAAGGTGCGGATGATGCCATTGTCACTAAAGAGAGAGAGAAATAAGCCGACAAGATCAAGAAAAATGAAAAAACAAGCCGATTTTCTTACCCTTGAGGCAGCGCATATTTGATGTGGTTGAGTGTACAATAGATAAAGACGCCCGAGTCGTCCCAAGTGCCACTCTTGATGCGGATGGTCTCATGGATCTGGCAAATCTGCTTGAGGTTCTTGTCGGCGAGCGTGATGGCTAAGCAAGAAAAAAAAGAAAAGAAAAGAATTAGAAAAAAGAAGAAGAAGAAAAAAAGACGCTGGGACTTACTGTGCTTGCTCAACAAGGCGACCATGTTTTGGTCATTGGACCAGACGACGTACTTGACGGTAGCGGCGGCGAGCTCCGAGACGACACGGCGCTGTTGCAGATCAAAGAGGATGACGGAAGTCTGGGTGGCCATGAGGAGGGCGCCGGTGCCGGCATAAAAGATCTCATTGACGGGGACGGGCGTCTTGAACGATTTGGTCGCTGTGTTGGACAGGTCGCGGATTTGGATCTGCTGGTTTGTCTTGTCTAGGACGGCAAAGCGATTGCGCGCAATGAACAAGGCCGAATGGCCCGTGCCGCGCTTGGATTCGTCCATGGGCTCCTTGAGCGACCCAGACAAGTTCTTGGGCAAATGGTACAGCTCGTAGATGCCGCCGTCCTGGGGCTAATTACAAAACCAGAACAAAAAGGGTGAGCCATTTCTGGAATTATTCTAGTTTTTTTTTTTCCATTTTTACCGAGGTGATGAGGACGGCGCGTTCAGCTGGATTGTACGACAAGGTGCGAGGTTGGATGTACTGGGAGCCGAGCTTGCGGACGCTCAGGATCTCCTGGTCGGCGGTGCTGGCAAAGTCGTGGACGTGGACAATCTTGTCCTTGACATAGTAGAGCTGGTTTTGGTGGACCTGGAAGGCCGGACGTTCGCGCTCGAGCTTGAAGACAATCAGGCCGCTGTCGTGGCCGGCAGCGAAGAGATTGAGCTCGGGATGGGCGGTCAGGACCCAGAATCGATCGTGGTCACGGCGGAAAGTGGCGACGGCAGTGCGCTTTGTCATGTCCCAAACGCGGATGGACTTGTCCTCGCCGTCCGACAGGATCAGCTCCTGGCGCGGGTGGAAGATGGCGCTGGACACGTTGTTGAAATGGCCGCGGCAGCTATCGACTTCCCAAGCCTTGGAGTCGTTCATGCGCCACAATTTCACCTGGCGATCATCGCCCGACGAAACAATCAGGGGAAGCGTCGGGTGGAAAGACGCCCAATTCACGCCGTGATCGTGGCCTTCAAGCACGTACTTGACCATCACGTCCGTCGACCCAAAAAGATCCGCCTGCGTGTTTTGTCGCATAAACGGGTCTTCAAACGTCATGGCCGACGGCGCCTGGTTCTTCTTCACAAGGCCCGTGATGTCCCACACACGCACCGTCTGGTCCATCGACGCAGACACCACAAGATCGTTCTTTGGGTGGAATTGAGCACACATCACATAGTGATTGTGCCCCGTGAGAATCGCAATGCACGTCCGCGACTGCCAATTCCAGATACGGATCGTCTGGTCGTCCGAAGCAGACAAAATCCACGGATACTCGTGGTGGAAATACACAGTGCGCACATAGTCAAGATGTCCATTCAAAGTAAACAGGCATCGACGCGTCTTGTAATTCCACACCTTGATCTTGTAATCGTCGCCGCCAGACACGAACAATGGCTGCGTAGGGTGGAACGACACGCCACGCACAGGACCTAAATAAAAAAAAAAGCGACACGTTGCAAAACGTCGCCACGTGTCAATGTCTGTTTTTTTTCCTTTCCTTTCTTTTTTTTTTTTTTGGTCGTGTTCATTTTTTTTTTACCATCGTGCTCATCGAATCGCTCTAGAAGCGTGCCCATACGAAAGTCCCACAATTGAATGGACCCGTTGTGCAAACTGGCTAAAATCCAGGGTCGCTTGGGGTGGAAAGCAATGCCCTTGACGCGGTTGCTCTTGGACTCAAACTGCAAAACAATCGAGAAAATAATTAAAAAACGAGATTTGCAATGCCTTTTATCGTGTCGCGGCGTTCAATTCGTACCTTGGTAAGCATCTGCATCTTGAAAGAGTGGCTACAATCAAGAAAAAAAGTGGGATGTTTCGAGATGAGACCGCGGGTCGACAGGCGTGTCTTGCTTTTTGTGCCTACCTTTTGCTTGAAAGGTGAATACGTTGCTGACGAAAAAGAGGGGGAGGGTGAAAATAGGAGGATAAAAATCAAAAAAAAGTGTCAAGCAGGCAAAAGAGACAAGAAAGCGTATACTTTGCAAAAAGGGTCTGATGAACAAGATGAAAGAAAAAAAAAAAAGGGAAACAAAAAGACGTGAATGCCACTTTTTGAAATCTGCTCGCCGCTGATTTGGCCGCCACGACAATGTTTTCATTCACCGTCGGAGTTTCTCCGTCTCTCATGATAGAAGGGTGCACCCTTTTTTTGCTCAGAATGGCAAGCGCGTTGGAAATCCCGCTTGTTGACGCTCAATTCATTTATGCGCCATCGACCCCGCCAGGAGCCCGCTTGGAATGCTGGGCATCTTTTTGCTTAAAATACGTGTAAACGATCATTTTTGGTGCTCGTTTTTTTTTTTCGAAAATAGTACAACAGCATCTTCTTGAACTTGAGGTAACATCGTTTGTCGTCTCTGAGCTTTTAGTTTTATTTCAGAGCCAATGCTGCTTGGTTTACATGATAAAATAGCCAAAACGTGCCTGTATTGTACTATGTTTCCTTACTTTTGACAGTTTCATCCTGATTAAATTGTTTGCATGGCTCTATTTGTTAGCCAGACAACGACTGACACGGACCCCGAGACAATCCCAAGGTCCCAAGGCAATCGAAAGCATAGTAAAATGATGCATTTTGATTTTTTCAATATTGCCGTCTTAATCTTTTGAAATGTCAACTTTTTAGGGTGCTTGCAAATGCCATGGCGGACAACTGGTTTAAATTTGAGAGGGATTGAACCTCTGTAGCTCCAGAAATCTCAAATTGATGCGATTTTATTTCATTTTGCTTTGCCGGCACCAACGGGACAAATGTTCGCGTCAAATGTACTGCATATGCTTTGAGCCTCGGTCCGCATGTTACCCTTTGCGCAACAAAAATGACCCATGTCACTATCACGCTGTCGAGAACATCGCAAAAAGGACTGTTTTAGTGCATTTTGATTGTGCGTCGCGGAAATGAGGACCTACAATGAAATGTACTCATTGATCCAATGATTCAAATCTTTCTTGTTCAAATGAGCCCGCCCCCGAGACCCTGTGGTCGCTGGATGGCGTGCAAATGACGATTTTGAAAATCACGGATTTTCCCTGGGGTACAGTCGAGGATTTGAAAACGGTCAAATTTTGGTCCTCAGATCGCCACGCCATTCAGCCACATGATGGAACACGTACGTTTACCAATGGAAACGCAATAAAAAACGGGGGGCCATTGACCGGTTCTCGCGTAAAACGCAAAAAGCTGCGAAGTTTCACCCCAAGTCAAACTCAACGAGGATTTGCCGCAGCGCCTTGAAAGTTATATCATCAGAAAGAGCGCGATTTGAGGCATGTGTAGACATTGATGACTTTGAAAAACAATGAGTTTTGGCAGACATAACGCGATGACAAAGTTAAGCCTACGAGTTCGAGCGTGAAAAACTGCGTCAAATGTCGCGTGACACACGCATGTCCCTAGTCATATCTATGCACCTCGGGCAGGACTTACTGGTGGACGCGTCGGCACGGCTCTATGGACGCGTTTTACCCGCACAATTCACCATTCAAATTTGATCGAAAATCGCTCATTGCTCGCTAATCAACAGACGGATCCCGCTCTTTTTAGGCATTTTCCGTGGTTTCTCCATGCGGTTCTTCTTGTGGGGAAGTTTGGCGCAATTCTGAAGACCTAATTTTTCAATTTTTGTTTGGCCACCCGCCGGAGCCAAAAAACGTATTTGCGTGTGAGGGGCCCCAAAGACATTTGATGGCCTGCAAAACGCGTCCCAATCGGATTTCTAGCGTGCCTTTTCACGTTGGGATCGCTTTCGGAAGAGTGCAATGCCTTTTGAGGAGACTGGCAAGTCGATTTATCCAAAATGACGTTTTTTGATTGTTTTTCCACGCACCAGCCCCTAAAGTCGATGAATCATATGCACATCCCAGTGCTGAAGAGAGTCCCCAACCAACGGAAACGTCGCGGGTGGGCCGGAAGGTTGTATTACGCGTGCCATCACCCTGTATTGAAAAATTTAGCATATCTGCTGTGTCCAAGCTTTAGCGACATGCATACTCACGCGGTGTGCTCCTCTAAAAAGAAATGCAGACACCGCGGCAAAAGTAGAGCATAAAAGAGCAAATATGGTTTACGTTGTGAGCGACTTTTTATGATGGGCCAACGCTTATCGCGTGGATTTCTGTTTTTGCATGACAATCTCAGCAATTCATGGAGGGCACCAGTGGTATGGCAAGCATTGCGAGAGCGGGCAGCGCGTAAAGGATCCAACATTGACATCTGTTGAATAGATAACTCACGCGCAATTCACAATTTTAAGTCATAAAACGCGCTAATGCGCAATAAATTGAAACTTTTCAACCAAATGACATGAAAATAATTTATCGCTGGCATCCGGAAGAGGCGATCCGAATGAGTCCAATCGCAAGGTAAAGTGATGTATTGCTGGGATATGGCAAGCTCTTTTTATGTGTGTGTGCGTGTGTATTATCTTTTGGCACTGACCCTCTCATCATGCACACCACCATCTTCTTCAGTGGAATGACCTGGCGTCGGAGTTGGCCCATTTCAATTTACGGACGCGCTTGAAACGAGACAAGAAATGTTTTTCGACGCTTTTTATTATTTTGCCATCCAGTGAGGCGCTTTTTTTCAATTTGATGGGCATTTGGGGAAAGTAAATTTAAAAGATACTTTATTCAGGGCAAAGCTCACGGCGGAGTGGAAAGGGTAATTGCGAGAAGGAAATCATGTTTTTTTTATGAATTGACAGAAACAAGATCACATCCGGAGTGCTTGGACCGTGCGGCCAAAGCCGACGGCGATCCATCGTGGCAAGCTCTGGTTCCAGCTGATGGAATTGATCTCTGAATCGGCCTCGTAGCGCAGGATGGGGCCATAGGGCGGTGAATGTCGTCGTCCATTGTTGTACACGCTGTCTCCAGTGGGCTTTTTCGTAATATCCCACACAAACACTTGTGAATCATCCCCTGGAAGCGTGAAATAGACGTAAAAAAAGGAGAGAGACGAAGGCATTTAGAAATACGTCCTTTCACCCAATTCTCGTCTTTTTTTCCTCATTCATTTTACCGCCTGTGCATATTTGACCGGCATGGGTGGGCGACCAGCTAAAGCAATTGACGTTGCTGCGATGGCTGTTTGACAATTCGGCGACGGGAGTGCTTGGCGAGCGAATATCCAGGATTTGCACGGTGTCCGAGTCCATGCGGAAAGTGGCAAGCAGACTGTGGTTGATACGATTGAATTGCAGCCGCAGCAGGGGTTGCGACCCGTCGCTGATGACCGATGCAAAATTGCTGGGCGATGTGCTCGCGGACACGGGCGGCGCTTCGTACAAAATGGTCGAGTGTTCCAAGGATCTATCAAAAAAGGCGGGGTCGGCTCAATTGGACCCTCGAGCGATTTTTTTTTTTACCTCAGATCAAACATGCGGACGCTTCCATCGGCGCCAACACTGGCAAAAATATCAGATGTGCCGTGCATAAAGGCGACATCGTACACGTCGCGATCGTGCGCAATGAGTTGTGTCTTTGCCTGTCCGGTCTCGACGTTCCAGACGGTGCAGGTGGTATCAATGCTTGCCGTGACAATCAGCGACGGCTCCAATTCGTTCCAGTCAAACGATGTAAGAGGTGCGCTGAAGTCGCTCTGTTTCACCTGCATGAAATTTCGCAAAAACAGAAAAAAAAAATCAGCAAAATCAGGGAGAAAGTGCCCAGGGGATAAAAAAAAAAAGGGAGGGAGGGAACGGGGAACGTGAGGGGTGGGGGAAAGGGTGCTCACGTTTAATAGTTCGGCTCGCCTGGAGAGCACTTGTCGATAGGGTTCGTGGTAAGAACGGCGTGATGTGATGGACGACTCGTACCTGGACGTAGCGTCCTGCAATTCCCACACTCGCAGGCAATCGGACGACGTCACCAGCAAGTCCGACTCACGCGCCTAAAAAAAAAAAAAAAAAAAAAAAAAAAAAAAAGAAATAGAAAAAAAAGGGAGAATTGAGCATTGGAACGTGCCTGGCCATCAATTTGCCTGTCTTTACCTTGCGTGGTTCCCACAGAACCTTGGTGATCGGGTAGTATGAATCGACCTCCGCCAGCGGGACAAAGTCTTGTCGTGTGGGATCATAATAATCGCGCCGCTCGTCCATCAAATCCGCGCGTGTCACGATTTGTAGCTAAAACAAAGCTTTTTTTTTTAGCCCTTTTAGCAATTTTTGTCGAGGGGGAATGAGGGGCAAAGTTGCTACTGCTTTTTTTTTTTTTTATACCTTGTTGGCATGTTCTTCCATGAAGCTGCCGAGAGCAAGACGATAGCCGTCGGCCGTGTTGGCATTACACCAGTCCATAGCATAGACTGGCCATGGCGCGTCGTACTGATAGACTTCTTTTTCGGGCGGTCGTCCGTTGCGAGCGGCCATAACAATACGAACCGAGGGCGGAGGGAGGGGGAAACGAGAGAAAAAGAGAGCAAGAGAGAGAAAAAAAAGTGAAATAAGGAGAACAAAAGCACAAAAAAAAAAAAAGCAACCTGACCCCTTTTTCCTCCCTTTTTTCCCGCTTGTCGGACTTTTCCTGTTGAGACTCCGTCGCTCTGGTCGAAAAAGGAGATGCCTTTTTTTTCTTGTTTCCCCTGAGCGTGTCGTTTTGCTCATTTTTCTCTCTTTTTTTTTGCTTTTTTTATTTTTCGGTTCTTATCTTTAGTATGCTCATATAAATGCACTATCCCTTTGCCATATCGAAGAACCCGCTTCTCTGTGATGCTCTAGATACAGTTGTAAACAGCACCGTTTCTTGATCAGACGAGGGCTTTATTCACTCTTTTCTCGTTTTTCTCGTTTTTCCTTGATAGGCTCCGTCGTCGTCTGCTTGCACGTCGCCTGTGCTTCGCCCCATGTCTCCGTCCACCTCGATACCAGGTTCCAATGGCGCCAAATCGATTGCTTCAGGCAGCAGGCCGCCGTCGCTCTCGCTTTCCAAGCGGCCGGCCTCTGAACACGTCTCTTTTGACGCGCCACCAACAACACCACGTCCACGATCGCAACGGTGGAGCAACTTGACGTTTTCCACACTCTCTTCGGCCGAGGACGACGGACCACGGTCGCCAATGACGCCACGCAGTAGCCTTTTACCACCATTTATGCCACCCATGCCGGTTTCCCCGGGCGATAACACGATGGCTGCGCTCCAAGAACAGGCTAGTGTCCTTGGGCTGAAAATGGGGCACATCACAAGGGCAATGCAAGCGTTTCATCCCTCACATCACGCGACCGGCACCATAAAAGCGCATGATCGGCGGTCTTTGGACGAAACTCCAAAAAATCACGACAAACAGACAGACCACGATCACGACGACCTCGATCACGATAAGGACGCGCCTTGGCGTGCACGATACATGGGCCTCGTGCTGCAAATGGCGCGGCATGGCGACCAGCTCGAATCTTTTGCACTGCAAATGTCGCATGCACAACGCAGGCTCGTTCATTACCATACCATGGCCAATGCGCTTTTCCAGCAATACGATCAGCAGGAAAAATATTATGAAACCTTGCTGCGGTCGCTCACAACCACCATCACAACGACAACCACCGTCATCGCGCCGCCAAACTCGTTTTCAGCCTCATCAACCCCCGACACTTCGTCTCCATTGATATCCTGCCCGCCCACACCCGTGCCTCAACACCGCCCACGTCTTTCTTCCGCGTCAAATTCGCCCCGACAGTCCGCCAACATGGCCGAAACTCACGAATTGGTCCACAAAGCGCGATGGTACACGGGCATGATGCTCGGCACCGACGTGGGCACCGGCCAGGTCATCCACGTGGACCACGCGTCCTTGAAGGACGTGTGCGTCATTGCTGCTGGCTTTGGCATCCTCGCCGACAATGCAATGGATCAGGTAAAAAAAAAAAAAAAAAAAATCGACTCATTGGCTCATTTTTTTTTTCGTTTTGATGGCAATGGCCCCAGGCATCCATTTCATCTATTCGGCTCTTCCATTACCCATACCTCCTTCATCTCATGGCTCACGATAGACAATTGCATTTCTCCTATTTGCCAAAGGCGCGCTGGATCGCGGATCAAGATGTCGTCCAATGCCAATGTGAAGCTGACGGCAAGCCATGCTCCGCTTTATTTACCGTTGTCCAACGCAAGCACCATTGCCGCAGGTAAGAAAACGAAGAAAAAGAAAAAAAAAAAAAAAAAAAGAGAAAGATCACCATTGCATATCAAATGCACGCGGGGCTGACGCGCATTTTTTTTTTTTCATTTCTGACGCAGATGTGGCCGCGTGGTGTGCCAGCGTCATAGTGGCAATCGCTTGCCGCTCTTTGAATCGGCGAATCCATTGGCCAAATGGTGTCGTGTCTGTGACCAATGCTTCCTCCATCTCCTACGATTATTCTGCCGATAATTTTTAATAATTTAGATACGTCATCCTCCCTTCATCCCTAATACAGGCAGGATGCCTTTGTTCTCTTTTCAAAAAAACAAGGTCTTTTTTTGATTTTGAAATGGGTGAGGGGGAGTTGCGCTTTTTTTTTTTTTTTTTTAACTCGATGAAACGCCAAAAGGGCCAGCCAGTTGCCTTTTCAATCACGCAACTCTCTTTTGATCAACTCTCGGAAGTTTGTTCGTTTCGCTCCCTCGGCACAAGGTTAAAAATAGAGCCCTCGTCTCCAAGAAAGGTCCAGTCCCTCCACGTTACCCCTAGATTTTTAATCTCTTTTTCGACGAGGGAGGTAAACGACCCCTCGTGGAGGGGGTCTATGTTGCCTTGGCTTCTTTTTTTTTCTCACGATTGCAATTCAAATGAGCAAAAAGGAAAATAAAATAACAAGGGGCGAGGGGGCATGTACTTTTTTATTGATGATTGATGATTCTAATCCAAAGAAGGTCAAAGAAGGTCATAAAAGAAGAAAAAAATCGAGTTGCTTTGCATGCGTGCATAAAGGATGGGGAATGGGGGATGGAGGGGACAATGAAGAAAAAAAGAAAAAGAGGGGTGATAAAAAGGAGTGAAGTAAAAAAAAAAAAAAAAAAGCAAGATAATGACACGGGAATTACTTAACGGGCAGTAGATGTGGAGGAGGGCGGTGCGTGGGCCTGTGATGACGGCGACATGGTGTCCATGGGCTCGTCTTTGAGCGATTGGATGGTGGTGAGGTCAATGGAGCCATGGCCGCGCTCAAATCCATAAATCATGGCCAGCAGTGGCGTGCGCTTGGCCGATGCTGCAGCATTGACGTCCGTGGCACCGCCCGCGGCAACCTTGCCGTCGACCGGCGCGTCAATTTCTTCAAACACCTGCACAATGCACAAATTGTGGATCGCCACGTCCACATCTTCCCATGTTTGAAGTGACCGCACGCCCTTCATGAACGCATCAAAGAATTGATTCACGTACACAAAGCTGTACATGTATTTGCCCTCGTGAATCCACAAGGCTTGTTGGATTTCCTTGGATTCGAGCACCACATTGCCAAACGAATAAATCGTCATGGTACATTCAATCATGCGCCGCTCCTTGGACTCGAAAAAGCACGTGTTGTTGAAGAAAAATTCGTCGGACGAGAACCCAAGGTCCAATTTCATCT
The DNA here is from genome assembly GCA_025201375.1 of Gongronella butleri. Classification (NCBI taxonomy): domain Eukaryota; kingdom Fungi; phylum Mucoromycota; class Mucoromycetes; order Mucorales; family Cunninghamellaceae; genus Gongronella; species Gongronella butleri. Next base: position 245,461 of record JAIWZP010000032.1, on the reverse strand, counting down.
ATAAAAAAAAATTAAAAAAACGAATTGAGCCCGAAAGAATGGGAAAGAAACCTGTTTTTCGTTTCGTTACCTTTGCCAGCAAGATCACGTCACTGGACAGATTGTTGAGAATGGGATGGGCATCAATGAGCGAGGCACACTTGTTGTTGAGCTGATCGAGGCCCGATGTGGAGGAGGAGGTGGTGGAGGAGGGGATGCAATGGGGCAATTGAGCCAGGGTGTGCGACGAGAGCGCGGATGGGTGATAATTCACAGGGAATTCCAGGTATAGGCAAATGTAATTGGGCCACAAGGCGGTCTCGTGTGATGGCGAGGGGATGGGCGTCATTGGCAGCGACGGATGCAAATGTGGCAGCAATTCGGCTGGCATCTCGAGCGCAGGCACATTGTGGTGATGATGGTGCTGGTGCTTGCGTGATCGCGCAGCAGCCTTGGCCGCCTTGCGCTTGGCTCGCTTCCACTTTTGGCTTGTAGGAATCGGCGGCGTCACCATTTGTTGCGATTGTTGCAGCTGCGCCTGTGATGGTGCTTGATGAGCATGACTATGATGCAACTGTTGCTGAGGACCGGGCGTACCGCTAAATTGAAATGAAAAAAAAGGGGAAAAATGAGAAAAAAATGCAAAAAACAAAAAATACAAAAAACGTACGCGCCATTGGGAGGTATCATGAGATGCAGAGGGGATGACGCGTTTTTCATGTCTGGCGCGTGCTCGTGGATGGGAGTGGTTAATCCGGGCGTCGATGGCAATCCGTACATGTCGGTGTTGTTGCACGCGGCATCGGATGTGTTGAGGGTCAATGGCATCATGAGCGATGCAGACGACGACGTCGACGGCTTTGGCCCTGTGGACGGCGATGCAGACGCGTCAGGAAGCCATGATGACGCGTCCATCATCAAATCAAGCGCATTGGTGGTATCTTGCGCGCCATTGGTGACGGCATTGGGTCCTGTGGGTTGATAATCCATGATTAAGTCATACGACGATGGCGCGTGCGCATGGTGATGGTGGTGGTGATGGTGTGGATGATGTGCGGCGGCTGAGGAATGATGCTGTTGGTGCGAATGCGGTTGCGATGATGCTGTGGATAGAATCGACGATGTTGACGACGACGATGAACACGCTGCAACGGCTACATTCGTTAATTGCGGCTGTGTAATCACATCCATATCTAACAATGGCGACGTAAAGGCAATATCGTAGAACGGATCCTTCATATCGATCATGGATACATGATGCGACGAGTAAGACGATGATAATGGCAGAGAATGACCACCACCAGCCGCTGCTGTTGCTGCTGCGCCCGTCGAAGACGCGGAAGACGCGTGTGGCAAATGATGATGCGCGTGTTGCTGAGAAAACGCGTGATGAGCATGTTCGCTGCCACCATGGACATTCGTACCGTGCCCATGCGCGCCATACATGATGTCAAACACGTAATCGGCCGGCGACGGCGACGAATTGATCGACGATTCGTCCGAAGAAAGCGACGAATTCGACAATAGATTGAATTTCGTCATGGGATTGATAAACGAGCCGCCATTGGCTGTTCCCAAGCTAGCCACAGGTTTTTGAAGCGCGTGCACGACGCCCGCGCCACTGTGGTGCATCATCCCGTGTGACGAATGCCCGTGAGCATGGTGTGCCTGAGGTTGTTGCTGCTGTTGTTGCTGCTGGGGTGGGAAAGCATGCCGCTTGCGTGCCTGACTCGTCCCATTGCTGCCATTTTCCCCGCTCGTCGATTTGCTTTTGCGTTGCTGCATCTCGTCATCCATGTCAACCGAGTCCGTCAACAATCGCATGACTGGGTCGTTTGAAAATTAAAAAAAGAGTGACGTGAGAAAACACGCGTCTTTTTTGCACGTCATTGTGCCCCCTTTTTTTTCTTGTTGCTTTTCAAACGCATCTTACACTGCGGGTCGCCCTTTCGGGTGTTTTTCAACACCTGTATATGCGAGGACACCTGCTTTCGTGTTCGAATCTTGGAGGTCTTGCGGAAAATAAAATCCGAGATCAATTCGTTACGCCCTGAAAAAGCAAAAAAATTAATAATGCCAAATAAAGATAGCGCCTCGCAGTGTGCTCTCTCACTCTCTCTTGCTTTGCTTTTTCTATCGCCTCGCCCTGGTCCACGGATCCTACAACCTTGTTCGTGTGCCCGCGCACAAGCCATTGGGCCTCCCTTTTTCCCTTTTTTCCCCCTCGTCTGTCTTTCGATCCCTCTTTTTTTCCTTGCCTGTCCCCCTGGCTCCCCCCTCTCCCTTTTTTTTTTTTTGTTGGTTTTACCGCATGGCTTGCCATTGACAAGAATTTTGCGCCGCCCAAGCTTGGGGATCGTTTTCAAGGCTAAATTGATGGCGATGCATGACAAAAAAAAATCAGTGCCTGGTTGTTTAATCAAAACGAGGCCCCTGCTCATCTTTCTCCCGCTTTTTGCCCCTGTCAATCTTCCTTTTTATGATCGATGCCCTTTTTTTGTGTGTGCATTGCGTGGGGCTGCGCTTCTTTTTTGTCATGCTTTTTACCTTCGATAAAGGCAGACTCTACCTCAGGAGGCCATACCTGCTACATGGTGCGAGACGCAAACAGACGCAAAAACAAGCGCACACATCAAACAGATAAACAAATGAGTCCACTTGATATAAACAAAAATCCTTTTTACCTCTTCCTTCTCCTTGTCAGTCTGTGGTGGAGTGATCACATGCGATTTTTTCTTGGCCCTGTCGTCCTTGGCCTCAAACATCGTAGGCATCGTTCCTGGACCGCTGGCAACCGCGCCGCGCAGCGACGCATCACCCTTGTAAAACAATTCTTGTGTGCAGGCCAGCATTAAAAATAATCAAAACAAAAAAAAAGCCAAAATAAATAGAAAGAGAGGACAATAAATAGGTGATGAGGGAATGGACGGGTTGTGAGGGAAAAGAAAGTCAAAGAAAGAGGGAGAAAAGTAACGAAAAGAAAAGAAAAAATTGCAAACAGAAAAGAAAAAAAAAAGCGTGTCAAGTTTATGCAATGTGTGATCCTTAAATATAAAGCTCTTTCTGGACAGAGAGAGAGAGAGTGAGAGTGAGGGCACGCGCACGCGTGTGCGTGAGATTGTGTGTGTGTGTTGTGTGTGCATGTGCGTGTGTGTGTGCGTGCGTGCGTGCGTCAATGGGTGGGTTCGATCAGCGCCATGGCAACCGCTCCCTCTTTTTTTGCCCCTTATTTTTCTAGGTTAGTACTCATTTGCCCCTTTTTTTTTTTTCCTTCCAGTCCAAGGTAGCCCGCTCTTATTTTTCCAGGAGAAAGCCCTGTGTGTCTGTGCTGATAAGAAGGAGGTGCGCTGTGAGAGAGCAAGAGAGTCCGTGATTTTTTTTCTTGTAGGAAAAAAACATTCCTACGTCACCCGCCTAATGGGGCTTTTTTTTTCGTAGCAAATGGTTCTCGTTCATCGCGTTCATTGCATCACTTGTGACGAAAAACTTAAACTTTTGCTTATTCCCCAGGACCCATTTGCCTCTTTTCACGTCAACCAGGAAACAATGCTTCGTTTTTGATTTCAATGACCGTGTCAACGTCATCCATGATCCACTACCCGGATGCAGACACCATGGCTCGGCCCTCCATTTGGACACTTATTTAATTTTAATGATGGCCAAGGGAACCATCGATTTTTTTGGGGGGGGGAGTCAAGGCAAAAGGAGCTCAGGGGAAAGAAAGATCCAGAGAGAGAGAGAAAAAAAAAAGGAGAAAGGGGGGCAGAGTGACACCGCGCGCGTGAAATCTTCAATTTGAGTGGCTGGCTCGTTTTTTTTTCACTTGTAGCAGCTCCCTCTTGTAAAAATCTGCGTGCGCGTGTGTGGGGGGGGGGCGACACACGAGGGAATTTGATTTGACAAGCAGTCGATATATGAATGCGGATGCGATGATATTGTGATCCCCTGCTCCTTTCATAGCCACCCTGCCCTTGGACCCTCTCCTCCTCCTCCCTCCCCCTCTCTTTTCCCCTCGTGGGCCATCGCTTGTTTCTTTTTATCTGTTCCATCCGCCCGCTCGCTCGCTCAATGGCTCGCTCGTCCCTTCTCGCCCCCACCATTTCCCCCTTTTCCTCGTTTCTCCTCGCCTCTCCCGCGTCCTACGTCCTTTTTTTCTTTTTTTGCCCTTGCATCTGTTTGATTAATTCTGTCAATAGGGTGTGCCGCTCTAAACAGGGGATTTGGCGCCTCATCTGGAGTAAAGAAGAAGAAAAAAACGGGTGCCAGCGCGTCATCTGCATGCTTTTGTCATGTTTGTTGCCACCTTACGTGCTCGGCTGATTCAATTGCCGCTTTCGGAATTGGCCGGAGTTTGGGCTTGACTTGATGCCGCTCCCCAGAAGTCTTGGCTCGCCCCCCAAACGCTTGTTTCTTTGTTCGCTCGCTACTTTTTTTTTTTCCTTCGCTCACGTTATCATGGCAAGCAGCGAATCGTTTGACGCCTTTGAGCAGGACTTTCACACCATCCAAGCGAGTGTCAATAAGACAATTGACGCCATCACCAGCTCTTCGAGTCCAGGTAAACGTCCATTTAACGCTTTAGCCGCCTGAAAAGGCTGAAACGTGTGCCAAGGTGCGCCATGGCCTTGCTTTGTTCTTTGCTCACACGTGTGCTTGACTGTTTGTAGACAAGAGAAAATCCATTGTGCAAACGGCTGAGCGAGAAATTGCAGAAGCAAATGAGATTGTAATACGAATTGGCCCCATTTGCATGCGGACCTAGCCAACTAAATGGTCCTTTTTGTAGATTACTCAAATGGAAAGCGAGGTGGCCAACCTGCCCACAACCTCCCGCGTGCGCCTGCAAGCTCGATTGCGATTGCTCAAATCCGAAGCCGAGAAGATGAAACGCGATCTGGTAAAAAAAGGCGCCCAGCCCCGGAAATCGCGACTTTTTAAGACTCACGTCCCTCACACATACCCCCTTTCTTTTAGCGACGAGCAAGCTTGGCACCGCAAGTGAATCAGGATCGCCGCGATCTGCTGTTGGACATGGATGCGGATCTTGACACCGCCACCGTCGACCAGCGCCAGCGGCTGCTGAACGGCACAGAGCGCCTGGGCGAGTCGAGCCGCCGCCTCGAAGGTAGCCATCGGCTCGCATTGGAGACCGAAAGCCTGGGCGTCAACATCCTAGGCACACTCAAAGGCCAGCGCGAGACCCTGCTGCGATCCAGAGATACCCTTGGCGAGGCCGATGCCCATATTGATCGTTCGTCGCGCACACTCAAGGTCATGGCACGACGCATGGCAACCAACAAATTCATCCTCGGCCTCATCATCTTGCTCCTCGTCGCCATGATCGTCTTGGTCGTCTGGAGCAAGCTCTTTTGGTAGGACCACACCGCTCAATGGGTGATTGTTCCCCCCCTACCTCTCTCCTTTATCTTTGTATCACTTATGCTATTAGCCAATGAATATGAAACCTTGTACAAATTCATTTCTTGCGAGGACAATACGCGACGCGTCGTTTTCTCCATTATTTTTCTATTATTTTTTTTTATGCGAGCTCTTGGTGTAAAAATAAGACAACCCACAAGAGTGCGACGGGACGCATGGATTTCACTTGAAACGGACGCCCTTAAATTAAAGTCTGACGGGGTATTTCACGCGTCCAAGTCGCTCCGCAAATGAACCGCTCGCGTCAATTCCGTCAGGAACTCAATTTTTCAAGTGATCATCGACGGTTACGTACGCAAGAAACTATGCTTTTTCTTACGAGCTGCGTATCATATCAAGGATCTGCCATCAGTCTTTGTCGAAATAGCCTTGTGGCGAAAATAGGAAGCTAATTGCACTTTACGTGACAACCTGTCAATGGAGCCCCCGGTTTTATGGCATTTTCATCGGTAAATGGATGCATTCTACCATGTGGTTGAATGTCACGGCGATCCGAGGTCCTAGTTTTCACCGGTGTAAAATTCGTGACTGTACCCCTTGGAAAATCGTTGGAAAATCGTGCGTTTTTCAATTTGACATGAGGCTCCATCGAGTGCTCCCCGTTGCACGAAACTTCGGCATAAGGGCATTTGGGCCCCTCTTTTTTCAGAACAAAAGTAAAAACCGGAAGTTGATCTGGCCGTTGACGAGAAAATTGACATTTCCCCATAAATTCCCAATTTTGTCTCTAGTGCGTCGCGTTGCTAATCGATCACGCTCAAAACTTGCAAGTAGCAAGAGACGCACAATGGTGTCATTTTGTCCCTGCCCGGCAACGCCGATGCGCAACATTTGCACACTTGCAACGCTCAATCTAACATTTCAGCTGCATTTTTCTCGGCAATGGACAAGACAAAGGACGATATATGGCTGTGATCACAGATGCAGAATTCGATTCTCTGTCGGATGAACCGAGTTTCACCAGCGTACGACCAAAACTGTTACAGAAATTTCATTTTCTAAAATTTGGCTTTAATCGCTATTTGCTCGAAAACGGCTTAATCGACCCCCAAGTTTTATTGCAGATTGGTTAAGAAAGAAGGGGTCAAAGCATCTAATGACATGACTCTCAGATGGCCAATGTGTAGGTTGCCAAACGGATTTGAATGAGTTGTCTGGACTTGAACCTCTCAAAGCGGGGGCCTCTCCAGATCCATTTTGACCCGACCCACCTTTTTTTTTCTCAATTTGAAAAAAAATCGTCACCAAGCAAGGAATCATCACAGCGGCTCGAAACTTTTAAATGTAGTGGATGCTGCCCCTCTCTTTCCAGAAAAAAATAAAAAACCAAAGGTCAATCATGTGGTTTGTCGGGAAGCACGACATTGCTGAAAATTTGGCTGTACCGCGTTTTTGTAAAAATCATTTCGCGGTAAAATCATGAGTCGATCATCGCCAAACTTTGCCACTTGGCTATTTCAGCGTCTCTCTTTGAAGGAAAAATAATAAAACAGAGGCTGATCGGGCCGTTTTCGTGGCATCCACAGTTTTCAATAATTGTCACAAATTCAATAATGTCCAACACAAATCATCATTCGATTGCCTTCCAACCTTTGCCGTCTGACTATTTTGCCGCGCCTTGTTAAACAAGACATTGAAAACCAGAGGTTGACTGGATCGTTGTGCAGATGAATTCGAAATCTCGACAATTTTACAAATGCAAGATTAAACACCACAAATCATCCAGGTTAAGTCATCCAAATTATTAAAGGTTCAATCGACGCGTCTCTTTTTTCATGAGCAAACCGGGAGTTGATCGAGTCGTTGTGCCGATGAATCCAAAATCTTGATATTTTCACAAATTCAGAATGGACTCTCAAAATATTTGGTGGGTTGTCGTGAAAATGGCACCGATCGAAAAAGGCGCACTCGGTTGTCATTTCCTGATTGTTAGCGCGCCCGATGGACGAGATTTGCATGCTTGCAAATGTCCATCAAAGTAAAGACTGGTAAGTATAATATGCTTTTTACCTTGTGCGTTCTGTTCCCAAATTCCTCATCTCTCTATTTTAGCTACCTTGTAGGTAAACAGCAAATCGAGGGTGGCGGCCAGCATGTCGAAATCACTCAGCGACCACGAGATCAAAACCACACCCACCGAGCGTGCAAACATTAAGCTATCGACGTCGTGAACAGGTACAAGTACGCGGCAGAGTCTAAATAAAAATAAATAAATAAAAATAAAAAAGATTAGCGCCCGTCAGCATCAATGCACTTCCGCCTCCTTTTCTTTATCCGTTTCCCCTTGTCGTTTCATTTGCTTACCAAAAATGTCAATGGCGGCTTTGCAAATCGCGACGGCGATGGTCGGGGCCATGGAGATAAAGCGGATGGAGGCATTCGTGCGCAGGATTTTGCACTGCTGCGCCGAGACTGCGGAAGGCCCCACGGATGATGCTCTCTTGACCTCAATGCTTGAGATCTCGATGGTATTCGAGCTCGCGCCGCCGGTCTTGAGCATTACGTTGATCTTGTGGCCTATGCTTGCTTGCCGATGCGCTCCCAATGCCCATCATGGTGCTGTTGAAGATATGCAGATTTTTCATGGCGCTGCTGGTCGTTTCACCTCTAGAAATAAAAAGAATCACAATTGGCGTCTTGCTTGTTTTACTCTGCTTACTCCAAGATGGTGATGGAGGTGTTGCAAAAGATGATGCTCAATATCATGCTGTAGCGGCGCTGCGCCGTGGACTCGCTGTCGGTGGCGGCAAATGTCCCAATCATCAAGCCCAATCTTATTTAGAAGGAGTGGATCAGTAAAAAAAGGGCTGCCTCTTGTCATTGCCTTAACATGTAATCGAGAATCTCCAGGACACGATATTCCTCGCCGTCTCGCTGTCTAGCGCGCAGAATTGGTCGTTGCAGATCATGCACAAGCTCAATGCAGGCCTCGATGGAGGCGGCGTCGTCGTTGCCGACATCGCCCTGCACGTGCGTGCTGCTATCACTACTGCCATTGTTATTACTGCTGCCGCTCTTGCCAGTATCGCGTTGGGCGTCGTTGGTGTCGTGGGCGTCGTGGCGCTTGGGGGTGCTCGACTCGATGACTGTGTCGTAAGGCTGGCTTCGTTTTAACATGTTTTGCGTCGCGACCATGGCAATCTTTGACGACACCTGTTTGGATTGAGCAGTTATGGAATTGAGAGTCTGCGCGAGCATCGTGGCATCGCAATACGAGAACGCGTCGCGGATCGTGAGCACAGGGTCCTAAACAGCCGCGCTAAACTTGTTGACACTTTGCGTGCTTCATCATATTTTACAGTACTTACATTTTGGCTGACAAGACATTTGAATCTGTTACCATCTCCCAGAAAGTGCTTCTATAGGGTGTAACGCGTCGGCCCTTGATGCAAAATTTAATTTAAAATCGAAAGACGCCGCGCAATTATAGCAAAACACGAAAAAAAGTGCTATTATTGCTTTTTAATCTCTTGCTATACGGTACTGTATCATATGATAAACCCTCAAAAAAGTACTCTTAGAGGGCGTAACGCGTGGCCCCCGAATGTAGAATTTATTTTAGAATCGAATGGTGCCGCGCACTAGTAGTAAAAAGCGCCAAAAAAATATCGCACATTACTGTAATACCGCCAACAAATCAAAATCAGCCAAAGTAAACCGAAAAGTGCGAGTCCTCGAAATTTTACTTGGCTAATGGACACTGTGTGACAACTTTATTCAATTTCAAATTAAATTTGCATCGGCAAGCGGCACAAAATGACGACTCATGCTGTTTTTGAGATACTTTTTGCAAAAGTTGAGCCTAATCGCTATGTACTCAAAATCCAGCCACTTAAACATCATCACGAGTTTCTACACCCTCAACTTCATCTAAAACACCATTAACAGCTTCATCATGTTTGGCCAAACCCCGGGTTTGGTAGGGATAGGGGTGACGATTTCATACCTTTTTGCGCAAAATAACGAGTATCATATGCGGATTATCATACACGATTTGTTTTATGCCTTTTTTTGCCGCGCTTCCTGACTGAAATGACGGAGATCAAATAAAAAAACCAAAGAAATAAAAATAACACGCATTTTGTTGTATTGTATGCACATTTTGAGAACAAAGCAAAGTGTGGAGGGGTAGAAAAAGAAACGAAAAGAAATATACACAAGAAGGGGGATGCCGATGAGGATGGATGAAAGATGAGGATGAAGACGAACATGGAGAAGATGGCGACACTCGAGAAAGGGGAATGGGGAAAGGATGGGAAGAGCGCTATTTTTGAGTAGAAGATGGTACAGAAGAGGCGTTTGTGGCCGGGCTGGGCACAGAGGCGGTCGTGGGTGCGGGTGGTGCGGGGGATGCGGCGGGTTTGAGGGACATTGGCTGTTGCTGGGGGGCCTGAGGCTGTTGTGGCTGTCCGGCAAGGTGCTGCTGTTGCTGGAGCAATTGCTGCTGCTGGAGGACCTGCTGCAGCTGGGCCATTTGCTGGAATCGCTGCTGCAATTGCTGCTGTTGCTGGGACGCCAGCAAGGACTGGGCCAATTGCTGCTGTGTCATGCCACTGACCTGCTGATGGGGCACGGAACCGGGCTGAGGAGGAGGAGGGGGCGGCATGACTGGCGGCGGCGTGCTCGTGGCGGCGGGGGATGCGGGTGCGGGCGAGGTAGTGTTGGGCTGCTGAGGAGCGGCACTGGTGCTTGGCGCCGGTGTCGTTTGCTGGCGCTGCTGCAGCTGGCGGATGTACCTTTGCAATTGCGCCTGCTGCACCGGGAATTGTGGCAGCGGATAACCCATCAATTGTGCGGCCATGAGGGCGAGCGACGCGTTTTGTTGGTTGATCTGCTGCTGCGTTAACGTCGACGTGCCATTGGTCGCCGGGGACCCATTGGTCACGGCCGCAGCACTCCCATTCATCATGGGAACACCCGCCATAGGCCTCACCAGTCCCTGCACGGCAACATTGGTTGCTGGCATGGCAGCCGGAGCCGCTTGCGTCGCCATACGCGCCGTCATGTTCGATACCTGCTGCGCAACAACCTCAGCACTTGGTGCCGGCGTGTGAACTAGTATACCACGAAAAATGCAATAAAAAAAGCCAAGGTTGTGAGCACAAGTGGGGTCATTTTCCTTTTTTTTTCCTTTTTCCTCCTTGTTTTCTTCTTTTTTTCCCTCTTTTTTTATTTTTACCTGGAGGTGGTTGCACGGGCGCCGTGGCAGCTGGTCGGATGGGCGAATTGGACGCGGATGACGCGGGTGTGGTGTGTCCTTGTGGTGGCATGGCCGAGGCGGGTGGCGCGGGCGGCTGTGTGGCCGGATGTTGCTGTTGTTGCTGCAATTGGGCCTGCTGAAATTGTCGCGATGCGGCTAAAAGAGCCATCTGCTGCTGTCTTAGCGCGTGCATTTGGGCTTGTGCTTGGGGGTATCGTTGCAGCGACGCGTTCAGCTGTGCTTGTGCATTGGCCATATTGGCCATGGATGTGGCGGCTGCAGGGGTGCCTGCCAGAGGTGCCTGCATCTGTGGCGGCCGAGGATGTTGCTGCTGCAGCTGTTGTTGCTGCTGTTGCTGCTGTTGCTGTTGCTGCTGTTGTTGTTGTTGTTGTTGTGCCGCGGCTTGCGCGGCAAGCTGAGCCATTCGCTGTTGCTGCGCGGCAGCAAGCAATTGCGGATGCGGCACGGCGCCTTGACTCATGCCACGCGGCAATCCCTACGAAAAGTGAGGCCAATTTAGCCATCTCCCATTTTCTTTTGCTTTTTTTCCGTGACTTACATTCATGGGAAGACCCGCCAAGCCATAGGTGGCCAATTGCCGCTGCTCCAAATACGTCTGCGCCATTTGGCGATCGCGTTGAAACTTGGCAACCATCATTTCCATGGCCGTCGGCAAGCGCTGGCCATTGGAGCTGAACCCGTGCTTGTCGACCGAGCTTGGTGGCGGCTGGTTCGCGCCTGTCAAAAAAAAGAAAAAATGAGCAAATTTCTCCCTTTTTTTTTTTTTTTTGCTTGTTTTCTTGACATACTGGTTGGCTTTTGCGTTTCCTCACGCTTCTTTTGAGTCTTTTTGATGGCCTCGAATAGATTGTACTGACGGTGACGCTTGCTGGTGGTGTCCATGCGGACGAGGGCGATGCGTCTGTTGTGATCCTTTTTCATCTTGGCCACATAGGCCGCATTGACCTGGCCGGAAAGCGACGTGAGGTTGTTTTGCTTCCAGCGCGTGTAGCACTCCCAGGGCGAGCGCTTCAGACCCGAGATCGGCAGCCGGTGCGCGTTCAGCGTGTCGCAGATAAGAGTCCAATTAAAAGAAAAGTCGTGGATCAGCTTAATTAAGCAAATGTCGTCGTCCTCAGACCACGTCGACGCAGGATGGCTGAATCCTTGTTTTGGAATAGGCGGCTGCGCCAGCATGGACTCTTTGGTCTTTTTAGGTGCGAAAAGGGCTGAAAAAAAAAAAGAAAAAAAAAAGAAAGGTGTTACAATGCGTGATCGACGCGCGCTGCGGGGTTTGAAACTTACATGACACAGCTTGTGGGACGTGATGGCGCGTGAGCCTTGGCTTTTTGTCCTTGTGAGCATACGCGGCAGGCAGCGGTTGGCCATCAATGGTGCGCTTCCGTTTGTCGAGCGGCGTATCGGATTCGACACGCTTCTTGTTGGTGATGAGGGCGGAAAGCGGGACGACGCGGCCTGCCTCGGCATGATTGTAATAGGGATCATGGCTGTCGGCATTGGGCGGGTCGTACAAGAGCAAATCGGAAAACACCAATTCCACGTCAAACGCGGCGGCGTCCTCAAGCGCAATGGCACACAGGGGTGCAAATGGATCCAATTGCTGCACGTACGCGCGGTAGTCGTCGATGGCTGCAGAAGAAAGCGTGGGCGTCATGGGTTCAGGCGTCAACTCGTCCAATGTCCCAAGCATACTCGTCGAAACAGACAGCGGCCCATCGATCTGCGACGACCCTGCCGATGGCGGCGGCGTCTCAAGTAACGATGTCTCCGTGTCATAAACAGCCGCGTCGAGCTTGGCATTTTCATCGAATGGCTGCTGTTGCTGCTTGGCCATGTCGAGTAAAGCCGTTTCGTCCAAATCAGGCGGCGGCGTCAAAAAGCGGGGCGCGCGTAACTAGACCAAAAAAAAATTAAGCTTCCTTTCTGTCTCTTTTTTCTTTTTTTGCCATTTTTACCTTGACACACACGGTCGATTTGTCCTCGGTCTTGTGCCATTGCATCACTGCTTGCGACACCATGTATGCCATCGCCATTTTCCACTTGTGTTCCTCGTGAAAGTCGGTCTGCATCCATTTCTGTAATAAGAACGCCTGTGTGAGTCTTTTTTCCCGCCTTTTCCCTGAATCCTCCCGTTTATGCCATTTTTACCATTTCGTCCAACATGGTGTCCCAGTGTGTTTTTGTTCGCGGCATGGCACGGTGCTTTTTCAATTGGCGAAACACCCATTGGTTGGCGGATTTCAGCTCTTCGATCTTTTTCACGGTTTTCACGGCTTTCATCTCGTCGCGCGCCAGTTTCCAGTCCTTTGTGCCGACGATCTTTTTTGATGATGCGAGCACCTGATGCAGCGGCTGCGCTTTAGCGCGCAAATGCCAGGCAAACAGGTCGAGCGGCCGCGCGCGGTCGGGTGCATGGTCCGTCAGCCGAATCCCGTTGTAATATTGGCTTTGTGGGTGCTTGTTGTGGTCGATGAGTGCACGTGCCAAGCTGGCGCTCTTGGACGCCGCGTCGCGGTCATGATTGGATGTGGCGGGGCGTGGCGCGACGCGTGAATCGCGCACAGATGCGGGTGTGGGTGGTTTTTCCTGTAAAAAAAGGGGGGGAACAATCAGCACGACGCGTTTCGCACCCCAATTCCTCGTTTCGACGTACATCATAGAGCGACAGGATCTCGTCCACGCTCTTTGGGCGCACGGCGCCGCTAACGCCACGCGTGACCATGCGCGCTGGTGGCGGAATCGACACTTTTCGCCCCATGCGTTTGTCCAATGCCGATTTGCCCTCATTGACAGCGGCAAGCACTTGCTTGAGGAGCGCGGCATCGATGCTAATGGTAAATTTTGCACAAGAAAAAAAATGAAAAATGGAATAAATTTGCGTGTAAGACGCGACACGGTTTCTTGTTCGAGCTGTAGACACGCCGAAAGGCGACTTACGTTGGCTGGTATCGTTCCTGAAACGCTTTCAATTTGTCGTCAGGGAGCGTCGCGTCATCACCGTGTTCGAGAAAGGCCGACCAGGCCTTTTCGTCGTCATTTTCGTGCTCGCCGTGGCCCGTCAAGACAAATAGCTCGCGCAATGCTTCTTGTCGTCGTGTCCAGAGCGTCCTACATTCATGTAAGAGAAAATTAGTCAGCGCGTCAGCCTCCCCCTGGGCGGTCTCCAGCGCTCATCGACTCACCTGACAGCTTGCAATTGCTGCTGGCATTCCTCGTTGGGCAAGCCAGTCTACAACAAAAACAAAAAAACAAGGGGGGGAGGCGTGTGTGTGAGTAATGCAAATGTCAATCCTGTCGATTCTTTTTTCGTATGGGCTGCTTTTCCGCACCTTTGGCGTATCGTGGGTGGTAATGTCCGATTGCATGGCTTCAAATGGTATCAATTCACCTCATAAAGCGTCACTGGCGTGGGCGAGAGACTGCAAAAAAAAAAGAAAAGGCGAAAGTGCGGCGAAAAGAGCAAAAAAGCTGCTGGCAGAAAAAAAAGAAAGGCGAGAAACGAGGGCGTTTGTCGATTTTTTTCTTGAAAAATGGCGTCAAATTGAGAACGTGAAACCCTACAGAAAGCAAAAAACAAGATCGTGTCAAGGCAAGCGTCAAGAAAGAGGGAGAGCGAGACAATTGGCAAAAGGGTTGTCAAGGGTAAACAAAGGGTCAGGTGGCCCTGCTTACTTTTTTTTTTTTTGTCGATATGGCTCTGCTGCAAAATAAAAGTTGAAAGAGAGAGCGCAAAGGAGGGCAGCAGCTACGGAAGGGGAGCAAAAAGAGGGGGAAAACGCCAAGCAAGCAAGACACGGGGAGACAAGAAAGACAAAAAAAAAAAAAAAAAAGTCGAAAAGGAAGAAATTGACAAAAGGCGAACGACACAAAAAAATGCAAGGAGGGTACAATTGCAAGAGAAAACAAGAAAAAAAAGCCTCTGTTGGCTTTGCTGGATTTCAATTTTGGGGAAAAGCTCGCTTTTTATTTGCGAATCATATCAGCTTTGTGTAACTTGGCGGCGCATAGCGTCGCTTAATGAACTTGACAATGTACAATGGCAGACTGCTGACGCCCGTGATCACGGCAACCTTCCACACAAAGCGGCTCGTCAAAATAAACGACATGTCTATCAAAAAAATATAAAAAAGAAGGGTCAATGGGCCCGTCCATGAAGCAGAAATGACGTGGCCTCGCTCTTACCAAAGTATGTCGGCAAGAGCCACATGGATGCGACGTAAATGAGCACCGTCGCCACTTCCGCAACAATCATCACCCGATGCCTGGCGCACAAAAAGGAGGATTATAATTAGAAACGAGCCGATGTTTCCTGCACATCCATTTTTTTTCTGGTTTTTCTTTCTTTTTTAGCCCTACCATGTGTTAATTTCCAAGGCGACCATGAGCAATTCATTGAGAATCAGCGCCGTGAACGAGATGGACACAATGTGGATGAACTCGTCTTCAAACAGCAAAATCGACAGCACCATGATGGCACCTCCTTGATACACGCTGATCAGCAGCCACGTGAAGAACGTCCTGTACGACAGCGACCGGCCCTGGATAAAAGAAGGATGAATGTGAGCCCTTGACCCCTATTTATCAAAAAAGAAAAAGGCGCTTTACCTTGGTCAGGTCCTTGTACAACTCGGGGTACAGCATGGCAATGTCTTCATTAACGTCTTGGTCCAGCACCAGAGAGAACACGGGCGCCATGGTATAGAGAGTAGCATAGCTACAGCGATAAAAAAATGGGTCAGACGCGTCCTGACGCGCGTTTTGACGCGTTTTTTCTTTTTTTGTCCTACCCAACAAGGAGCATGCCTTGGTAGAGAGCAATGGGGGCGAAATAAAACAGTGCCGAGAACACAGCCTGCATGACCGAGATGATCAGACCACGATGGATGACAAATTGCGACAGCTTGGCCGACCGCTTGTAGCTATTGCGCCCGTGCCACACTACAAAAAAAAAAAAAAAAGCATGAGCCTGAGTGTCAGACCCGCTCACGCGCCCGTTTCACTTGCATAAAAGCTTGGTCAAGTGACTGAATTGCGTCACGGAGAAATCGGCGGCCAATGACGCCTGTCGTCCTTCTTTTCCGACAATACCCACACCTGAAAAGGATAAAAAAAAAAAGGGGGTCATGCCATTGCAAAAAAAAAGGGAGGCGGGCAATTCTTACCGACATGCGCGGCTTGGATCATGCTGACATCATTGCCACCATCACCAATGCAGAGCACGCGCTTCTTGGTGTATTCCTTGATCAGACGCGTAATGTCGGCCTAAAAAAATCGATGAGCACAGGTCGCCATAGGTTCTCCACTCTTACCTTTTGCGTGGGCGAGCAGCGACAACACACGACCACAGGTAAACGCGTCGCAACCTCAATGAATTCGTCTTGACAGCTCTCCAGGCACACCTGCAGCGACTCGCCATCAATGACAAGACAGCTGTCGGTCTTGGATTGCAGCGCATCAATCTCGTCCATCGCTTCAATGGCCGATTTCACTACAAATTATATAAAATCCATCGTAAATCGTCCATTGACGCGCCGCTTTTCAATTTTTTTCTTACACTTTGCGACCTGGTGGATATTTTGATTGCGCGAGACGAGCTTGGAGGAGACGGCGATACATGTGGCGGTCTCAATCTTGTCGCCCGTGAGCATCCAGATGCGCAGGCCGGCATTGCGCATTTGTTCGAGGGTGTTTTTGACGCCGTCTTGCAGCTTGTCTTCGACGCCCGTGAGGCCGAGCAGCTCGAGGTCGGATTCGAGCATTTCCTCGAGGACCGATTGCTTGAGGGCATTGCGCTCGTGTAATGCAATCTCAGCCTCGTGGAATCGAGCTCGGAACTCCTCGTACGCTTCCTCGGACAGCCGTTTGCGCGCGACAACGAGCGTGCGCAGGCCCTCGCGCGCCATGTTGCCGCATTCTTCCTCGAGCCAGTCGTTGTATTGCACAATGCGTGCCATTACCACATCCGCGCCCTTTTCGTAAAAGGTGATTTCTTGCGACTGCCTGTCGCGGATGATGATGCCCATGCGCTTCGTCTCGCTCGTGAACGGGAACACATTGAGCACGTCAAACGTCAACACCTGCCCCGTCGCTTCCACGCGCAATTCGATCTTCGACACATCGCGCCCAACAAGCGTCATCCCCATCTTTTCCGTCCACTTGACAATCGCCACCTCGTCTGGACTCGAAGCCTGGTACGTGATGTCCCCGTCCAAATTCGTCACGGGCGTCACCTAAAAGATAAAAAGAAAACGACATGAGCAACGGCGAAAATGGCCAAAAAAAAAAAAATAAAAGCCGTCTTACATTGTGACAGAGCGCGAGTGCTTGGACAATGTCGCGCACACGAGACACGATGTTGCGACGGCCCTTGCCAGAGATGCCCACTAAAAGGGAAAAATACAGGGAGTTAGCATCATGACGCGCTCAAAACACGCATTTCGACGCGCTTTGAACGTGATTTCGGCCATCTCGACATGATTCCATGCAGTCCATCACAATTCATCACGTAAAACGCGTCGAATCGCTTGCAATCGCTGGATTTTTTTACCCAAATCTTGTTCAAAGGCGCTAGCGAGGTGCGTCTGGATTTCGTCCATGGTATCAAAGCTGTACGACATGGTGCCCATGTGCAATTTCTTCAATTCCATGTCTTTGAAAAAAGCAAGGTGAGCGCGCTCATCTCATGTTTTGCTGTTTTTTTTTTTTTTTTTACCATTTTGCGTCAACGTGCCCGTCTTGTCGGAGAGCAGGTATTCAATGCGTCCTAGTTCCTCGGGCAGGGTGCTGGTACGCACAATGGTGCCAGGGATCTCGTCATCTTTTTCGATTTGACGCCCATAGACGGTCTTGCCCATGTCCAGGTTGACGCGCAAGCTGATGGGGATGATGGACGAGAACAAGATCAAAAAGCGGAACACGTAAATGTACCAAATGCCTTGGAATCCGTGCAGACCGACCATCAACACCGACATGCCGAGCGTCACCACGAACAAAATCTGGGAAAAGGACCATGAGACGTATTTTTCTAGTTATTTTTCCCAATTGTTACCTTGGCGAGACGATTGATCTCCATGTCCAACAGGCCGAGCTTTGTCTCTGGATGGTTGGTGTTCATGACGGCACGCGTGTCCTTGCCCGTGTAGACAACAAAGCCAATGGCCGAGCCCGAGGCAAGCACGGTGTTCATCCACATTGTGTTTTCCACACCCAATGGCTCGACTTGCTCCATGCCCGTGTCCTCGTTCACGTGCGTGTACGTGCCCACGAATGAGTGGATGTCCTTGTGCGGCTTGTCCGCTAATAAAAAAGGGGTAAAATGAATAAGTAACGCCAATTGGCTTTTTTTTTTTTTTAGCTCTTTGTTTTACCGTAGATGCTGCCGCGGATCTGTAAAAGATCGTCGTCGTGGCCGAGGCGCTGGAGCGACGGGACGGCAAGGCGCAGCTTCCAATCGGTCTCGCCGTCCAATTGGTCGGTGCGGATAAAACACGATCCGGTATCGTCAGACGTGCGCAGCAGCACCATGTCAGCCGGCACGCGCTGATCCTTGTGCAGGACAACCAGATCGCCGACCCTGATCTTGGAACTAGGCACGTGCTGCAGCCCGCGCGCCGTCAAGCACTCATAAAGCTGCGAATTCGCCTCCTTGTCCCGCTTGTACCGCTGATAGTCGTCCATTGCCTCTTTGCTGATCGTCACAAGGAGCACAAAGCACAGCGGACCGAAATACGTGAAAATATAGCCTGTAATAAGAAAAGAAATCAGCAAAATCGCGCGTCGTGTCGTGTTTTCGCATCCTCCAATTGCCGTACCAATCTTCAATGCAGGCACAAATTGAGACAATGCCACGAGCAGAAAATAAAGATTGAAGAATACGACGAACTAGTGGCCAAAAAAGGGGGTCAGCAGACGTTCATGGCAAAAAAAAAAAAAATAGGGGAGCCTTTACCTGTTCGATCAGCACAATGGGTATGAAGGTGATGATGTTGTACTTTTGATTGATCACGATATTTGGCGAGAATCGTCGCTTCGTCTTGTCTACATGAAGATGGGTCAGTGTGTCCATTTGTCGCTCTTGGCGCACCGAAAAGGAACTTACCATCAGCAAAAAAGGGCACCGTGCGCGGTTTGTACACTTTGGCCGGCCGCAGACTTTGCAACGAGAATTGACACGACTTTTTCTCTCGCGCACGCTGCTGTCGGCGTCGGATGGACGGCTCCTAGCACACAAAAAAAAAAGAACAAAAGGGGTGAGCGAGCACTTAAAACATGCAAAAAAGGCGTCTTACAGCCATTTCCTCGTCAATGAGAGGGTCTTCATCGCTGTGTATCGAGTCGGACGTGCGAATCTTCCTGCTCCCACTGTGGCTTTTGAATGGCATGAGTCGTTGCAACGCTATCGGTCGAGAATCTCTAGGCATTGGGTCGCAAGATGAGCTCGTAGGACAGAGAAACAAGAATAAAAAATGACCAAAGAAAAAACGAGAACGTGCAAAAGGGTCCGCTCTTGATGCCAAGGTCAACTTTAAAGTTTAGCTTTTGGAGCTCCGCCAGACCTGATCCCGCAGGAACAATCGCATCAATGCAAGGCGCGCTGCTCTCGCCCCTTGGCTCCCAGACGCACGCCATCGTCCTATAAAGAAATGTAGGTATTGAATTGGCATTGAATTGGCTCCGAATTGGCAACTTGGATAAGCAAGTGAACCTCTGCATTGACGGTGTAGAAAAAAAGCGTGCAAAGAGCACGACGCCGGCCATTGGTATAAAATTGTTGAGGGTCAAATGTAAACAAAGAGACGCGTGAGGATTGTACAGAGCCATGATCGAGAGTTCGCACGGTCCTCGTCATGTTGCCATGTTCCTCTCGGAAGGATGAAGGATAAATTCGTACAACCAGTGTGGGGAAACACCCAAAGCATCACAAAATGATCTTGCTTTTGCCATTTTGGTTACGATCTCGGTTACATGAGATCTGCGTGCAAGGGGAACGTTTCAACCTTGCTTGTTTTCTATAAATTGGATGATCTTGACGGCCAGAGGGAAAGAAAAAAAAACCGCAAATCCTTTTTTCCACTTTTTCCACCTTTTTTTAAAAAAAAAACCATGTCTACCAAGAACGACGGAGTCGAATACGTTGACATTGTGGCTGTCGAGGTTGATTCCCTGTCTGGCACCACCCAACCCAAAGCGCCTTCAGCTAATGCGGCCGCAGCCGGCAAGTGCAAATGCAATTTCCTCCCGCTGGCGTTCCAGGGCCTTGCTGTTTGCTCCATCGTCATTGGATTCTCAAACATTAACAATATCGTGCCTGTCGGCACCCTTCCGCAGATGGCCACGGGCGTGTGCGTCGGCAGTGGCTTCCTTTTCTTGCTCTTGGGCGCCTTTTCTGAATTGCTGCAAGGTCAAAAAAAAAATAATAATAATAATGAAAAAAAAATAGAATAGCGCCGATCACGCGCGCTTTACCTCGCGGTGACCATAAACAAACAAAAAAAAAAGCGTCCTCGTGCGCGCTTCATCTCATCTGTGACCATGTGAGCTTACCCTGGATCTTTTACTGTTTTATAGGCAACCTTTTCACTGGAACGTTATTGGGTATGTGAATCTTGGTTTACAATGTTTCTAAAGTGATCCCGCCTCCTGACTATTTTTCCTTTTTTAGGCACGTACTCCGGGTACTACCTCGCGTATTTCGTGATGCTCCTTCCCAGCAGCGGCTTCATGTCATCAATGACGCCGCGCGAAATCCAATTGAGTGCCGCCGTCTTTGATTTTGTATATGTGGTCCCAACTTTCTTCTTCTTCCTCGGTACGTTTAAGCAGCCTTGGCTCGTGCGTTTCCTCATGTTCCAAGTCATTGGTGATTGTTTTCTCTCTGGTTGTGGCAATGCGCTGGACAATGGACCATTGATCGTGGCGGGCGGCTGGTTCTGCATCACCTTGGGTGTCACTGCGTGGTACATCTCGTTTTCCATGATCTACGCCGCAGAAGACACCTTCATCAAGTTTCCCATCATCTAGCGCCTCGCTCACACGCGTGCATCTATGAAATAAACCTATAAATTCTTATGCGTCGACGCATCTCACACGTCATGACGCCACAAATGGCGCGTCTTACAGGTCTTTTCACGCTGTTTTAGTAAAAAAAAAAAAAAAAAAAAAAAAAAAAAAAAAAAAATTTGAGCAAAAGCAAAAAGAAAAAGTCTCTTTTCAAACATGCCCTTGAAAAGCACTGGTCAATCAACAGACGGCTACCTCCGAGCGCCAAAACCAAAATTGAAGAAATGGGTCTCAAGCATTCCTCCAAACTTGCACACAAGAGGCAGCGCAGGGGAAACCCACGGAAAACACCAAGAAAGAGTGGGGTCGACCTGGTGGTTGACGAGCAATTCGTGATTTTAAATTAAACTTTGCAGACAAATGGCACGCGGTGGCGCGTCCTTGGAGCCGCGCAGACGCGTCCACTAGCAAAAAGGACCTCGGATGCATGGATTTGACTTGAAACGGACGCGCTTAAAAGTCCAACGCAGTTTTTCACGCGTCCAAGTTGCTCCGCAAACAAACTGTTCGCGTCAATTCTGCCTAGAACTCGATTTTTGAAGTGCTCACTGATGATCACATACGCAACAGATTGTGCTCTTTCGAATGAGCTGCGTTTTGAGGATCTGCGGCCAGTTTTCGTCGAGATGGCCTTGTGGCAAAAATACAAAGCAAATTGCACTTTATGCGAAAACCAGTCAATGGAGCCCTGGGTTTATTGCATTTTCACCGGTAAATGGATGCAATCTACTATGTGGTTGAACGTCGCGGCGATCCGAGGTCCCAATTTTCACCGGTTTAAAATTCGTGACTGTTCCCCTTGGATAATCGGTGGAAAATCGTACGTTTTTCAATTTGACATGAGGCTCCATCGAGTGCTCCCATTTGCACGAAACTTCGGCATAAGGGTATTTTGGCCCCTCTTTTTTCAGAACAAAAGTAAAAACCGGAAGTTGATCTGGCCGTTGACGAGAAAATTGACATTTCCCCATGAATTCCCAATTTTGTCTCTAGCGCGTCATCTTGCTATTCGACCACGCTCAAACCTTGCAAGTGGCAAGAGACGCACAATGGTGTCATTTTGTCCCTGCCCGGCAACGCCGATGCGCAACATTTGCACACTTGCAACGCTCAATCAAACATTTCAGCTTCATTTTTCTCGGCAATGGACAATACAAAGGGCGGTGTGCTGCTGTAACCATAGATGCAGAATTCGATTCACTGTCGGATGAATCCAGTTACATCAGCGAACGATCAAAACTGTTACAGAAATGCCATTTTCTAAAATTTGGCTTTAATCGCTATTTTCTCGAAAACGGTTTAATCGACCCCCGTTTTTTATTACAGATTTGCTTAGAAAGAAGGGGTCAAAGCATCTAACGACATGGCTTTCAAAGCGCTGGAGTGTAGGTTGCCAAACGGATTTGAGAAATCTGTCTGGACTTGAACCTCTCAAAGCGGGGGACCCTCCAGATGCATTTTGACCTGACCAATTTTTTTTTCCAAATTTCGAAAAAAAATCATTTCACCGCCAAGGATTCATTGCAGTGCCACGAAACTTTCCCACCTATAGGACTCGGCTCCTCTCTTTCAGAAAAAATTATAAACGCCAACATCAATCGGCTTGCTCGGCGAGAAACTTGACATTGCTGAAAATTTGGCTGTAGCCCGTTTTGCAAAAAATTATTTCGCGGCAAAATCATGCTTTAATCGACACCAAATTTTGCCAAATGAGTGATTTGCACTTCTTTTTTCAGGAAAACGTTAAATCCCGGAGGTCGATCCGGTCGTTGTCGAGACAATCGCCAATTTCACGAAATTGTGAAAACTCAAGCTGAAGCCCAAAAACAAAGGGTTGGACCCTTGCCAAAGCAGCTCCATTTGATTGTTTACACGCGTTTATTTTCAAACATCATTAAAAATCAGTGGTCAACCAGGCCGAGTTGTCACCAATTTTGAAAAGTTGATATTTTTGCAAATCCAATATTAAAATCTACAAACCTTGTTGATTGGATCATCTCTCCAAACATTTGCAGTAGGATATTTCTGCGCGCTTGTTTTTAACAAGACGTTGAAGCCCGAGATCAATTGGGTCGTTGTGCAGATGAATTCAAAATATCGACATTTTCACAAATTCAGTTGTGGCTCTCGAAGTATTTCGTGGATCGGAACGAAACAAGCTCCATTCAAAAGAGACACTTTTGGACCCCATTTCCAGAATGTTTGCTTGTCCGATGCGCGATCTTTGCACGCTTGTAAAAGCCATTCAAACATTTCAAAACATTTCAATCTCGATGTTCTCAGCATCGGATTGGACAACACACGGAGCTCTTAACATGTCGAAGGCAGCTGTTGAATCTCTATCGAATGAAACCAGTTTCACCTATGGATAGCTAAAACTCGCTGAGAAAACTCACTTTTTCACCAAAACTTTTGATCGCGATTTTCTTGATGACAACGGTCTGGTTGACCCCCAATTTTTATTGCAGTTTTGCTGACAAACAGGAGGCAAGGCATCTAATGGTATAACTTGCAACCCTCCAGCTTGGGTTTTAACTTTTTGCATCGGTCATTTTACCAGCCTGCAGCCCATTCAGTGTGCAAAGATGTGCGAAATAAAAAAATAAAAAAATAGAAAAATAATAAAAATTCCATGTAATCCACCACCTTAATTTGGAAGTGACAAACCTCAAATTTCTGCAAAAAAATCTTGCCCAAAGTGGGCATTTCTCTCAGTCGATCGCCGTTCATGCGTCACTCTTTGCGCTTTTTATTCTAAAGGTGGGGCGACCTGTCATTTTGTCAGCCAATAGCAAATTGTCAGATTTACCTGTTTGGGATGCACTGATCACTCGGAGTTCGAAATTTCACAAATTTGGCATTTTCTAAGATTGAATTGCGTGACCCCTGAGTGACCCCTGAATTTTTCAAAAGTGGTCGTAGCGCTTTGGGGGTTTAAGCTTTTTTGTTGCAAATTTCGCGTTGAATATGATGCGGCTATGTTTGAGCGGGGTCGACCATGCAAATGGACAGATAAAAGCAAAATAGTAAAAATGGCGGGTTTTTGGCATTTTCGAGTCGAAAAAAATCGGGCGGGTCCGTCTTGAAACGGGGCTACGGTACTGTACTGTATGTACTATACAGTGCCCTCCAAAAAAAAGTCCCCTGAGCATAAATTTATGCCCCGCAGAAAAGTGCCCAATTCAAAACTGGCTGCCGTGGGTGGTCGTTCAATCGCCGTTTCTTTTTTTTTGCTCATACTGTAACATGATGGTCTCATCTACCCTTCAAAAGGCCCAACTCGTTGCACTTCGCGAAAGCGGCTGCAAGATCAGTGCACTTGCAGTTCAATTCAACGTGTCCGAACGATCAGTGAAACACATCGTTAAAAATTATGCTGATCGTGGCTACAGTACTTTCAACGAAAAAAGGGTCAGGGCGCCCCAAAAAGCTCACAACAACTGCTTTGCGACACCTCCGTCGTATTACACTCAACGACAGACGGGCTACCCTGCAAGAGATTCGGGACAAGCAAGTGCGGGTTGAATGCAGGCAACTCCACAATTCGTACTCGCTTGCATGAGATGGGTGTTTTCGCGCGTGTTGCCAAGAAGAAACCTTTTGTACTGTAAACAGCCAGCAGCAAAGAAAATGCCTCATTTTTGCTAGAAGACACGCGAAGTGGACAGTCGACGACTGGAAGAGGGTCTTCTTCACCGATGAATCGTCGTTTGAGATTGGTAAGAACGCTCGCCGCAGCCTTGTATGGCGCACAGCCAAGGAAGTCGACCACAAAGACACTATGGCGCCCACTTTCAAAAGTGGGCGCACGTCGCAAATGGTGTGGGGTGGAATCATGCACGGTCGCAAGACAGAGCTTGCGCTGTTCGTCAAGCACGGTCGAAATGACCGCAGCACTAGGTCGACGGCGCAGGACTATGTTGACATCGTGTATGAGGGTCCTCTGAAACGGTTCATTCGTCGTAAAAGACGCTTCATATTGATGGAAGATGGAGCGCCTATCCACAGATCCAACGCACCCAAGATCTGGCGCGAAAAAAGGAAGATCAAATCGCTGGAATGGCCTCCCAGCTCGCCCGACCTGAATCCTATCGAAAACTTGTGGAGAACGATGAAAACACGCGTGCAGGATCGTTTCCACGAAGGGATGCAATTGGAGGAGTTCCAGGAGGCCTTGAGCGATGTCTGGGACGAGTTTCAGCCCAGTGACTGGAACAAGCTGATTGAATCGATGCCATCGCGCATGCGAGCTGTCATTGCGAACCGAGGCCGACCAACCCGCTGGTACAGTAAGTCACACTTTCTGGGGAACAGTTGCTTCTTTTTTTTATAATTTGGTATGGATATCTTGCGCATAATAAAGGACTAGTACAGTATATGAATTTTCATTGATGTGGGATGAATTGTCGCTTAAAAAAGAGATTAAACATAAAAAAAGAGTTAAACATACCGTAAAAAAAGTGACGCGTAAAAAATAAAGTTTGGCGGAGGGGGACTTTTTATTTGGAGGGCACTGTACAGTCCAGTAGGTACTGTAGTAACTACAACAATAATACTGTATTTGCTTGGCTGGTGAGACATTTTAATACAGTATGCTACTATTATCCTCCCAGAAATTGCTCCTAAAGTGTGTAAAGCGTCGGGTCTAGATGTAAAATTTAATTTAATTAGAATCGATTGGTGCCGCGCACTCCTAGTAAAAAAAGCTAATATTATTACAGTACCGCCAAGAAGAATTAAAATTAGCCAACGCAAAAACCAAAATAAGTCGGAAAGTGCTGCAAACTACTCGAAATTGTACTTGGTTAACGGACACCACTGACACACCGTGTGACACCTTTATTACAATTCTACAGTAAATTAAATTTTGCATCGGACAAGCGGAACAAAATGATGACTCAAACCGTTTTTAATGCACTTCCATTATTACTACAGTACGATACTACTGTATTGTAGTACTACTGTAATGTACGGTATGTAATACTACTGTAATTACAGTAAAACCTAAAAAGCGAGAAAGAAAGGCAAAATAAAGCATGACCAAATGGCCGACGTCTTTCCACTTCATCTCGAGGCGCACTTTCGGATGCTGTTTGAGGGTGACAAGCTGATGATTACAATCTCGTTCAGCACCTTTGGCGCGGCGATTTGGGTGAATGTCAAGGCGATTGGTGTGGATGGCGAGGCGATTGGTGTTGCTAACAAGGAGCGTCGTGGCTTGAAGATTGGCAGCCAAAATCGCATGGTTATCAAGCGGTGCACGGGGATCTGTTTGACAACACCCGCACGGGTCGTGAGGGCCGTTTGAAGGTACTCGCCTCTGCGGACCAGGTGGCGCTCGACAAGGCTCTTCGTAGTCGCATGTCGCTGGTTGGATGAAATCGAGACCTCGTAGTCGCGGAAGTCATCATTGCCTAGGATTCCCATGTTGTACAGTAGGTCCATGATTGTTTGTCGAGGTCCAATGGGTGAATTGGCGGTTTTTTGTACGATTATTTTTGATCGATGATGGTGTGCCGTCTGGTGCGCCGGGAGCGCGCGGTTTCGTCAAATTGTCGTACAGTACGCGTCGAGTGCTTGCAGGTTTCGGATACATACTGTACTCAAAATACAGCAATTGGAAATGCAATTTAGTAATAAATTACTGTAAAAAGTTCCAACAAGAATATGATATCCAAAAAGACCACCCAGAGGTTTTTGCGTTCGTTGGTTGACGCGGCCAATTTTGAGTTTTGGGGTACGATTTATTCTTTTTTGGAGTCCTCCCTTATTTTTTGCGTGCTTGGTCCTTAGATCTACCAACAGCGTATCCTTTTTTTAAATTTTGTCTCTCTTGCTCTGATTTGTTCAGTAGAACGGCTTCTCACAAGCACAGTCGCTCGTCCTCGCTCATTCAATACAGTATAGTACTGTACAGTGCCCTAGCAAAATGGGTAAAGTTTACACTTTTTTAAGCACCGGCTGCGTTTTGGGCAGAAACAAAAAGCGCTGCCCAGGGTTGCACGGCCCACTTTTTTTTCTTGCAAAATATGGTCCTTTCTATTATTGTTCAAAAGGCTCAATGTCACGGGGGGCCTGGCCTACAAAGTCCTCTTGAAAGGACACGTCGACGGGCTCCACCACGGACTCCATTGACACGGGATCAAAGATTGAAAAGTAGCCAACCATGGTGATTTAATTGATAATATAGAATAAGCGGACAAACAGAGAGGGGACAATGGTCAAGGGAGAGAGACTTGAGTGCCAGAGCAAGAGAGATGTCGCTGTTGGAAGAAAGCGAGGCAACGGGCGCGAGTTGGAGTCGTATTTATACTTTTTTTCTTCCAACATCGACCAAACGAGATTAACAGGCGCACGGTAAAGACAAGAATGGATTACTGTAACAGGCGCACAGTAAAGACAAAAATGGATTAACAGATGAGAAAATGCAAGTACTGTCACATCAGTACTTCAATTCAATTCAATTCAATTCAATTCAATTCAATATGATACTTGTGATCACGCCCATTGGGCGATCGCAATTCACTTCAAATGTAGAATTGAGCATTGAATTGAATTACTGTATAACCCGCACAAGTGAATTGAATTGAGTCGAGAAAAAATTCAATTCATTTCGCCCATTGAGAACCTCTAATTCTTGGGATTGTGCGCGCACAGCGTGGCGACAGATCGGGCAGAGCACCGAGTACCGTACGCGTGCAACGCGTCGTTGAGAGGCTAACTTGGCTTGAGAGTTGAGAATTGTGCGCTTGCGGCGCGGCGGGAACTAGGTTTGCTTGGCCTGGGATGCGCTTGTGGCGTGGCCAAAGGCGAGATGACCATGACTGGACTTGATGGACAATGCTGGTGACCAAGCAAGTTATGGATGTAGATGTGCGTGAGGATCAGGCGAGGCGCGAGTCGAGCCAATTCACGCGTTGGACGCGTCGCGATGCGTTGCGTTGCGTGTTTTGAACTGAGCGCATATAAAAAGGACGTGTGCGGGCCAAGCACAAGGTAGATGCGAATGTGATGCGACAGCGAGCGAGGGACGTGTGCGAGTGGCAAGGATTAAGGCGAGGCGGCGCAAAAACGAAAAAAAATGCAGGCAAGCTTGTCAAACGGAACCTGGCAGAGGCCGGGCATTCTGTGCTCGCAATGGTGCCATATTTTACTGATTAGAGGATTTTTTATTTGTGGAGAGAATGTACCATGTGGGGACAAAGAAAAGGATAATTGGGGGAATTTACACATGAGTATGGAATTGTCATGATTTTTTTGGGTCAATGGGGATAATTCATATAGGGGGAATATAAGAGATGATTGCAATGGTGTGATCAGAAGAAAGATGACAGGATGAGAAACATGAGGTCAGAAAAAGGTCACATCGTGCGTTGAATGCAGATTTTGGAGCGGCTCTTGTTCTTCCAAGTAAGTTGCACGCGCACCTTGGGATATTTCAATGTGACGGTCTCATTGAGGTTCTTGGGCATGTGCTTCTTGAGTGTACCTGGCTGTATTCCCAGGGCAACAGCGGCTTTTGGTGCACCAAACACAAGTTGAGGCGGCTGGTTCTTGTCATTGGGATCCCAAATTTTGAACTGACGGGTGTTGGCCGGTGCCAGATTGCTGATGTCTTCCTTGTAGAGGCGGTCATGCTTGGAAAAAAAAAGATGAGACAAGGGCGCAATGCATGGAGAATAAAATCAAAGGGTCTTTACATTCTTGTCTAAGCGTAGCACCACGATGGCGTTTCGTTTCACGTTGTTCCAAGTAACGTCTTTTACGACTTTTAGCGACTCTGACGCGGCGAGTCTGGTTTGTCGGCCACCAAGTGCGCGGATCATATCGCCGTAGCTGTCATAGGTCGAGCTTTGCGCGAGGTCGTCAAGATCCACCACCTCAAATCGCGATCCCATGGCCGCCACCGTGTTTTCGCGCGTCGTTTTAAATTCCAGGTTCCATATCGCGTTGTTGGTCTTGCACGAATCGAGATGATCGATCACCATACCTTGCTCCGTCAAGCGCAAAAAGCGCTCGTACGTGGTCTCTTTATCAAAAAAAAAAAAAAAAAGGAGAAATGAGATGCCATCCTGAGAATGAGCATGCCTTGCGCGCTCAATGCTTGTTGGACTCACCCACGGGCTCACAAATGGGTGAGCAGCTGCGCGAGTCAGCAGATGTCGCTGTCAATGCCGCCTTTGACGACGATTCGGCCTCGCTTGTGATGAAGCTGTCGTTGGATTGCAATGGACCAAAGTAGGAGGTGATGTCGCGGTTCGCACGAATGGACGTCATGCTGTGGGATGATGGCGATGATGTACCAGGCAAGTCGTCGCCAGCAGCAAGAGGGATCAGGTCGTCAATCGTACTAGCAGGCATTGGTGTAACAGGACCAGTTTCGCAAGGCGTGTCCATGTCCAGGGCCATTGGGGAGGGCGGGGCGCTATTGGTGACGTCCATGTAGATTGAGGAAGGTGAGGCGGTGCCGACCGACGATGGCTCGCTGTCGTCCGAGGATGATGCCGCCTTGTAGATGGGCAAAAAGAACCGCATACCCATCATGCGGTGAATGGGGATAACCTTGACGAGGCCAGCGCGTGTCATGAGGCTGGTCACGAAATAGTTGCCGAGTCGGTCCAAATGTCGCTTCACAAAACGCTTCGTGTCCACATGTCGCTGATTTCCCGTGATGGACAGCTCAGAGGCACCAAAATCGTCGGTTCCAAGGACGCCGATGTTGAACCATGAACTCTCTTCCATATCTAGGGGATGCAATGGGGGCTCACGGGAACGCTGGTCGACAATGAGGTGACGAGGTGCGCCAGGGGCGCGCGGTTTGGTCAGGTTCTCGTAGCTGCTCAATGACTGTAAGTTGTCAATGCAATTGTTCGTCGGGTCGGAATCAATGTGGTCGATCTCCTTTGCACGGTCGAAATCTGGGACAAAGGCGCCATAGATAATACGATTTACAAATCGTTTCACCGGTTTCTTGGTCGTTTTGTTCGTGAGATTGACATGCTTGTACCCAGTGGCTTCCGTGACGGGCAGCATTTCCACCATCGACGTGCAGGTCAAGACCAAGCCGTCCGAGCGTCCGATGTAGTAGTCGTCAATATTCGCCTCAGGCTCGTCGTACGGAAAATGCCAAAATTCTTGGTCGTTGTCCTAAGAAAAAAAGAAAAATGGACGTGTGGAAGTAAGTCTCACCAATCAGACACTTAATTTTTGAGGCAGGGGAAGGGTGAGGCTCACATACATTAAGCCATTGTACGAAGGCGTCACGCATCTGCACCCTAGTGACGATCAGGAGATTGGATGCCGCCGAATTTTGGGTATTTTGATCCTTGTAGATGATCAAATGGTCTTCATAACCAGCCTTGATTCCAAAGAAAGTGCAAGCGACGGCTTTTGTATTGAACACGTGACAGTAAGCACCACGCGCGCCATACAGCTTCACGAAACCAGCCGGATTTTTGCGCTCCTTTAGACCAGTGAATGACGTCGTGCGCGCGCGCATCTCGCCATTTGGTTTGAGAACATGAAGCACGCCATCCGATGCAACCCATGGCGGACTTTGCGTCCCAAATTCCTCGACTGCCGCATCGTCGTACTCAAGGGGCCCTAAAAAACAACAACAAAAAAACGCGTCAGGTGCTTGAAACGCGACCCTTTTTGCTTTTTCATACGAATCGCGGGGCCCTGGAGTATTGGAAAGCCAACCGTGTTCGTCTCGTACAGCACTTTCAGACGCGCCGCGTGAGGCGCGGGATACACCGGCATGTAAAGATAAAACGGGAACAGTGGCGATGCGAAATCAAAAAAAAAAGTAGGGAAAAGGAACAAAAAAAAAAAAAAAAAAAAGGGGGGGGGGGAAAGGGGAAATTGGAATTTCTCTTTGGTAGGAACCATTTTCAAATAGAATTGGATAGGTGAGATTGAAAAAGTGATTCTTTTTGCGCGCTGGCTCTCCTCACGCCCGGGGGGGTTATCTTTTGCCTATTTTACTCAACGCATTTGATGAAGCGTGTGCGAACTGAAGGTGGAGGCGTCATAGCATTGCCACTGAGAACAATAAAGATTTAGAGAGGTGTGGATGATGATATGCTAAAGGTAAAAGGAAAAGTAAAAGGGGGAAAAAAAAGAAAAGGAAACAAAAAGAAAAGGAAACAAAAAGAGAGGACGTCCCTGT
The DNA here is from genome assembly GCA_025201375.1 of Gongronella butleri. Classification (NCBI taxonomy): domain Eukaryota; kingdom Fungi; phylum Mucoromycota; class Mucoromycetes; order Mucorales; family Cunninghamellaceae; genus Gongronella; species Gongronella butleri. The sequence continues at coordinate 214,592 of JAIWZP010000032.1, read as the reverse complement.
TTTTTTTTAAAAAAAAAGTCAATGTTCGGGACACTAGATGTACAGGCGAAGCAAAAGCGCGCATGTAGCTGGAGCAATTTCGTTTTATTTATTTATTTATTTTTTGACGATGAAGGGACATTTTGCACGGCTTTTTTGATCGAATAGACCTCCCTGGTCGCGTTCAGCGCATGCACCACCCAAGTCAAAGTAATGTATAAAGAAAAGACAGATGGAAAGAGGCAGAGAAAATGCGAAAATTGTATAAAAATGCAGTGAACGATGCACAAATGGTCTTATTGCATAAAAGAAAAAAAGCGGTGTGCGGTGTGGCGACCGACGTCGAGCGTGCAACGGATGCTCGCCCATTTGCGTCAAGTGACTGATTAGCTCCTAGCATCCACCGCCATTGTGCATATCCGACGATTTGCCGTCGATCCTGCAAAATGACGACGCGTCGATTTCCGTCGATCTCAAGCTATCGGAGCCTGAAACGACCATTGTTCGATTAGAAAAGCGCACAGACGCGATAAAAGAAATAAAATTATCCTTTTTTCTCTGGTTTGTTTCGGTTGCGAACTTTTGAGTTTTTCGAGTTTCCTGCGTTTATCTGCGACAAATCTTCGTGGCGTGCGGCGGCGCGCGTCGTGCGTCGTCGTCCGAATTAGCGTTTCTACCCTTTCTATAACTTATTTCCCTATCACCTGTCCGGGCTTCATGGTGTAGTGGTATCATTCACGCTTTGGGTGCGTGAGGTCGCGGGTTCAAATCCCGCTGGAGCCCATTTTTTTTCAAAATTGAAAATGTTTTTTTTTTTTTTGCTTTTTCAGGAGACATGTTTGCATTGACTACTTTTTTATCATTTCCATGAAATCTTTCCAGCAGAGACAAGATGACTGGATATTTTAAATTGCCATGAAACACGGAAAAGCAGGACGGTTTTATATGAAATGGGGTGCGAATGTCATTTTTATTTACTTTTTTGACGCGACTTTTTCGCGCCATTGTACTTTTTTACTTTTGCACAGCATGTGGATCTCGGTTTCATTGGTAAGCAGGGATGAGATTTAAATGCCCATTGGTAGCAATGCGGGCTGCTGCCAAGCGATGCTCCCCTGGTTCTGCATTTCAATGGACCCTTTTGACCCCCTTTTTTCATTTTTATTTGATTGGTCGTGTTGGTACCAGGGTTCCAACAGGGCAGAAATGCGCACACCCGGGACTCTGGTCTGATCAATGGAATCAGTGGATTGGTAAAAAATCACTCTTTTTATCATGTTTTCTATTCAGATGGGAGGCAATATTAATTGACACTTCTGCCTATAACAAGAGTGACGCGCGAACGGATGTAGTCGTTGTGACACAAAAAGGCCCTTTTTTGCGCGGTTTCTCTCTCTTTTTTTTTTTTTTTTTTTTTTTTTACATTGTTCGCGCGTTCATGCAAGCGATCCAGGCTGCAAGGCAGTCGAAACATCTTTTGTGTCGATGAGGATGCAATGGTCAATATGACAGGTGTGATTGTCGCAAGAAAATGCACAAACGCGTTCACGTTGCTATATTTTTGTTTTATTACGCATCAGAAATACGATCTAGTCGGCCTTTCGTGCGGCGGCAGCCTCGCGCTCGCGCTTGCGCAGGGCACGCTTGCGGATGCTCTTTTGGATGTCTAGGAAAAAAAGAAAAGACGGTGAGCGACATGACGCGGTCCACTTTTTCTTGTCTTACTGTCGTTGTGGTTGACCCAGAAGGTCTTTGTCATGACATTGTTGATGACCCAATTGACGATGCCGTGCGTGTGGTAAGGCGTGGATGTGAAGGGGACGTCTGCGCCGCAGCTAAGGCCGATTTTGCCGAGGACGGATGCGACATAGGGTTTGGCCAGGGGGATGAGCAGGGACGGACGGCGGATCTTGCTCATGGCCGAGACGACAAAGTACGTGTTGACGTGCTCAACGATGATGCCCTCGGAGCGCAATTCTGTGCCAATGGCTTGGGACCAGGTGGACAAGAACGCCTTGCCGGCCGAGTACACGGACAGATACGGCGTGGCCACGAGACCGGCAAACGAGCCCAAATTGAGGATCAAACCGCGCTTCTTCTCGCGCATCTGCGGCAGCACGAGGCGCGTCATCTTCATCGCGCCCTTGACATTCACCTCGATGATGTTGTCAATCACCTGCTCATCCTCCTCGGCAAATGGCGTCGGAATGTCGTGATTCGTGCCCACATTGTTCACCAACACGCCAACATCCAGCGTCTCCAGCACCGCACCAAGACCCGCGAAATCTTCAGCATCGCCCTTGGTGAAATCCATCGCGTAAATCTTGGTTTCCGTGCCAAACTCTTGATCTGCAAAATAAAAGACATTGAGTTTCCCAAAAAAAAAAAAAGCCAAAAAAAAAAAAAACACGTACTGATCTCCTGCGCGACAGCCTCCAGTTTGGACGCCGTGCGAGACACGAGGAGCACATTGAACTTGTTTTTGGCCAATTGGCGAGCAAACTCCTTGCCAATGCCATCAGTCGCACCGGTAACAACTGAAAAAAAAAGAAATCGTGTCATGTCAACACGTGGTCACGGAGCATGCAAGTCGATAAGAAATATTGGAAAAAGGAGGCGCTTACCAGCCCAGGCACCGCGTCCAGCGCCAAACTTCTTGAGCTGTAGAATACAAAAAGAGGAGGTCAAAAGGGAGTGTCTTTGAACAAGGCGCAAAAAAAGTGCAAGGAGAGCAGAGAGTCGTTTTTCTTTACAGAAACACCGGACAAAACATAAACGTCCAGCAGCGTCTTGACAAAGGAAGCCAATTTGACCGACACAAAGGCAAATCCAATCAAGGACAACGCGCCGGCCGCTGTAAACAGCACAGGATCGTTCACAATAGAGTCCATGGCAAGTGACAAGGGGAACGAAAAAAAAAAAAAAAAAAGAACAAAAAAGAAGGAAAGAAACAAAAAAAAAAAGACCTGCAACCCTCTTTTGACACAAAAAAAAGCAGTAGTTTTAATCTCCGCAAGGTCCGTCATCAAGAATTTCCAGTGCGCTGCTTGACGACCGTGACACGGACGTCTTTTGCCCAACCCAATTCCCCATTTGATGAGCTTTTTTTATTGGTCATGATGGTGACAAACGAGCAATTGCCTAAGCATCGCCGGCCGCGCCACTCGCACGCCATTCACCAATGATCAAATTGATGATTTCATCCATGCCCACGCCATTCTTCACCTGGGCAAACACAGTGGGACCCGAGCCACTATGAAAAAACAAAACGAGTCAATGGCCCACTCTGAACGCGAAATCACGTATGGGGAGGATTCTTTACCGCATCTTTTTGGCATCGCGATCCATGACGCCCAAATCCGCGCCCACGATCTCTGCTAAATCGGTCTTGTTGATCACCAGCAAATCGCTCTGTGTGATGCCCGGGCCTGTAAAAAAAAAAAAAAAAAAGAAAGAATTGAGCTCTTTTGTCCACCAAAAACCACAAAAACGAGAAAAAAACACGCGTCCTACCGCCTTTGCGAGGCACCTTATCGCCACCGGCGACATCAATGACATAGATGATGAAATCAGCTAGAGAACAAGGGAGAAAATGAGCATATTTGCCTATTGATGGGGTCTGAAACACTTGTCTTTACCTAATTCACGGCTATGATGGGGAAAAGCAAACAAATAAAAGGATGAGACCTCGTTGCGTGTTTTCCAAGTGTCTATTTTACCTATAGTTGGCAGCAAGATTGTCACCACCGGACTCGATCAGCAACAATTGGGTATTAAACTTGGCATGGAGGATTTCCAACGCGTTCATATTGGCAGAAACATCTTCACGGATGGCCTGGCGGTCCACAAAATAGAATGTGAGTGACGCGTGTGGGAAAAAAAAAGTGTTTTACCGCGTGTGGGCAGCCACCAGTCTCAATGGCGCTGATGCGCTCCTCGGGCAATGCCTTGTTGCGCACCAAGAATTCCGTGTCCTCCTTTGTGAAAATATCATTTGTCACGGCCGCAATCGAGTACTTGTCGCGCAGGCGCTGGCACAGCGCGAGCATAAGCGCCGTCTTGCCCGAGCCGACAGGACTGGATGAAAAAAAACCGTGATCAATGGTTTTTTCGCTTTTTTTTCGTTTTGCCCCTTTGCCATTGTGGCTTTCCCCTTGCGTTTCCAGGTTTCCCCTTATTTTTCCAGGTCGCTTACCCGCCAATGCCCACGGTAAAGGCACGTTCCGACCAGTCACGGTCTTGATATTCAGCGGCAGGACGCTCGTGATAGTGGCCCGGGTGGTCCAACTCCTCGTGGGTGTGGCCGTGGCCGTGCGTGTGGTCATGGCTGTGAGCATGGTCATGGCTATGCTGGTGCTGGTCCTTGGGTTGGTCGGCAGACGACAATTTGTCTTCAAAACGGCAGCAGTTGCAGTCAGACATTGATAAGATAAAGCAAAGAAATAATAAAGTGGAAAAGAAAGGCGAGACGCGGGGAAAGGGGCGACGTGCTCCCTCCCCGACGCATTTCGTTTTCGTTGTGTTTTTGTCGCCGCCGGAGCCATTGGCCAATGGGCAGGATTAAAATACCGCGGTATCTTGTCTATTTTCACACATGGCAAAGCCGGCAGGGTTGCTTTCCCGCCAGAGATAAGAGCTGCTGATCAAGCGCTGCCATTGGTTCACTTTATAAAGTTGTCGCAAAGGGGAAGGCATTGTCGGGTTCGTCGTCATCCGTCCCTTCCGTCCATTCCAATGGATCGATGCCTATTCTTGAGTGTGCCGCCTCCTTTTTGTCCTGCTGTCACGCATGAGGCACAAGCAGATCAACACCAGCTTGCCATTGAACGCAGAAAATCAACAAAAAGAAAACAAAACGACGCGCCCAGAGCCCCCCCTTTTTTTTTTTGCAAAATGCTTTATTGACAAAAGTGACAGGACCCGAATTTTCATATTTGTCCATGTAAGGAAGATTCTTGTCATCTGGGAAGATGAGGCAAGCCGAATTGAGTATGAAGGGGGAGCCTAGAAAAACAAAAAAAAAAGAGGGCCAGATTTTTTTTTTATTTTTCGCTTCTTTTTTCTTTCTGTTTCCATTGCATTTTCTTTCGCCCATTGGCGCTCCTTTCCTTTTCCCCCTCTTCTCCACATCATCTCCATTCTTTCCACCATCTCTTTTTCATTGCAATGCGTCTTGTTCCACGCGAGCTTGACAAGCTTTTGATCCACCAAGGTAAAAATGTGCCGCCATTGAAGCTTCTTTTTGCAGCCATTGACGCCTTTTTATAGTTGGCTCGTTGGCCCAAAAGCGCCTTGCGCGTGGTGTCAAATTGAATCAGACCGAGGCGACGGGGCTGATTGCGTCTCAATTGCTGGAATTCATGCGCGACGGTGTGTATACGGTTGCGCAGCTCATGGATCTCGGCAAGCAGATGCTTGGGCGGCGGCATGTGATGGAAGAGACATTGGACACGCTCCACGAGGTGCAGGTCGAGGGCACGTTCCCGGATGGCACGTACTTGGTGACCGTGCACGACCCACTGTGTACGGACAATGGCAATTTGGAGATGGCATTGTATGGCAGCTTCTTGCCCATTCCCTCCGAAGACAAATTCCCCCTGCCGCGCTCCGACAGGCGCAAACACGATGTCCCTGGCGCCGTCATCACGCTTCCGGGCTCCATTGAGCTCAATGCTGGCCGCAAGCGGATCTCACTCACGGTCACGAATCATGGCGATCGCGCTGTTCAGGTAAAAAAAAAAGGATTTCGCGCGGGTTTAGAAAATGTGTCACGATTGGGGGGAGAGCAAGGGGGATGGGCAATGCCTTTTAAAGGAAAATTATATGTGTTTGCAAAAACATGGGGGGGGGAGGTGGATGAAAGGGACGACCAAAAAAAAAAAAAAAGGGAGAAGATCGCTTGGTTCAGCGTCCAAAAGGCTGATATCCCTTTTTTATCCTTTTTTAATAGGTTGGATCACACTTTCACTTCATCGAGTCAAACGCCGCTCTGCATTTCAATCGAGCCTTGTCCTATGGGATGCGTCTGGATATCCCAGCAGGATCGGCCGTGCGCTTTGAGCCTGGCGATTTCAAAACAGTGACCTTGGTGGAGATTGGCGGCAACAAGGTGATTACGGGCGGCAACAATTTGGCGTCCGGGTCTGTGGATCTGGCCAAATTGCCCGGCATCATTGAGAAAATCGTGCTCAATGGATTCATGCACGACGCCAACACACCCTTGTTGCCCAATGCGCCGGCATACTCGCTGGATCGCGAATATTATGCGGATCACTTTGGCCCCACGACTGGCGACATGGTGCGCCTGGCCGACACGAACCTTTGGGCACGAATTGAGAAGGATTACACGGTATATGGCGACGAATGCAAATTCGGCGGTGGCAAGGTGCTGCGCGAGGGCATGGGCCAGGCAACAGCCCAATTGGACGCCGACGTCCTCGATCTGGTCATCACCAATGCCGTCATCATCGATTATACGGGCATCGTCAAGGCCGATATTGGCATCAAGAATGGCCGTATCGTCGCCATTGGCAAGGCAGGCAACCCAGACGTCATGGACGGTGTCACTCCAGGCATGATTGTCGGCGCGAGCACAGAGGCATATGCAGGCGAGGGCAAAATATTCACAGCGGGTGCCATTGACTCGCACGTCCATTATATTTGCCCGCAAATCTGTCAAGAGGTAAACAATAGAGAGGGGAAAAAAGAGAAAAAAAGAGAAAAAAAGAGAAAAAAAGAGAAAAAAGCGAAAAAGCGACGCGACACAGCTTGCCAATGATGGATGCGACTGGACGCAACACGCTTGCTGACGCGCTTGCTGGCGCGCTTTTTTTTTTTTTTTTTTGATGGGTTAGGCTCTAGCGGGCGGCGTGACGACGCTCATTGGCGGCGGCACTGGTCCCAACACGGGCACCAACGCAACAACGTGCACGCCAGGCGCCACACACGTCGAGTACATGATGAAAGCGACCGACGACTTGCCGCTCAATTTCGGATTCACGGGCAAGGGCTGTAGCGCCAACAAGGAAGAGCTGGTTGAGCAGATCAAGTATGGCTGTCTTGGTCTCAAGGTGCACGAGGATTGGGGCGCCACGCCCGCAGCCATTGACACGTGTCTCACCGTCTGCGACGAGCTGGACGTCCAAACCACCGTGCATACAGACACATTGAACGAAGCAGGCTTTGTTGAATCGACCATTGCCGCATTCAAGGGTCGTGCCATCCATACTTATCACAGTGAAGGTGCCGGCGGCGGCCACGCCCCTGACAGTAAGATAAAAAAAATGGGGACAACAGGCACGGATTTCAAGGAATTGACGTGCTTTTTTTTTTATAGTCATCAGCGTGTGCAGCCACCCGAATGTCTTGCCGTCGTCGACAAACCCTACGCGACCATTTACAGCCAACACGCTCGACGAGCACGTGGACATGTTGATGGTTTGTCACCATTTGTCGAAAACGATCCCCGAAGACGTGGCGTTTGCCGAGAGCCGCATCCGCGCAGAGACCATTGCTGCCGAGGATGTGCTGCACGACATTGGCGCCATCAGCATGATCAGCTCCGATTGCCAGGCCATGGGTCGCGTCGGCGAGGTCGTGCTGCGCACATGGAAGACCGCACACAAGATGAAGCTGCAGCGCGGCCAGCTACCCGAGGACGAAGACACCGAAAACGACAATTTCCGCATCCGCCGCTATATTGCAAAGTATACCATCAACGTGTAAGTTTGTGTTGCCGAGAAACGGCGAGAAAAACGAAAATTCTGAAAAAAAAACCAAGGCGTCTGACCCCTTTGATTAATGATAGGGCATTGACGCATGGCATTGGGCACTTGGTCGGATCGATTGAGCCTGGCAAGATTGCGGATTTGGTGTGTTACGACCCTGCGTACTTTGGCAGCAAGCCCGAGATGGTGATGAAGGGTGGCATCATTGTGTACAGCCAGATGGGCGACGCCAATGGCTCCATTTCGACCACAGAGCCCACCATGTTCCGTCCCATGTATGGCGCCATGCCCTCCAGCCTCGGCTCCAGCTGCTTTGTCTTTGTTTCGCAATTGTCCATCGATACAGGCACCGTACAAAAATACGGCCTGCGCAAAAAGATCGAGGCCGTCAAGAATTGCCGCTCCATCTCAAAGCATGACATGAAGCTCAACAATGCAATGCCAGAGATCCATGTCGATCCAGAGACCTATGCCGTCACCGCAGATGGCCATCCGTGCGTCTGCGACCCTGTCGACACACTCCCCATGACCCAGTCAGTATACCTCTTTTAATTTTTTTTTGTTAATTTTTTTTTCTCACCCACGAGACGAGACGCGTCGCGCACGCTCCCCCCCTTTTTTTTTTCTTATTTCATCACCCGTGTCTCTCCTCACAACTTAGATCTCCCGTTTTCTATCATCATTGTGTATTTCTATTCCTCATTCCTCCCCCTCCCCTTTATTTTTTCCCACCCCGTGGTAAAAAAAAAAAAAACCGGGCTTGTCGCGGGGGTTACCGATCATTTCTTTTAAGACTTCCCTTCCTTGGTAAATTATTGCACTTCTTTATTTGGCCTTGCGGTGCGGTGCTGATTGATAAGCTTTTCTTTGCGACTTTTTGTGAATTTGCCAATGGCACACACAAATGGCGTCCCGTGTCCTTGGGACCGTGCTTTTTTTATCGAAAAAGACACGTTTCCCCCTTTTTTTTCCAACACGCAGCGCCACGCGAACTTTTGTTCTAGACCTTTTACGACATTCCAATCCCGGGATTTGACGCGAGCATGATAACGATGTAATGGGCGGGGGGCGCAGATCAAGCTCTCGTTTCTCTCTTTTTGAAGATAATGCACAATGGCACCCACTTTTTTTGCTTCCTTGTGCAACAAACATGTCAAATTCAGGCCCGAGCACGCACACCACTCTGGGTTTTTTGGCCCGTGGCACGGCAGATAGAGTTTTAATTTTGGCGCATGATGTCATCTGAGGCCATGTTGGCCCGCCGTTGGGCCCCATTGCGCGTCTATTTTTTTTCATTTTCCTTGTACATGACAGTTTTAAACGAATCTTTCTTTCTTTTATTGTGTTTTAAGAATCAATTGCTGACGGTGCCACCTCTGGGAGCGACATTGCTGCTTGCACGCAAAAAATCGTCCCAATCTTCCCAATGCGTGCTGTTTGGCGCGTTCCACAGGGGGACGTCCGACGCGAGACACGTCATGTCGACGGGCTGCTCGAGGAAAAACTGGTGCAATTGCTCCTGGTTGGGCGGGAACGCGAGATTTGTGACATTCGGCGCGGCCGGCGACGTTGTGGATGGTATGGCAACGGCCGGGCCGGTCGTGGGTAGTGGCACCGCCGGCGGCGGCGCGGCAAAGGCGGCGCCCGAGGCAGCCGTCGGCGCCGAGGAGCCCAGATTCCATGGGAATGCCGACAAATCCATCGGATCGTCCAACATGGACATAAAGGGTGGTGGCTGCACCTGGGGATCTATTGGTTGCTGCTGCTGCTGCTGCGGGGCCTGTGGCATGGGTGGAGGCTGCTGGTGCATGGCCTGGTGCACGGGATGCGAGAATTGAGGCGGCGTCGTCGATGGCGTCGATCCTGATGAAGCCTGTGGCGATTCAGAGTCCACGTTGGCTTGTTGGGTCGGTTGCTGATTCAGGTGCTGGTAGCTATTCACATTGTTGCCAACCGTCATGGACGTGAAATACATGTCTTCGGGCCGTGTGCTGAACAAATGTTGCAATTCTGGTGACATGGGCCCAATGCGGTTCTGCGCATCGTGCATGATGCTGGATTTAAGGCTGGCCTGCATTTCCTGATAGTCGCCACGCGGCCGTTTGGACAGCTGCGGGTCATGTTCGGGCCGATGGCTGAAATCGCCACGGGAATGATCCGTATCCATAGCATCGGTCCGCCTGCTTGCGCCCTTTTTGCTGCACGTTGCCTTGTCGGCCTTGGCAGGCTCAAACGCGTCGCGCTTGGAGCCTAATGGCACGTCCAATTCCACGTCAAACGGTGCGCGGCGCGATTTGATCGTCGGCAGGGACAAATGCTGATTGAGTGATGACACGGACATTCCCTCGTCGCCCAGCGGCACCGAGAAATGCGCCGCAATGGCCTGTAAAAGCTTGCTAATGCGGCTCGACGCCATGCCGCAATCGCGCTTCATCACACGCGAACATCGCACAAGGTTCTTGATCCCTTGGTCGCGCACATGGCTGTTTTCGCCCTTGGCATTGTGCAAAAAGATGATGGACGCTTGGAAAATCGAGCTAAAAAAAATCGCGTCAGTCGCGTCGTTTTTTTTTCTTCCTTCATGGTCACCTACAATATGGAAATGGTCCACGGAATGCGCACCAGCGACGAAATGTCCATGCTTTCCGTGACCGACAGGATATTGCTAGCTGCCATGGTGCACACGCCCAACGCACGGAATGCGAAATTGGCGTGTTCAATCTCGGATGGCACGATAAACGGGCGATACAACAGCAAAAGGATGCAATTGTACGACAAAAACAGCGTCGCTACGGAAAAAAGGAGTGCGCATCAATGCATGTTTTTTTTTACGTTTTTTTTTTTTTTTTAGCCTTTACCAGCTTCAGCAGATTGTCTTGTCGGGTCGGCCAGGTCGTAGGAGAGGTGATCTGGCAGCGACAGCTTCCAATTCTTGAGGGATTGGTCAAAGATGGGGACAAGCTTTTGATTCTGTGGAATGGGGATGCGCTTGGACATGGGCGAGTGCAAGCGGATGAGCACCTGGCCAAAGATGCGCACGAGCGTCGCACTGTAGCAAAATTCCGAATACAAATCCGTCTTGTTGGCAATGTCTTGGTCGGTCTGGCGAATAATTTCGGGCACAAACGAGCGCTCACTGGTATCCTTGACGCGTGACGAGCCAATTTCATGGATCGATGGCAATTCAACATCAAAATCGTGGTCGTGGATCGAAATGGGCCGCCCAAGCTCCGCCGTGACCCAGCGATCCATCAGATAGATGGCAAACCAAATCCGACGCCGCAGTTCCACTTCTTCCTCGGGGATGCGCCAATTGCTCGAGCTGCGATGCAACCCAAGGTCTTGGGCCTATGCATGACAGAAAAAAAAGCAAAAATCCCAAGTTTGGTAAGTGTCTTGATTGGCCCCCCCTTTTTTTTGGCTCTAGTGGGGCCGGCGGCAAGGCCGAAGTGTCTTACCATGCGAATAGTCACGCCCGTCATGAACCAGTAGCTTGCATCGCCAGGGTCGCTCGAGGGCGGCTCCACGAAAAGTGTTAACAAAATCAGCGATTGGATCGTGCTGATGCGTGACCGCTTGGCGACAATGTCAAGCAAGCTGTTGACCTTGGCGTGCAGCACCTTGTAAATGTCAATTTGCTTGGTCTCATTGAGACCCAAGAGCGCGTCGGGCCAATCGGTGGGTGACAACAGATGAACACGTCGCAAACTCGTCGCACATACGACGCTCAGCAAATATTCGTCACATGGCGACGGATACTGGTAATAATATTGCTCCAAAAAGGCGCGCTTGTTGATGATCGGGCACACTTGGTGAAAATGTTGAAAATACATGTCTACAAGCGCGTCTGTGATTTGCTCCGTGATGTGCGGCACATGCATGTTCATGGCGTACGACCTATCAACGTAGCCCTGTGGCATGTCGTTGATCGGCACCGATTTCAATAAAATGTGCTCGTCCGTGTCGTCATTGACCTTTTCAATGATCCAATTGGGCTGGTCGACGATGCGGTGGCGTTTTTTCGAGTCAAACAGCATCTTGTTCAGCAGATGGACGCCCGAGCTGATGCCAATGTAGCTGGTGCGGTCGTAATCGCTGAGCGTGAGCCCGTCCAGCTTGGCGGCGATCTCGTGCGTGGATTCCATCAGGTCTGAGCATGTGAATGGCTTGTCGTCGTCATCCATAAATGTCGACGATGTGGATGCCGGCGAGCTTTCGTTCGTTTCATGCGTCGCGGCCGACGACGCCATTGCTGCCGCGGAAACAGACGGCCCGGCGGCACCATCGTGTATTGAAATCGCATCTTCCAAAGGCGACGAGTCGGACGAACTGGCCTTGCTCTCGGCCATCGCGGACAACAGGCCCTCCATGCGCTTCAATCGAGACTCGAGCGCCTCCACGTAGCTGTTTTTCTTTGAAAATCTGCCAAAAGCAAAAGTTTTTTAAAAAAAAAGGTCAGGCGTCGTTTTTTTTTTTCGCTTTAAAAGGGCCAATTGGACTCACCCAGAAGCTGGCCCGCGCTTCTTTTGCTCGACAAGAAACTCGCACTCGAGACCGGCTTGCGCACAGCCCGAGCACGGCTTTTTGATATCAGCGTCACAGCGGATCTTCTTCTTTCGACATAGATCACAGCTTCGTTTCGCTCGTGTACGTTTTGTGCGTGGGATAATCACTTTGTTCGTGTCCGTGCTGACCTGCGTGCCGGGGCGGATATCGAGAAGTGGGTAGGACGTCGACATGCAGGGCAAAAGAGCGCTTGCTGAGCAAAAGACAAGAAACGGTGGGAAGCAAAACGAAAGGGGAAAGAGAAATGACGACGAACGTGAACAAAAAAGCCTGGTCCATCATTGACCCAGATTCGGTACGGCGGCAAAACTGCGGCCGTCCCCAAGCTGATTGGCCACATCCAAGCAGTAATTTCTCGCTTCTGCTTCGCAAAAGTAAAACATCTAGCCTCAGACTTCACTCACCACCCCCTGGTCTCATTTTAGCATCGTGCTTTTCCTATTGCCTACGAAAGGATGCCAAAAGACAGCCATTGCTGGCATGCACGCGCGACAATTATTGTCTTTGCGCGTTCATTCCTTTTATCTTTTCTTTTCTTTTCTTTTCTTTTTTTTTTTTTTGGGTGTGATGATGTGCGGCTGCATGGACACACGTGCTAGCCACATGAGACGCGTAATATGTGAATTGAGCCCAAGAGTGGGTGGGCCTGGTTGTGTGGGGTTGCACACGTGCCGACGAGCGCGCTGACCCTTTGTCACACCTCATCTTGAAATCAATCTGTTTCAGCCCGATTCCTTTTTTTTTTTTTTTTTACGCGCACCCCTTTCTCTTTCAGAATCATAAAAGCAAGTCCCATTATATTATTTTGTCGGTCTCTTGGAGCCAAATCGGCTAAAAAAAAAAAAAGCCAAGCGCAGCGCTTTTTGCAAGAGTGCACCAGGCAACTGCCAAAAAAAAAAAAAAAAAAAAAAAAAAAAAAAACTCGAAATGTGGAGTGTTGGCCTCAAGTGTCATCTGTTTCAAAAATGGGACCATTTGAACACGTTCCGCCGGAAATACACCAGACGCACTAAATAAGCCATGATCAGGCTCAAAACGAAAACCGAAAAAATAGGTCTTCAGAAACACGCCAAACTTGCACACATGAAAAGTCGCATGGAGAAACCAAGAAAAATGACAAAAAAGAGCGCGCTGCATTTGCTCGTTGACAGCAATAAGCAATTTTAGAATTTTCTTCCCGGGCGAATACCACGGCGAGGACGCGTCACAGAGCCACGCTAACGCATCTATTGGCTACATAGAGATGCGCCAGGCGCATAAATTTCATTAGGTTAATGAGCGGCAAACACGACTGAGGGGCAAACCATTTTCCATTCAAAATGATGAAAACAAGGGCCTGCATTTGCCTTGCATCTGTTCAGCCAGAACTTATCTAATTTTTATAGAATACCAGTACCCGCAGACACAGCCAAATGTGCTCTTTTTCGAGAGACCTGTTTCAATGGTTTGTGGTCCGTTTTTGCTGAGATGGCATTGAAATCAAATGATCGGGCCTAACTTCAGAAATTGCATTCATCGCCAAAACCAGATGATCGACCATACGGTTTTACGGCGTTTCCGTCAACAAACGTGGCGTGTTTATCCTGGGTGTGAATGGCGAGACGATTCAGCGACCTAAGTTTTACCAGTTGAAAATTGTCGACTGACACCCTTTGGAAAACCCGCGAAAAAGCATAATTTTCCAAATCGACATGTCACGCTACCAAATGATTATGGCCCCTTGAAACTTTGTCATTTACCGTAGATACTTTTGCCTTTCTTTTTCAGAAAAATAGTCAATTTTGGTGGTCAATCGAGCTGTTGACGAACAAATCGACATTTGTCGATAAATTCACATTTTTTGGCGTGGTGCGGTAAATTGTGCCTCGATCGAGCTGAAACTTGCCTTTGCGGAAAGACATGCGCTTGGGGTCAGTTTGTCTCTGCCTAACAAAATCGATGCGTGGCCTTTGTACACTTGCAACGCGTGACCAAACATTTCAATCCCAATTTTCTCGGCATCGGACAGCGCAAAAACAAAACTGTTGCTGTGACAAAAAACGCGCCATTCGATTCTTTATCGGGTGAACCCAGTTTCACCGGCGTGCAGCCAAAATTGATCGAGAAATGCAAGTTTCTAAAATTTGGGGTTAATTGCTTTTTTCTCGAGAACCGTCAAGTCGACCCCCGATTTTTATTGCAGGTTTGCTAAGAAAGCTTCCATGCCTTCATTTTTTTCACCAGCCAAACGCTTTATTTTTTTGCATGAAATCAAGGATTGCTCGTCAACTAAGAACATTTTTCTTTTTTTTAAAAGCTCCATGAGCATCCGACGTAAAAATACACCTTCAGTGAAAAAATTGGCCAAATCCCGATAGTTTGACGTTTTAAACTTTTTAATTTTCTTGCCGATTTTACTATTTAAGAAGAGGGGATCACTGCAGAATCACTGGCCGTCGTGCTTTACGCGAGCCCCGATTCGGGCGCCAACGACAACAACGTCAGCCTTCTTCGGTGGATTGATCCCCACAGGGTACCCCCATCATGCAGTAGTATACAGTACGTGTGCAGTTCCACATCCCGCGCGCGATCCACTATCTAGATGACGGTCCCAATTATTTCCGATTAAGATTCCATGAAAATGGCATTCGATTGGAGAACTTATTGACTGGCCATCTTTTTTTGCCTGCTGCCAACGCCAGGGTCACGCGTGGCGAGATGATGATGACCCACCGCTTCTTTACCCCACAACTGGTCCAAATGTGGGTTGCGGAAAGAAATCGACTCGGCCACGATGTGCAGGTCCGGACGTTGTTCTTCCCCACGTCGTGCTCAGCACGCACGTTCATCTTGTACCTACAAGGCTTCGAAAATGCTTTTCAAGGCACCCCGTGGTGGACCAATCGTGTAATCCTTGGGCCCACATTACTGTATTTCTCGATTACAGTATTATTATTGGCTGAATGCACATCATCAGTTCAACCACCACCCGTTTTACGAGACTTGGCGCGAATGGTGTGAAGATACAGTAAAAAGAAATACGTACGGTACTAGCTACAGTATACTGTACTGTACAGTACTGTATGTTCTTTACTTTGTTCTTGCGGCCGGCATACTGTACTACAGTATGTCATTTTTGCGCCAGAATGTTGTTGATGACAATTTTATAAAGGACATACTGTACGTACTGTACGTGTGCAAAGCATCTACAGTAATGAGATGACTTGCAGCAGCGCGCTATCTTGGGTTTGGAGTTGTTTTTGCACCATCGTCGGCGGTCATTCCTGCAGTCTACGTACTGTACTGTATGTACAGTACAGCGAAAATTACAGTAAATTGCTACTGTATTTTCGGAAGGAGTCAGACATGAATTGGCGAAAAAAAATCTTGACCAAAGTAGGCACTTTTTTTCAGTCGGTCGCCGTTCATGCGTCACTCTTTGGGCATTTTTCTTACTTTGGGACGCCCTGTCACATTTTGTGCCCCAATAGCAAATCGTCGGAGTTACTTGTTTGGGATGCATTGATCACTCGGAGTTCGAAATTTCGCAAATTTGGCATTTTCTGAGATTGAAATAGGTGACCCCTGAGTGACCCCTGAATTTTTCAAAAGTGGTCGGAGCGCTTTGGGGGTTTAAGCTTTTTTGTTGAAAAATTTGCGCTGAATTCGATAAGGCTATTTTTGAGCGGGGCCAAAAATACAGATGTCCAGATGAATGCAAAACAGTACAAATATGTTTTTTTTGGAATTTTCGAGTCCAAAAAAAATCGGGCGGGTCCGTCTTGAACACTGGGCTATACTGTAGTTTACCGTACGTCGTTACGTAAATTTCATTATTGGCGGGAGAGCAGACTGTAAAAAAATTTCTGGAGGCACAGCAGGTTGGCAAAATCTGAAAAATGCGCTCTTTGGTTTGTAAAAGGTAAATGTGTACGTTTTTATGCAGTGTAGCGTGATGCTTCAGGCATCGAAATACAGTAATAACGACGTCATTTTCTGTTGTTCACTGAAATCGAAACCACATGGACAGATCAAACGCTTTATTTGTATGCAAAAATCAAAAAAACGGATGAAAAACATGTTTTATTTTGTGCATTTTTTTTTTCGGGAACTTGCTGATTTACAGCATTGACTACTGTAATTTTTTCACGTTTGCGGAAGCTCATATTTGTGAATATGGACCGACAGAAGAGCCGACATGCAGTAGTATCATGTCTGCCAATAATGGTGCCAAAAAAACCAATGTCGAGAATGTGGGTTTTCAGAGCCATCATTGCACCCCAACAACTCACCGAGATCTACAGTAAACTCGATGTCTCCAAAACACAAGTTCTTTCACCGTCATTGATCACAGATTAATTTGAGGTGACTCGCGGCGCCGATACGTTGGGCCGTTGACAAGTATCATACGCTACCAAAATGAAAAAGACCCACTTTTTTGCAGGGCGCGTCCTGCGGATCTTGTTCATCGAGTCCTATACTACTGTATTTGAGCTAGTCAGCTAGAACCTAGAGGATGCTGCAGGACACAAAAAAACCGGCAATGTCAAGCTTTTTTTTTCAGAGATCGGATCACTCAGTCCTGAGAACATGCATTTTTCATAAATTGAGGGCCAATTCAGGGGTCAAAATGACCCCTGGAGGCTAACTCGCCGAAAACTCGACGCGATGGCCACAAACCACAAGCGCCTTTACGTGCCGCGTTTATTTGGACGCTGCTGATTCGTTTGAGGACACTGAGGTGACTCACGTGTCGGGGCACTCAGCCGCCGTTGCCGCCGTACGAGATCAATTGGCGATGATTTCACCCCGTGTATCATATATTCATACGCTTATGAAATTGACGCTTCCTCAGAAATTTGCTCTTCTGGTCCCAAATTTGGATCAGTTGATGGTAGACCTAATTCTCCAACAGTGTTAATATTTTTCGCTAATCGGATCGGTCAGTCTCGAGTACAGTAATTTCGAGATTTGTGTTTGGTACAGTGGTGAAAACTCAGCGCCAAAAGAATATATGATATTACGCGTTCCTTTCGATGAGCCTGACCATCTGGCGCCAAATTCAGACCAGTGGATAATCTACTCAAACTACGATGATTCCAATTTTTTTTTTTTTTTTTTTTTTTTTTTTTTTTTTTTTTTGCGAATCGGATCACTCAGCCTTGAGAAATCTCGAGATTCGTGTTTCTGGGTGCAACCCAAGAGCCAAAATAATATTTTACGCGTTTCTCCCGATGAGTGTGACCGCGTGGCTCCAAATTTAGACCAGCGGATATTCGACTCAAATCTACGATGATTCCAAGTTTTTTTTTTCGCAAATCGGCTCACTCAGTCTTGAGAAATCTTGAAATTGGCGTTCACCAACGATGACCAGAGCCAAAGTTTACGCGTTTTCCCCTGTGAGTCATGCTTGGATCATCGTCAACCGTCACCACGTGAATTTTTCATCGCTTTTCTTTTCATAAGAAATTAAAAAAGCCAAAAGGCGAACAACCTGTTGTCCAGACGTACACCGTCTTCACAAACTTTTTCCGAGTTCATGATGCATGAGGCACAACAACAACAGTGCTCAGGAACGAAAAAAAGGACAGTCATCGGCACCAAGACCGTGAATAAAAAAACCATGGACACCGCAAGAATGAGGATGAAATTTATTGTAGTCTGGGTTTAATCTAATGAGGCCTTGAGGGCGGGCAAGACAAGTTTGCTTTGTTTGCTGAGCAGGTTGTCGTGGATGACGTTCATGGCCTTGATGGCACTGTTCTCTTCAATGACGCACGAGATGTTGATTTCGGACGCGCCTTGGGAGATCATTTCAATGTTGACGCCTGCGGACGCCAGGGTGGTGAACATCATGCCGGCAATACCAACCATGTTCTTCATCTGCTTGCCGACGAGGGATAGAATGGCCATGTTTTTGAGCACATCGACCTCGCCGACGGCGCGCAGGTCCTGGATGACCCGCTCGAGATCCTTGTCAGACGAGTCGACGCCAAGCGCCATGGACACGTGGACCTCGGAGGTACTGATGAGGTCCACCACGATCCCGTAGCGGTCAAGCGTGGAGAAGATCTTTGCAAAAAAGCCGTGGCTGACGCTCTTGCGATTGGAGTGCACGTTGAGGACGATGACGCCGTCCTTGATGGTGACAGCGGTCGGGTACTTTCGCGACAAATCGAGCGAGTAGCCATTCTCGGCGAGCACTTTGGGTGAGTGGGGAGGCGTGGCGGTGCCGTCCTTGCTGACAATGTCCGTGGGGAAGACGACGGTGCCAGGACCGCGCGGGTTTTCGACGTTCTTGATGCGAATAGGTATATGCGAGCGGATGACCTGCTCCATGGTGAACGGATGGATGACCTCGGAGCCGTAGTACGTCAATTCGGCGGCTTCCTCGGGTGTGATGATCGGTAGCAGGCGTGCAGCCTTGACCTTGCGTGGATCCGCCGTAAAGATGCCATCGACTTCCTTCCAGATCTGCAATTCCTCGGCACCCAAGCCAACGGCCGTCAATGCCGCACACAGATCTGTGTAACCACGACCCACCGTGTTCAGCAGACTGCCAGGGACAATGCCAAAAAAGCCTAAAGTGTCACAAAAATACAAAAAACAAATAAGAAGTCTGCATGACCCCGCCTGGTCTTCTTTTTTTTTTTTTTTGGGTTTGTACCTGTGACCACAGGGACCTTGTCGCCACACTTTTCAACCGCTTGGGCCATGCGCTGCGCAAGATAATCATAAAACGACTGGTCCAGCACCTCAAAGTCGCGGTCAATGATGTTGTCCAGTGATACAAACTCGGCATCGATATCCTAAAAATGGACAAATTGGTTAAAAAATCAGCGTGTTGTCCTGTGTAAATCAACAAGAATTGCACGCTTCCCATACACGCCATTAAACCCTTGTTGTCTCTTTCTCCTCGTTCCCCGTGATAATCACAAAAAAAAAAAAAAAAGCTTACTCTGTCCTGCAGGACGGCCGCGACAATGCGACACGACAGCTTTTCGCCGGCGCCAATGATGATGTCTCTTGAGCGAGGGGAGATCTCGTTGATGATTTGCGCAGCCTCCAAAAAGGACTTTAGTTTGGCGCAGTCGTGCTCAATGTCCGAAAGAAGGCGCTTCAGGATGGCTTCGTCGCGGACCAATTCCCTGGCCGACTCGATGTGATCCTCAAGGATGTCCTTGAGCACGCTGAGATATTCGTCACAACCAGGCTTCATGGCAAGTGCCGCCGCGCGGATGAGGCGATTTGTCGTGCCATTCTGTTTGTTCTGGCCGCTTCGAGCGGAGCACACCACCACAAGGCGGTTTTGCTTGACATATTCTCTGGAAAAAAAAAAGTCAGCCCTGTTTTCAAA
Organism: Gongronella butleri; assembly: GCA_025201375.1. NCBI lineage: Eukaryota > Fungi > Mucoromycota > Mucoromycetes > Mucorales > Cunninghamellaceae > Gongronella > Gongronella butleri. The sequence continues at coordinate 194,984 of JAIWZP010000032.1, read as the reverse complement.
AAAAAAAAATGCATGATCCGCTCATTTTCTTGACTTACTTGACGACCTGGTTGGCAATGTTGTCCAGAAACTTGCCCACGCTGGTGCCACCAAACTTTTGCACCACCCATGGCAGGTTGGGGCGATTGCTATAGCGAATTTCAGAGGCTGGCATGATGAAAAAGGTTGAATGGGTGATGGTGCACGATAAATAAAAAAATCTAGATGGCTTTATATACTATATCAACAATGGGGGCCGTGGAAAAAGCCGTGATAAGAGAAAGAAAGGAATGAGAGCGAAAAGAGAGAGGGGGAATTGCACACAAAAGGAGCAGGCAGCAAGATAAAAAGCAAAAGGGAAAAAAAAAAGAAAAAAAAATAATGGAAAAAAAAGGGTATGCGGATTTTGGGAAATGAGTCAAGACTTGCAGGCATGCAATCTTGGCCAATCGATTGGAGATCAGATTTGATGTCACTTTTGCTCCTATTGGCTTGGCTCGTCGCTTTGTTTCGCCCTGAATTCTTTCCACAGCGACATCATTTTGTCCTCCTTCCAGTCGGCCCACACCTCGTAGATGGACAGGATGTCCTGGGTGATTTCCACGAGCGTCTCGACTTCGACATTCAAGTCGGCGAACCATTGACTCATGTCGGTGCGCTCGCCGACGGAGCCCGGCGTGAATTCGGCGTGCTGCAGCACCACGGTCATATACAGCGCCGCGAGCGCGATCATGTGCGGTGGATAAAGAAGGCACACGTCCGTGCGGAACGAGTCATTGACAATGAACCATGCAAATTGTAAACCTTGTTCCTTCATGCCAAGCTCCTGGCAAATCTGCACAAGTGACCGGTATGGATGCCACACAATCAAATAAAACTCGAGCTCCTCCAGCAGGTAAAACTCAAATTCGGCCACTTTGGAGCTGTCGTACGGAAAGCCGCCAAACTCGGCTGCAAAACGACGAAAAAGAATAAAAAAAAAGAAAGTAGGGGCGAGACATGAGTCATTCTTGGTCGAAAGCAATGTCAACGGGGCCAATTCATGCATGCTGGGTCGCTCATTTTACCATGAAAGGCGTGCTTCGCTTCTTGTGTCACCATCTTGATATGCACAGGGCACTCCTCGATCTTTGTCGCAAGGTATACGCAGGTGACGAGCACCAGCAGCGGATCGGTCGTACGCAATGCGTTTCTAAAAGCGATAAAAAAAAGAGAGAAAAAAGCGCAAACATGAGGTCAGATCACGTCAATGGCACCAAAATTCGATCCAATGCGGGAAACCTACTTTGTATAAAAGCGTTTAAAGTAAACAAAAGCGGTGGCAACAACTTGCTGCTTTAGCTGCAGTCGTTTGGCGAGCTTTTGAATCACTGGCGCAAGAAAAAGGACAAAAAAACGCGCGTCCGTCAGCACACACGCTTCATAAACACGTATTTTCACGCGCTTACAGTGGCAAAACCAGATTTTGAGCTTGATGTAGTCGGTCTCCGAGGCAAACTTTAGGTCAAGGTCTCGGCTCTGCGTGAGAGTGTGGCGGTCGAGAACCCAGTGGTTCCTATGAAAAAGAGAAAAAAAAAAAATGTAAAAAAACAACAAAAAAATCATTTTTTAGTGGTGTTGCGTTACTTTTGTGTCGACGCCCAGTAGTTGGCGGCCATGCTGACAAGGAACGAGGGAGGAAAAAAAGGCGAAAAAAAGAAAGAGGGAAGGCGTAGCCGCCGACAATGGGCGAAAAAGGGCGAAAAAGGGCGCCCGCCGCTCATTTTTTCCCTTTTTTCCTTTGTCTCACTCCATTGAACCTTGGAGCGCCATGTCTGGCAGACAAGGATCACCATGGTATGGTCATGGTGATTTGCGGAGGCTAGTGATCGCCGATGATGCTGATTTTACGATTTTATCTAGTGTATCAAGGGTCAACTGGCGCTCTAGTCCATGTTCGTCTAGGATGATGACGAGCACGGCCGTAGCGCGGTGGCCGAGGATTGCCTTTTTAGGGTGACCGCTTCCATCATGACGCGCACGAAAATGCGCTACAACGAATCTAAAGGGACCATGACGCACGCATGGGACCAATCTGGTTGTTTGTTGATGGAATCCAAGCGTAGTGATGGATCAGGTGGGCATTTGAAGTAGTGCATCCTAGAGTGGACTGTCTGCCCGTCTTGGCGATCCAAATAAATTGGGCCAATTCGCAGGACCATATGAAAAAAAAGGCTATTTTTGGATCAGTCCATTGTGATTTCCTTCTTTCTTTTCTCTTTTACTTTTTTTTTTTTTTATACACCCAAGGTGTTGCGTTCGCCATGACTCCTTATCCTTCTCACCAGAATAACAGCCAGTCCACGCTGCAGGAGTCGCTTACCAACACCAGCACGTCCAGCTTGCCACCACTGCTGAACGTGCCTCGGTCGCGCAGCTCAAGCTCATCCACGACCAACAGCAAGAACACGGGCCAGCGGTCACAACCCAGTCTGACCCTCAAGTCTTTTAAGCGAAAACAGTCGCGCCGCCGCTCAATTGACTCGGTCGTGCCCCTGGGCGACGCCGACAGCTCCCTGGCCAACGAAAAACGCAACAAGGAGTTCCACGCCATATTCAAAAGCATACCCACTGACGATAGCCTCATTGAAGGTAGTAAAAATCAAAAAAAAAGGAACCCCAATGCCCGCGGATTGACCCGTTTTTTTTTCTCTCTCTCTCTCTTTGAAATAGACTATGGATGCGCATTGCAAAAGGACATTCTCCTGCAAGGCCGGCTCTACGTTTCGCAGCGTCATATTTGTTTCAATGCCAACATCTTTGGCTGGGTCACCAATGTAAGGCCGTGCATGATCCAATTTTGACGCCGAAACACGCCCCGTTTACCCGTTTTCTCGCGCATTCTTTATTAATAGGTTGTCATTGCGTACACAGATATTCTGGAAATTGAGCGGAAAACCACGGCCATCATCATTCCCAATGCCATTCAGATCACCACTCGTCAATCCAAGGTACAAGCATGCAACAAAAGAGAAAAGGGGGAGAGACAAGGGGCAAGCAACAGGGGCGGGGGGGGGCAAGAAAGAGGCAAGGGAGTGAGGGGAGGGGGGGGGGCAAAAAGGAGCAGGACAAACAGGGCTCAAGCTGCAATTCTTACTGACATGGACACACACGCGCCTTGATTGCCATTTTCTTTTTTGATTCTAGCATTTCTTCGCCTCCTTTTTGTCTCGAGAGCATGCGTATGACCAGCTTGTTGATCTTTGGAAACAATACGTTGATCCCGTGGACGTCAAAGTGGACACGGTGCATGGACACAGCGACATTGCCACGGCCACCGCCATGGACATGCGTGTACCCATGGTGACTATGGACGCGGCAACTGCTGTCGACGAGCGTGCCTTGCTCTACGACGACCCTGAACTCGACGAAGACTTGCTCATGAAGCCAATGCATCATAAAGTCGTGTCGGTCTCGCCCCATGATCAAGGTAACACAAGACTCATTCTGATTTGCTTTTTTAGGACCGACCTTGCACGAGTGATCAATGCGCCCGTCTCACCTCATTTTTTTCTTATTTTCTTATTTTTATTTTTATTTTGGGAACACGCAGAACGCCAAAATTCTCTTGCATCGCTGCCCGTGCCAAGGCATCTGCCCATCACCGAAGAAGACAGGGCGGCTGCCGCCAGTCGCCGCCGTGCCATGTCTGAGGCAGGTCCTCGGCCATCCACAGAAGGCATTGCCCCTGCATCGCCACCGCCACAAGCCATTTCATCGGCCTCCTCGCCCTCTCAGGGCCTGCAGGCCTCCTCAGCAATGGCCACTACCGTGCCAACTGCAGGTGCTGCACAAATCGCCCAGTCCACCGCGTCACGATCCTCCGCTTCGACTCAATGCCAGTGCGAATCACATTACCCACATGTCGTCATGGACCAAACTTACAATTGCTCAATGGAAACATTATACCAGCTGCTTTACCACACCGACTTTATCAAAAAGTACCTCGTTGACGTCGAAAAGTGCTCAGGTACGTTCACCTTCTCTCTCTCTCTCAAAAAAAAAAAAAAAAGACGCAAAGGTGCTATTTTTAGAGGTTGTTTGGCTGACTTTCTTTTCTTTTTTTCTTTTTACGTGACTCAGATGTGCAAATTGGCGCTTGGCAAAAGAGCGAGGATGTGCCACTGGTGCGCGACGTTTCGTACACAAAATATCTCGGGGGCGCCATTGGGCCAAAGTCGACAAAGTGCATTCTCAAAGAAGAAATCACGCATCTCGATCTCCAGAGCTCCATCACGCAGCAAACCACCACGCAGACGCCCGACGTGCCATCTGGGAGCTCGTTTTGTGTGAAAACGCGCGTGTGCACCACAAAGGCCGAAAAGGGCATGACGCGCATTGTCGTCACTGTTCTTGTCTCGTTTTCAAAGACCTCCTGGCTGAAGTGTAAGCCCTCCCCCCCAAAAAAAAATGAGAGAGAGAGGAGACACAGAGACGTGATTGCTCATCCTATCTCTTTTTTTTGTGTGTAGCCACGATTGAAAAAGCATCGATTGACGGGCAGATCAACTATTACAAGGGATTGGACATGGCCATCCGCAAGTACACGGTGTCGTTGCACATGAATCGGTCAGAGAACGCGACCACGACGCGACGCAAGCGCCACGGCAAGCGCAAGCACCATGGCCATCATCACCAACACCAGGTCGACGCTGGCAAAGAAAACAGTGCCGTCCAGCAAGGACTTGCGGGCCTGATGGATCAGCTCGTCGCCCAAGGCATTGCACTCGTCCGTGGCATCTACGAGCAGCCTTTGTCGCTTGCCAGCTGCACCGTGCTTTGCATGATCGCCATTGTGCTCACCAATTGCTACATTGCACTCAAAATGTCCAGCCTCGGCCACCAATTGCGCTCCGCGCACCTCGCCACGTCCAATGCCTCGTCACTGGACGCGTGGCGCGTCACCCACCACGATCAGGTCGCGTCCATCTGGCAATGGCTCGACGAGCGCGATCCAGAACCACCCGTGACACAGCACCAACCCATGGATTTTGCTAGATACCAGCCGTACGCCGCCCCCGTCCAAGTTCTCGAGCTAGAAAAGAAGATGTTCCGCGTCGAACAGAGCGTCGATCAAATCACACATCTCGTCAAGCTCCAGCGCCAGCGCTTGCTCCAAGAAATCACCAATTGAATCAAAATTTTGTAAATATTCTGAAATTTCCTTCATTAAATCTCTCTGCTTCTTGCTCCCTCTCTTTCGCTTGACGCGCACATCATCATATCATAGAAGCACGAGCTATTTAAACAAGTTTGTTTGGAGATGTTCTTTAAATAGTCCTTTTTAACAAAAAAAAAAATGGTTCTGGCTGGCCAACCGGGCATTGTAACGCTGCGAAACACATTGCAATCTGAAAAGGCGAGCTATAAACCCCGTGTTGAATGTTTTGTGCAAATGTCAAAGCCATCAGGGACGCGCCACTGGCAAATCGAAATTTTGGCCGTTTCGGGCTCCCAAACCAAAATGGAAAAAACAGGTCTCCAGAATTCCTTCAAACTTGCGGACAAGATACATTGCATGGAGAAACCACGAAAAATGACAAAAAAGAGTGGGGTTGACCTGCTGGTTGACGAGCAATTCGGGATTTTAGCTTAAACTTCAACTGCAAATTGCACGGGAAAAACGCGTCTATAGAGCCGCGTGGATGCACTTTTTAGCAAGAGAGATGTCATGAGAATAGGTTTAGATTAGAACCGGCGCGTGCCACACGACGACTGACGCGCTTTAACACGCGTCGAAAATTGTATATGATGTTCAAACCGTGTCAAAGACGCCAAAAGATCACTTTTTTCATTGATCACTAATGTCCACGTACGCGTCAAGAAAGGCTCCTTCTGATGATACAAGTTACAAGGCGCTGCGGCTAATCATCGTTGAGTTTACCTTGACATGGAAATTTACAGCATTTCGCGTTTTGCGCGGAATCCAGACAATGGACCTTCTTTTTTTATTGCATTTCTGTCCGTAAATGTGAGGGAATTACCTTTTGGTTGAATGGCATGGCAGTTTGAGGACCTACATTTCTCATTTTCAAAATCCTCGACTGCACCCCTTGGAAAATTCGCCATTTTCGAAATTCGTGTTTGTGTGCCATCTAGCTGCCGCAAAACAGCGAGGGCGGGCTTATTTGAACGAGAGAGGATGGAACTTCATGGTCAACGAGTCCATTAGCTTGTAGATTGTCGATTCATTGACAAACGTCCATAAAACAATAAAAACAGTTCAATTGCGATATTCTCTACAGTGCCACAGCTTATCGTCAGTTTTAATGCACAGCAGGCTTGCATCGCGAAGGAGTCTCAGAACATTTGCGGTGCGCTCGACACGTGCAAGCGCACTGTCGATCTTTGCCATTGTACCAAAGATAAAAAAATCGCTGAAATTCGAAATTACTTCGCTGCAGCGAACCTATGCCTGTCAAGTTTGAACCAGCTATCGGCCATAGCCATTGAAACGCGCGACGCAAAGTTTGAAGATCCCATCTCTGCCCATTGTCGCGAATTGGCTCAACCATGTAAAAACGAAAAGGTGGGGGACGATTTTCGTAGCTCTCTGTCCGGAGAAAAGTGAAAAAGTTAGCCCATGGATGAAAAGGGGCTGAGACTCATCATGCGTCCCTCACAGGATGACAAAAGTAAATGACAAGCTACTGCGGAAATGCGAAAACTCAGATCAAAAAGAAAAATATCATGCCGCAGCTTTGCTGCGCCCGTCCGTGTTGGCCAAGTCGATGACCCATTGTGCCTCAATTCCGTGTCATTCCACACAGAGAAGAGATGGCGCGCTAAGCGCCAGCAAGCACATCACGATCGCTTAAATAAAAAAAAAACGCGAAAATGACCCAAACATGCCCATTGTCCAAGACGCTGCAAATCGAGTCGCCAGGCAACGCGGACATTCAATCCGTGCCAAGCTGGTCTTGGCAAGAATGAGAAAAAAAGGAAAAAGAGGAAAGAAAGACGAGATTTTGATGCAGTTTTCCAAGCGAATTTCATGTAGAATAAAAAAGTAGAATAATTTTATTTTTCTAGAGGGGGGAGATGCAAAGAAAGGAAGCAAAAAGCAAAAATTACAGCCACCACGATTCTTTTTCGTCGGTATGTACAAACATGTCTGTGTCGTCCTCGTCATCGTACGACGATTGCTCCGAGACGCTGCTGAGGGTGCTGTTAGAGGCGGCATCGTCGACGTCCATGATGTCGATGGTTTGGTCCTCCTCGACCATGTCAGACCAGGACATGCCGTGAAGACCAGTGTCGGCCGAGAAGAAGGCCGAGTCGTAGCGGGGCTTGGCATCGGCGGCAGCCTCGGGCTTGGCAGGGATGTCGACAGGCAGCATGGCGTTCTCGGAAGCGGCGTACAAGTGGCGGATGCCTGCGAAGCGCGTCAAGACTTGCTGGACGGGCAAACGCTGGGCGGGATCGACAGTGAGCACGTGGCGCTGCAAAAAGGTGGCGAGCTCCATGGCCATGTCGGGGAACAGGTGCGATTTGATCATGCTAGGGTTGCGCTTGTATTCAGCAAAGGCGGCGTCCATGCTGTTGGCCTCCTGCCAGGGATTGCGGCCAAACATGAGCGCAATGAGCAGCACACCGAGCGACCACACGTCGGCAGCAGCCGTGTCGTATGGCTTGACATCATCAGCAGCAACAATCGCGTCGTCGTCGTCATTGGCATCGTCGTAGTGCTCGGGCGCAAGGTATGAGGCAGAACCGTAGCCGAATTCCATGGAAAAACGATCGCGAGTGGCAAGACCAAAGTCGGCCACCTTGGCCACAATCGATTCGGCATCGTCGCTGTCATCGCTGGTCTTGAGAAGGATGTTCTCGAGCTTGATGTCGCGGTGGTACACGCCTTGGCGGTGCATGGCGGCAACGCCCTCGAGAATCTGCATGAACATGGCCTTGGCGGTGGCGGCGGGCGCGTACGGGTGGCGCTGCTGCTCGCGGATCACATAATCGAACAGGTCGCCCTGGTCGCACAATTCCATGATCATGTAAATGTACGTCTCGTCTTCCATCACCGAGTGGAGAGCCAAAAGAGACGGATGGCGCAAAGACGATTGAATGTCGATCTCCGCCTGCTGCAGCTCGCGCTGATCTTCGTTCAAGCCGGTCTTGTTCAGCACCTTGATGGCCACGTACGATTTGTCCTTGGTCGATTGTCCAAGGAAAAGGCCGCCATAAGACCCGTGGCCAAGGTCTTCGACGAATTGATAGTCACCCACGGTTTGATCAATCAACAATTCAGAGAGTTCAGTCCAATAATCAGTCATTGTGAACGTAAAAATAGGGGGAGTAGCTTTTGGGACAAAGTGTGGAACAAAAAAAAATAGGGATTCAAACAAATTGGTATGCGTTTGTGGATGGATGTGTGTTGTGTGTGTGTGTGTGTGTGTTCTTTGGAGCTGTATGCAATAAATTGTGCGCAATACTAGAGGGTCATACTGATGAGAGGAGGGTCGTCGACCGTGATAAGCAAGAGGGGGCTATTCTTGGGTAAAGAGGGGGTGTTGTTGTTAAACAAACAATTCAATCTTCATAACATGTTAACAAAAAAAGGGAGGGGGGAAGCAAAAGCTTAGAAAGACATGGTCAATCAATGATCAATGACAAAAAGGGAAAAAGAGGCAGAAGGGTAAAGAAAGGATTTAAAGAAAAAGCAAGAGTTGTGTATGAACAAGGAAGATACAAGAAGAAGAGGCAACGAAAAGCGAGGGGCCCTAGCGTTATTTATACCCAGGGGCCCATATTAGGCAATGGTGAGTCAATTGCGCAATTGGGCGCCCCAGCGTGCCCAGTGGGGCACGCTCATTGGCACACCATAGGCTGACTGGTTGACATCATTCGTCACTTTGGTTGGTTCCAGAATCTTCCGGCGCTGTGATTGGTGACCAGGGGATCCTTATTTTGCCGGAAATAGCCTCCTGTTGTGAACTCTGCCGTGCTTTTGGCGTGCGCGTGCGTGAGAGCCGAAATTTCATGATAACAAATCATCGTTCTTTGTCATCGTGCACCAAAGCGCATCACAATAATTTCTCGACCTGTTCCACCCCCATTCCTATCAAAAAGCACGCTATCACCCCCCTTAGATAGGTAATTCTTCACTCTTTGCGAAAAAAAATTGAAAAAGAATGATGTTGACGGCAAACCGGCGGCACCGCCGATTGCCGCAGGGATCAAAGATGAGCCAAAATCACTCACTTGTCCGTTGGAAGGCTGGGGGGAATTGGGGGGTGGGGAGGGAGGAGAGGAAGTTGGGGGATGGGGGGGGGCTGGTAAAAGGGGAAATGCCTTTCCTGCGGCTAAATCACGCATCGCCGGCGGGGCAAAGCATTTGCCCCAAATCCCGAGGAAAAAGCAACATTGTTTTTCCTTGGCCTGGCCGGAAAAAATTCTTCCGCTAAGCATTGAGCCCAACCTTTGGGAAATGACACGAAGCACCCCTCATAAAGCCATAAAATCGTGTGGCTCCGATCTGCTCCTTATTTTTTTTTTTTTTTTGCCATGTGAACAAGAGGTGGATCGCTCTACACGTGGCAGTTGCATATATTATTTTTGTTGTGTCATTGACATATCATGGCCCTCGGGCCACGAACGCGCTCAATGACGGAAGTGCACTTTGGGACCGGATCAAAAAAAAAAAAAAGAATAAAAATGACATCACCCGACGTGCCGGTACTTCTGTCACATAATCCCGCTCGCTCTCCGTTGCCAAGCCCGCCAGATTCTTCGGATAAATGCTTTTTTTAATGCTCTGACATCACGCGCTAAAAATCAAACGACGTTTCATTGTCCTTTTTGATCAGATCCAGCATGCCAGGCGGCATCAATGGCTTCTTGATCGTCTTTTCCTCGCCCGTCGACTTTTTGACAATCGTCTTGAGCTCGGCAATGTAGCGGAACGGCATCGTTACAGACTCGTGCTTGCTAAAAAAGATCTCAGGGTGATCAATGTAAGGAATCTTGTCCAAAGGCACTAGCATTAGAATAATAAAATAAGAGTCAGTCACCTTGTCTTTGTGATTAATGCATTTGTGCATGTATTTCATCGACTAATTGAACCTATTCCCTCGCCTTTTCGCCCCACAAGCACCCTGTCAACCCGAGAAACATGCACGAGGCACGCCGCCTCAGCCACGCTCGCGCGTCCGTCACGTGATATAGTCGACCTCGCGTGCACCATGGCGTCTTTCGTGGCCATTGGGCAGCCCTCAAGCGCGTCTCTCCAACCCATTCCACCCGAATTTTCACTCTTGCGTCGTACCTCGATCTTCCACCACGCGACGCGTCACATTCACAGCCGTGTCAGTCGTCATCTGAACGGGGCCCAAGCGACGGCCCGCAAAACCCAGCTTGCGCAGTTCCTTGGTGCGGTCTATAACAAAAAAGAAAGGGGGGGAGAAAAGGTGAATTTCATGACTTTTCCCAAGCCAATTGCACACATGCAGCCTAGCAATTCTTACCTCGTGGGGGATGGTCGCCTAACAAACATGATAGAAAAATAAAAAGAGCGGGTCAGCGAGGTGTGTTTGGGCTGCAATGATCCATTTTACTGTACCCAAAATGCCGCCAAACAAGAAATACTCGAATTGGTCGCCGTCCTCGGGCGACAGCTCCTTCTCGCCGGCAGGGTCGAGCAAGCACACCTTGCTGGGGTCGACGCCAGGCAGGTGCATCACGTCTTCTTGGTGGCAGTGCGCGGCCTTGAGCTCCTCGGGCATCGTCTGCAGGCAGGTATCGGACAGGCCAGAGAACCACAGGTGATCGCCACCCACATTGCTCAGCATGTGATTGTATTCCAGCACGCACCACTCGTGCATGCCGTCCTCAAAGTGCTCGATAATATAGCTGCGCTTGGGTCCCATGGTCTCGACAATGATCAACTGAGGAAAAGAGTGACAAAAAAAAAAAGTTTGCAGGATTGGGTTTGATTTTAAAAGTCCGGGTCGCCCGGCGGCTGGTGCAGGCGCGTTATTATCTGCTGCTCGCGCTTTGGTGTCTCCAAAAGCTTACAGTTTATACACGATCAGAAAAAGCTATTTGTCATCACGATCAAAACCGACAAAAGGCCAAGATCTGCGTATTGCAGCCTGATATTGTGCTACAGTAAAGAGGCGCTCGACGCGCTCGCGCGTTCTCTTGTGCCCTGATGATGGTATGACGCGTACTTTTCATGTTTGATGAACCCAAAATTTCGTTTTTTTTCAAAATTTCAGCACTGGTTCTCGAAATATTTTATGGATGTTGGTAAAACTGGTATCATATAGTATCGTCCGGAAGAGCGGCATTTTCAGATTGTTTGCACGCCCGATGAACGGGATTTGCACGCTTGCAAAATCTGATCAAACATTTGAACTTTGTTTGATCTCGTTTTGCTCAACAGCGGAAAGGGCGACCTGCAGAGCTATTAATGTGTCGAAAACAGCTGTTGAACCTCTCCCAGATGAATCCAGTTTCACTGGTGGATGATTAAAACTGACAAAGAAAATCCACTTTTTTAACAAAAACTTTGATCGCAATTTGCTCGACAATGGTCTAATAAACTTGTGATTTTTATACCAGTTTTACTAACAAACAGGGTGGCGTAGCATCTAATGGGATGACTTACAGTGCGCTGGCTTGGGTTTAACTTTTTGCATCGGTCATTTCATTTGTCAGAATGCGTTGGTTATTGTTCAGACAACAGAGCTCAAAAAGCCAGTGATGGTTCACTGAACGCGATCACAAATTTATGATTTTCGTTTTTCGAAAAAAGTGACAAAATTTCCAAGGAATACGGTGCTGCAAGTGAAAGCATGAAATGTTGTGCGACGCGACGCGTCTACGGTTTGGTGCTTTATTAGTGGTATATACAAGTTTTACAAGGAGATGATGAAATGGCGAGCATTTCTTTTGTTGCTAGAAAACGTTCTATGATGGAGGCAATGCGCTTTACCAGCCGAAACCTTGCGCTTGCTGCTGCTGTGTCTGCATATCCTCTATAATATAATAAATGCCATTAGCCATCGTTCATCAAAGAAATCGCGGAAACGGAGGGTATCACGTCCTTTTTTTTGTGTGTTACATACCTTTGAACGCGGCCAGGCCGATCAGAATGCCGGAGACGAAAAAGGCCAAGCTGATGAAGAACCAGAGCACGCCCCAAACGCGGCTGGACATGCACCCGCCGCAAAGTTTGGCGAATTTCGACGCGTCGGATTCATAAGCCTTGCGGAAGACCAAATCATCCAGGATATCCCACAAGCAATACAAACAGGACATCACGCTGAAAAAAAAAATAAGAAAAAAAGGGGGAATGAGGATCAGCGCCAAGGCTTGTGTCACCTTATTTTCGATGGAGACTTACCCCACAAATAAGACAAAGTAGCGCAGACCAACACCGTGTGCGAGCCACCACAAAAAGATCATGACGCCGATGAAAACGACACCAATGATGCGTGTCAACCAGTTCTTTGCCCACCACAATGTGAAAAGCAGGCATACACCCAAAAAGATGGACGCGATTTTGGATGCGAGGATGTTGAACCCGCACATGACAAGAATCGCACCAATTGCCGACGAACCAAGGTACCCGGCAGGCAGAGTACACATGGGAATGCCGCCACGCTACGCAAAAAGCAAGACAGAATATAAGGAAACGACCATCCGTAAATGAATTCACTAATTTTTTTTCAATGCTATACCATTCTTGTCACACCACCCTCGTCTGGATCAATTTCGATGGATTCAATCTTGGCGCACGTTAAGCAGCCTACAATCGCGTGCGAGAACTCGTGGAGACCGACAGTGAGAAGCTAAAAGCATACAAAAGAAGCGGTGAGCACCTTTTTGCAAGCCATCGTGTGGTTTTCCTTAAAAAAAAGTTGTTTACTTTGAACGGGGCAAGCACGATTTTAATGAACGGCATGTTCCATAGGACAAGAATGGCTGCTGTGTATACGCCAATGATGATCAAAATCGTCTTTTGGTCGTCTGTGGGTGCCAGGTTGTTGGCAACATTGTCCTGGACAGCCTGACGAGCCACCAGATAATGATCGTAACTATCAATGGGAGCCATTGAAACAAAATGGGTCTGATGCAGAAAACAAAAGGAGCGAAAGAAAGGATAAAAGGGAGTCAAAAGCTGGGTGTGTGCCTTTTTTTTTTTTTTTTCGGATGCCAATTTCTAAAAATAGCGAGTCCGCCAATGCCTGGACTAGGTGAACCCAAAACAAATGCATTTTTTCAGGCAGGCCGTCTCAGCCTTTTTTGTTGCTTGGCATTTTTATCACTCCCAATTGATACCATCCCAAGGGGAGGCGAAGGAGAGAATGGCTTTTATGCATTGACTTGCCCATTGGCACAAAAAAAAAAAAAAAAAAAAGATCATGGGATAGACGATACCCCTTTCTCACCACCTTGCAAACGACGCGTCTCGACGTCCGAGTCCATCCCAAGAAATTTGGCCAATCACAACCAAGTGATCGTCATGCCAGCTTAATGAAAAATTCTGATCTAGGCTCTTGAGCGCGTCCGAAGCGCTAAAGAGAATCTTTTTATTTTTATATTTTTGCGACTCATTGCATCCAAGCATGAAGAGGGGTGATGATGAAATCGCCGTGGGGAAAAAATTTACAAACGGGCGTGAATGATGGTGCTAAAGTCATCGACCTTCAAGCTGGCACCACCAACAAGGAAGCCATCGATGTTGGGCTTGGTGGCTGCAAAAAAAAAACAAAGAAATAAAAAAAGGTAAGCACAGGCATGTGACGCGTCGGATCTGCCATGTTTGATGTGATTTCGATCCGTCTTTACCGAGATCAGCCGCGTTCTTGGCATTGACAGAGCCACCATAGATGATGCGAGTGGAGTCAGCAACTTGCTGGCTGACGTTGGCAGCCAACCACTTGCGGAGCACGTCGTGCACCTCCTCAGCTTGCTCAGGGGTGGCAACCTTGCCCGTGCCACTAGGAAAAAAAAAAGTGAGCCAAAAATTGCGTCACAAAAAGCCAAATGCAGCGCGACTTACATGGCCCAGACGGGCTCGTAGGCGACGACGACGTTGGTCCAGTCCTTGATCTCGTCAGCAATGCCCTTCAATTGGCGGGTGACGACATCGGCAGTGGTGCCAGCCTCACGCTCCTCGAGCTTCTCGCCAATGCAAGCAATGACCTTGACACCAGCATTGAGAGCATGGGCGGTCTTTTCACCGACAAACTAAAATGAAACAGCGGTTGAATATGACAAATTGGCACGAGCACAACCCCAAAACACCTTTTTCTCTTTTTTCTTACCTTGTCGTTCTCAGCAAAGTACTCACGGCGCTCAGAGTGACCGAGGATGACCCAGTCGATGCCGAGGTCCTTCAATTGCTCGGGGCTACAGAAAAAACCACAAAGGTCAGCGCGAAATCCAAAATTGTGCCACCTGTCAAATCTTCTTTTTTTTTTTTTTTTTTTTACCTGATTTCGCCAGTGTAAGCACCGCTGGCCTTGACGTACGAGTTTTGCGCAGCAACACCAATGTCCTTCTTCAAGTTGGAACGGACACGATCAACATAGATGGCAGGGGGAGCAACAACAACCTCTGAAAAAAAAAGAAAAAAATATAAGAGTCGCGTCAAAAGCATCCCCAACAAAAAAATAAAAAAGAATCCAACACGATCGCAGCTTGCAATTGCACCTCTTTGACGACGACACGAGCGTGACGAACGCGCAGAAACGCCACAAAATGTGCCTTTTGCATCAAAGAGATACAAAATATTTCAAAAAAAGGCCCTCAGAGCAACTTACCCGTAGCATTGGGGATATCAACGCCGTTGAGACCGTCGACGAGAGCCTTGACTTGGGCAACGGAGCCGTTCATCTTCCAGTTACCGCCGATAAAAAAGTTGCGAACCATATTGTAGTGCTATCAGATAGAAAAGAAAAAGCATGTGAGTCCTTGCTGCTATATTTGTTTATGTAAAAAGTCAAGGGGAAAGCTGGGTAGCACAGTCCTTACTTTGTTGAGTGTGTCTGTAAAAAAAAAAGAGAGAGAAGAAAAAGAAGCGTGATGGGGGGCCGGAGGCCCAAAAGCCTTTTCGCAAAAAGCGGGCCGTAGCAACAGGGGGGTCGGGCTGGGGTGAAACACCGGCCCTCCATCATCATCAGCTGCACGAATTCATGCTGAAATCGCAAATTTTCTAGCGTGATTTGGTGTTACCTGGCCACGCGCCGCGCTGGTGCCCCTCATCGGTTGCCTTTTTTTTTTTCTCGTCCCTCGTTTTTTTTTCTCGTCTGACCTTTTATCGCTTCCCCCTGTTCTCCAGTCCTCTTCCGTCTGCTTCTGAGACGCCAGTGGTGCGTCCTTCTCTAACCAGTCGCGCACCAATGGGTCGCTAGGACGGATCAGGACCGACCCGTCAGTGTCAATTGGCAAACACGGCCCCTGGCTTGATCACGCTGTTGCCTCATTGCCAATACCAGGACCATCCGATTTTCTTTGGTTGCACAAGCCAGGGGAACCGCCTAAAATAGGCATCCGTGTTGCACAATGCTTGACAATTTGCAAAAAAAAAAACAAGGTGCGAAAAAAAAGTGTTGATGCGAAAAAGCGCACAAGCACTTGGCGTAACAACAACAACAGAAATCCTTCTGAATCAAGTGACTTGACAAATAAAAAATCGCAGAGATCGCCGTCGTTCAGGAGAAATGGGCTGCGTAGGCGTCACTTTTTTGTCTTTTTTTTTTTTTTTACGTACAATTGAGGGCGTTTTTTATTTTTTTTCCCATAATGAACGAGGGAAAAAGAGAATTTAGGCTTGAATGAACGATAGAAAGTGGCATTGAACAGAGAAGGGAGAGAGAGAGTGTGTGTGTGTGAGAGAGAGAGAGAGAGGGAGAGAAAATCAAAAGAGGACCCGCGAATCCCTGCGCCCTTTTGGCGATCGTGCGATTTTGCAATACAAGGTTTTTTTTTTTTGAGAAATGAAGTAGGGAATAAACAAAAAGACATGCAGAGAGAGGGGATAAACTATGAGAGAAATATAGACACGGGCAACGCAAAAAGGGAAAAAAAAATCAACGTCGACAGAGCGACAGGATCGCGACCCTAATCAATGGCGTGACCAAGAAAAAAAACTGGGCAATTGGGGCCGGGGGGGGGTGAAATATGAACAGGTGAAAAAAGTGAGGGAAAAAAGAGGTGCAACTGGGCGAATTCAGTCCCATTTGCATTGACTGAGCTTTTGGAATGTTTCAATGACCTCGACTTCGTCGTGGGTGAGGGGCAATTTCTTTGGTGGCAAGTCGATGGGATTGCACAAGTCGGCAATCGATAGGCGGCGCTGATCCATCCATTCCTCGTCGTCGTCCGAGGACGAGTCATTGGACGACATTGGCGAAAGCAGCAATACGGGTGACGCTGGACGATGCAGGACGACGCGTTCCTTGGCTTGCTGGTCGTATGGCACGCGCGCGTAAGCCGATGCCGGCATGGGCTGCTGTGGATGGTGGCGGTGCGTCTGCGTGTGTTGCATCATATTGTCGAATCTGGAAAATGACTTGGTACATCCCGAAAAGATGCAAGGAAATGGTTTCTATTCGCGAAAAAAAAGGAAAAAAGACCGTCGTTAATCACCTTGCATAAAGCCCGCTAGGATCATGTCCCAGACGCGTCGCCGCGTAAAAAAAAAAAAAAAATAGGGGGTGGCGGCGGGGTACCGGGGCGTGACCCACAAAAACAGGGAGCAAAGGGGGGTGGGAAACGCAATCGATAGATCCGTGACTTACCTCGCCAGTGTGCTTTCTGTTGGGAGAAAGAGAAATAGTGAGAAAAGAAAAAGAAAACGTAAGTCGACGCCAAAAAAAATACGACTTTGCGTCTTTGATAAGAAGATGAGTTTTACCTCATGTGTCTAGCGAGATGCTCGCCTCGGGTGAACACCATGTTGCAATTGCCAAAGCCTGTGCATTGAAATCGCTTAGCAGAGCGTGTCTTCTTAGCTTGACCTGCAGGCATCATTGAAGGTAAGAGGAAAAAAAAGTAAAAAGATAAGAAAAAGAGGAACGAAAAAAAAGTGCTGGCTTGATCGCCTCTTTTAAATGATGGTCTGTCCGGGAAATCATGCAATAACCATCTTTGGCATGGGGGGAGCACGCCCAACTCCAGTTTTTTCTTAATGCAATCACAAAGAGCACCATGTCATTCTCCTTTGTGTCTCCCCCCACATGTTTATCCCCCCCCCAAGAGAGAAGGTTGATCTAGGCGTGGGAGGAAGACTTCAATCTAAACTAGTAACATTGAGCCAATGTCTTTTGGGCTTTGTTTTTTTTTTCCATTGACATCATCCGCGCGCTTAATCGCTCGCTTTTTCTGCAGCACGTCGGGACTGGCTAGTGCCAAGAGGTCTTTCCTCGGAGGGGTGGCATGGGCGCAAGACAACAACTCGGTATGACGGGATCACTCTTTTCCATTTTTTTTTGTGACACACGTCTCGTTTTTCTCCCATTTTTTTTCCTTTCAAGCGGGTCAGCCCATCAATTGAAGGCTTTCAAAAGAGTCAAGTAGGGTCGGACTTGCGCCCCTTTTGAGAGCGTGTCCATGTGTGCGTGGGGGGAGTGGTGGAGGTGGGGGCGCAATGGGGAATGAGAATCGCAAAAAATGGCGGAGTGGCACATATAATCGATGTTTATTTGTTGGCAAATGGCACAACAAAGGTGTGAGTACCTGCAAACCTATCTTTAGTAACGTGATCGAGCCTTGTGTGTGTGTGTGTGGTGGTGGTGGTGGTGTTAGAACGCGGGGCTAGCCAATTGTGGACTTTCACTCGCACATTGCTTTTTTGCTCGTCGAAAAACAAAGAGGCTCTTGGACCACTTCCTATCGGAGTCTCGCCATCATGGCGCATGTGCAAAATGGAACCTGCATTGAAACAGGGCTTTAGTTCCACGCGACATGCCACACACTTTCCAAATTGTCCCATGGCGACCAATTTGGTTTCAATTGCGACCATCGGGCCTCATCTTCCCCCTTGTTCTTCAAGCAAATAGTCCGTAAAGACGGGGTAAAAAAAAAAAAAAACGAGCGATGAGACAAGCACGCATCTTTGTCTGTGTGAAATGGGGTGATTTTGATAAAAAAAAAAGTACGCGCGCTAAAAACGTGCACCAGGGCCCTGCCCCACCACTAGGTCGTTCTCTAAAAAAAAAGGCCCTTTGCCTCCTTTTTTTTTTCTTTGTTTATGGCCGCGTGAACATGGAGCGACTTTCTTATGAAATCGTTTTTTTGGTGTTACACCATCTTCATGCGGATGATCTGCGGGCATTCCTAAGCACCTGCAAGCGGTTTTACCAGCTTCAACACGACAGCGTGCTTTGGCGCAGCCTTGTGAGAAACAAATATGGCGTTCGCTATCGCGATCCGGCCATGTCTTGGTTTGATATGGCCACATCTGCCAAGGAGGTGCTTCGGATGTGTCCACATCTGACCTTGCCATGGGAACACGACTATGAACGTGTTGCGCGCGCAATGACCGCCTACACATCGCCAATAACACATGAAAACGTGACTTGCTGCCCTGCATCCGGATCCTCGTCCTTTGGGATGTGTTTATCTCCCGGATGTTATCATTTAGGTAAAGATCAGTTGCTTGCTCGGGCCATTGGACACAAGGATGAGGGGCCGCGAGCTTGCTCAATTGACCTTTTGTTCTTTTTGAAAGCCTGTGGCGACATTTTTTTCCATCCGCAAAAGAATCCAGGGCATCTACACCAGCACTACCTTGCCAACAAGACGCATGCAATCGTTCTGAGGCTCATTGGCGCCAATTTCTTGGAATTGTGGTGCTATGCGTGCGATCGACCGGTATGAAATGATGAAAAAAATGCGATTTCATCCCCCATTGCACGGCGTCCATGGTATCAATGGCTCATTTTCTTGCTTTTTATGCTCTATGACGCGTCCGTCCCGCCCCTTTTATTTTGCGTGTTGTTTGTTCTATGGGGCGTTTTTGCCATTTGGAATGCCTGTTTTTCTCCCCTCAAAGGTGGGTTTTTGGGGCACAGAGCATCAAGAGCACCAGTCACTCCCAGTGAGCGAACAGTATGGTGTGAGACAATGGCTGCGCTGGCTTACGTATGGGCTGGATTTCCCACAACGGCGAGCGTGCGAGCTGAAATTGCTGTATTCGACAATTCAGACACCAAGCCTCCTTTTGGACAGCCAGTGGTTTTATCGGTGGATCCACTATTTGTCCAATGCGCAGGCCGTCCCCCCATCCACGGCGCCTCGACATGACCGCTTTTTCGCGCCCGTGTCGCGCCAATTGCTTCCACACCTCAAATTCCATACGCATTTTGTCGTCGTGTCTGTCCCACTCTATTGTTACGTCAAAAGGATGTACAATATCCATGGGCCAACCGTGCACAAGGGTAAGGGGGGAAAAATGCCCATTGGGGGGAGCGAAAAAAAGGAGGGGGGGAGATCATACGATGCCAAGTCGGCCCAGGACGACGGACTTTAATCGTATTTTTATAAATTCCTATGATGCAGACTGCTTGGATCGCGGTGTATTGTCACAGATCAACCGGATTCTGTCACAATAGAGTTCAAGGCTTGCATGAAGCTAAAATAAATGACGACCCTTTCGGCACGTTAATTGTGTAAAGGGGTTTCTTTTCTGAAAACAGGCACCTTTTTTGTTTCCCACTTCACCCATTGAGAATTTAATGGCGCGTCACAAGACGATTTGCCGAATTTGCTGGATCAATGACACACGTGACACTATGCGTGCTGTGAAAAAGGAGCCTTTTGATGCACAGGGGTGCACAAACGTGGCAAGTTTTGCGTTTTTGCTTCAAGACGCACCATTGGTGCTTATTTTTCCATTTGTTTCGCCATTGTGGGAAACATGGATGCGGGGAAAAAGAGACACAAGACGCGATATTGGACACTTTATTGCAACATGACCAAACCATGGTCATCCACTAGGAGGACAAATGAGTTTCCCGCTTGAAGGGCCTTGCAGACGGGATGGGACGACAGCCAATTGGGATTGGGGGGGACGTCACCGGACCCTGGTACAGCCACATGGTGTTCCACAACACTAAAAAAATGTCCATCCACCCAGTGGCAACACTTGGCAATTGGCATCTGGAAGCATTACTGAGTCGGAAAAAAAAGAAAGAGAAAAGAAAAAAAGAGAAATGGGACGTCTTGGAACGCCATTGGGCCTGCAAAACTGACATAGCGCGCGGCACAGCGACGAACGAGACGCGTCAATTCATGCCAAAAAAAATAAAGACGCGCTCCATGGGTGCAAATTGGCTGGGACCAATCACATTGAGATTGCCGATTGTCACGTCGCACCAAGCTGTACCATTGTTTCATTGACAGAATTGCCCTTCATCGTCATCATGGCACTGGCTGCGCCAATCACAGGGGTATCTTTATGGTCTTGTATTTTTTTACGTATTTTTTTGTGATGGGTGGAGGAGGAACGAGGCAATCTGAGAATGACACGCCTCACCAGTAGCTGTGCGACCGGGTAAACACCCCCCCCTTGCGCCCATGGGCTGAACAAGTCCTGGTTCAACCTCCTTCCTCGTCTGCGTCTCGGCGATCTCCATTTTCTGCAATTTGAGACACAAGATGACGTCGATTGAATTAAAAAACAGGTTTTGGTGCCCACCCATTTCAGGGCAAAGCACAGCCAAGCCCAATTGGGCCGTCCAGTAGTGTGTATTCATGCGGAAAAATGGCCATTGGATCGATCGTTAAGGCGTAAATGTCGTTTTCGTCCTTTTTGTCGCGCTTTTCGCCCGATCATCATTCATTTTAGCATAGCATGAGAAGAATGAAGCTCGTCAGCGCAAATGGCACTCACACTAAGGTACCTTATCTAAGCGCCTCACCAGCCATTCAAGGTTGTCTTAGTGTGAGAACCTGGTGTTCCTTGTGGGTGACATGAAGAATCAAGAAAATATTATCCGTGTAGTACAGAGACAAGGGGGAGCGGCTTTCAATTTGGTGGAATACACGGACCGTGGTACCACCGTGTCACTGCTTTATTGTTTTTCACCATTTTAGTGAAGCATCTTCACGCCAGCAGCTTTTAGCGCGAGAAAAAAAAAAAAGACGACTCTTGTCTCCCACATTTTGATCGACGTCCATCGATATCATCGACGTCATTGATCATTGAGAACAGCTCGTAAATAAAAAATAAAAAAAACCAGAAAAGATCAAAAACGTGCCACGTCGCGTCGCGTCGCGTCACTTTCTGCCTTACATGCAAGAATGACACGTCCATGTCGCCGCACGGTGCCCTGACGATTCATTTGGGATCGTTGTGGAGATTGACACACATGCGGAGAGTGCCTGAGTGCGCAGAAAAGGGAATCGACCGCATCCCATGACCAAAACTCCATATAGCACTCCAAACAAAGCAAATCGTTTAAATAAGATCATTCAAGACCCTCTCCCCCCATCAAATGTGTCAGTATCCAAGCAACATTGAAAACAAAAAGTCAAGTGAGCCACCTTTCGCCTCGTGCTTCGGGTCCCAGGAAAATCATCCCGAAACCACGACAATGGTGCCCAGAGTGCGAGTTTCACTCCTGCAACCATTTCATTTTGGCCAGTTTTAAAAAAAAAACACACACACACAAAGCATGGTAAATTAGCGCGTCTCGTGTTTGATCGCTTTCTCTCCCACGAATCCAGCCCTTCTCGTGTCATGAGCATTGTTACATCGGTGTAAAAAGCGGTGGATTTTTATTCTCCTCGTCGCGCGACAAGGTTTGGCAAGCAAAAATAAAGGAAAAAAAGGGGGGCATCAATAAAATATGTAAAAGTAAAGCGTAAACGCAGAAGATGGGTCAGCAAGCAGATCAATTGAGTCTAATCCGTGTCGAACGTGTAGCTGGTGCCATAGGTCTTGCCTCGGATGACAGCTAGAGAAAAGAGATCCGTGAGTGAAACGCGTCCAATTCCATTTTATTTTTTTTCTTTCGCGTTTTCTTACCTTCGACTCTGAGTTCGACCTCGCCAAAGTACATTTTGATGGTGAGATCAACCTTTTCGCCCTCCATGACACCTGTGAGGGCAGGCATTGGGATGGTAAAGTTGGCGATCTTGCGCACACCCGGGCTTGTCGTGTATCGAGGCTTTTCTTCCGTATCGGCAGCGTATAATGTACAAGTGGTATGATGAGGATAGTAGGCAAAGAAGTCCTTTGACACACAGTGGTCGATGTCTTGTTTTTTTTTAAAAAAAAAAGAAAAAAATGAGCTTCATGGCCCATTTTTTCCCACATTTTCCCACATTTTCCTATTTTTGGTGGGGGTTCTTTTACCGAGGGGCTGGCCGCGTTTGACATAGACGGAGAAACGATTGTCGCAGCGAACGCTTCCGTCGGCGCGGACGATCTTGTAGCTTGGTGGATCGATACCTTCTTCAAAGGTGGTGGTCGTGTCGATGCCATACCAGCAACGAGGAATACGTGTCTGGACGACGCGGGGATTGAGGCCAAAGTAGACGGCGCCACGCACAACGGCAAGCTCACAACGCGGGGGGACGGCAACGAGGCCGACACGGCCGCTGAATTCCTGATGAACGCGCTCAAACAGATAATTGGACGAACCAAAGCCGCCGACGAGGAAGACGGCCTGCAGGCTGCCAGCCTTGATGAGCTGATCCTCAATCAGGGCAAGGACTTCCTTGATCACGGGCTCAAACACCTCTTGCTTGAGCTCGGCCGCCGTGATGCACAAAACACCATCTTCAAGGCCAATTGTCGGGTTCGTCAGGGATTCGAGGTTCATGGACGCGGGGAGCGTGATGAATTGGTCCTCCATGCCATCGAATTGCGGCTTGATCAGATCCACAAAGATGTCCATCATCGTTTCAAACGCAGACGCGGGGATCGACGACAAATAATCCTTGAATTTCTTTTTCAGCAGCTTGCGCATGCGGCGATCCAGGAACACGGAGCCACATGACTGACCGTGGCCCTTGGTCGACTCGCGCAGCTTGCGACCGGATCGCTCGTCAATCTCAAACACGATCAAATCCACTGTGCCACCACCAGCATCACAAATCATAAACTTGTCGCCGTGGCGCAGATCAAATTGCTCGCATTTCTTCTCACAATACAGAGCGGCAGCCTCGGGCTCGGAAATCAGCATCAGGCGGTCGCGATGATCATTGTCTTCGATCAACCCGGCCTTGATCGCCGCCTCACGCATTGTCGCCTTGGCACGGTCCGACCACATAGCAGGCACGGTCAAACACTATTCAAAACAAAAAAAAAATACGCGTCAATTGGGCTCTCATAGAGGGGGTTGCCAAGCAAAAAAAAAAAAAAAAAAAAAAAAAAAAGCAACCACAAGCACAATAAAAATGTTATTTTACGTAGCGGAACTGATGTTGGCCGTAATTCTTGGCAAAGCCCTTTTTCAATTCGTTGACAACGTGCTCGTGGAAGGCGTGCAGATAGTCGGCAATGGCGTCGACGATGGTGAGGCCATTGGGCAAGGGAGGGAGGTCCTTTGCAATGTTCTCGTCGAGGTACAGCTTGTACTGCTTGAGCAACACCGAGTTTCGCGCAGTGGGGCGCTGCATTTCGACGCGAGCAGCATTGCCCCATTGCGTCATCGAATTCGAGTTGCCTTGATAGAAATTGAGCGTCGGCGTCTATGAAAAATACAAGAAAAAAACAAAGACTTTTGAGTTTCAGGGGAAAAGAGGGGCCGAATTGATTGTTCTCGTGCGTACCTTGGGGTACACATTGTTGTTTTGCTTCGGCCTAGCAATAAAAAAAAAAACAGTAAGGGCACACAATGGTTCGTGAGTCGCGAAAAAGTCTCATTTAGCCCATTTTTGCCTTACCAGCGCACAATATCCACCACTTCCTCATTCTGGATAAACGCGTACGAGCAGCCCGAGAAGGTGGTACCTAGATGTGAAGAAAAACAAAGAGTCAGGCACAAGGTCAAGGGGGCTCATCTTGGCAAAAGCGAGATTGAAACACGCAAAACAAGTAGAAACACCGTAAAACAAGCCGTACCAAAATCAATGCCAATCACCACTGGATAATCGGACGACTTGAACGGCTTGGTGGCTGCCATGGCGATAAAAAAATAAAAAAGAGGGGGAGGGGAATAGGGAAAGGGAGGGTGAAGAAGGAAGAAAAAGAAGAAAAAAAAAAAAAAGAAAAGCAAAAGAGGGGGCGCAACCCTGAATAAAAATAGAAATTGGGCCCAAAGAACCCCGCCGGCATCATTGGCTGAGCCAGCCAAGGCGGGGTCTTTGTGTGACCATTGGGGAAAAAAAGGAACAGGGTCGATTTATGAATGATATGTGAATCAAAAAAAAAAAAACGAAAAAAAAATGCTACCGTGCGGGCTCGTCTTGAGCAAAGGTATAGTTCAACAAATGGATTTGGTTGCACAGGACAGGCCATGGCATGATGCAGCGGCTGGTGAGCTGCTGTTCCAGCTGTAGCAGCTCATACATGAATTTGAGGTTGGGCTGGATAATGACATTGAGGCGGCGCGCACGGACAAAGATGTACGCGTCGACGAGGCTGATGTGAAAATGCTGCATGACATAGGCAATGGTGACGGCGGCACTGCGGCTGACACCCACGCGGCAATGGATCAAGCATTTTGCTCCCGACGCGTATGCCTCGTTTATAAATGCCATGGTGCGATCGTACTGGGATTTGACAGAGTCAATGCCATCGTCGTACAAGTTATCAAGATACAAGAGGCGGAATTGCTGCGCATCGAGGCTGGCATCCTCGCCCACACTCACCACATACGTGATGCCCAGCGCCTTGAGCATCGCTGGATTCGTCGCATGATTCAAATTCCCAAGATACAAAAAGGGCAAAATACGCGAAGGAAACGCGCCTTCGAATCGCGGGCACAAGAACCAATCGTCGTGCGCTAATTGGCTGCCAAGACTTGCCTGGCTGTCAGTAGTGCCTGCTTGCGCGGTGGGCGGCGTGATGGCTAGATTAATGGTGGTGCCATTGGTGGCGGCATGGCTGGAAATGTCATGGATCGTTTCATCATTGAGCAAAATGCGGCTGGTTATCGGCACATCGACGGCAATTCGCATCTTTTTGGCCCATGCTTGCTTGTATGCATCGATCATGCTTGTCTGGTGGATGTATTGCTCAATCACCTGCAGCAATGGCACCTCGGGAGAACACACAAAGAAGCTGCGCTGTTCTTGCAACACAAGATACGCTTGACGCAGCGTCAATTTCCTCGCGTACATCAGCCACGAAAGCGTCAAAAGGCTATGTTCCGTGTATCCATCGGCACAATGGATAAGAATTCGCTTGCCTTGCTGCGCCATCTCGCTCATAAACGCCAACAAATGTTTCAAATCCTCAAGAAACGCGTCCAAGGCGTCAAAGCTGTCAATCACCGCGCCCGTCGAGTACATATCAAAGTGCAGCAATTCCGGCGCCACCTGGTCGTCATCTAGCTCGCCGAGCATCGCGCGTGCAAGCATCAATTCTGACTGGCTAGGCATATCTGCCAAATCATGACAATCAATACACACTGACAAACCCAATGGATTGCTGCCCATGCTGATATCCTCATTATCGTCGTCGCCATCATCCTCTGCAATCACGGGCACATCCTGACTCGCGCCAACCTAAAAGAAGAAAACACCAAAAAAAAAAAAATGCGAAAAAAAAAATGAGCAAAAGAGCGGAATTGGCAATGGACCCGTGTCGCCGGATCTTCCAATACATGGCTCGAGCGTCGCTTGCTTACCCAGACATGGTCGGTCATCTCGCACGCCTTGGCCAATGCGTACATTTCCAGCTGTTCGCGTTCATTCAGATCGAGGCACTGCCGTTCGACGCCATTCTCGTCATACCACACCAATTGAGGGCATGTTTGCGCAATGGACGCCATGTCGTCTATGAAAACAAAACAAAAAAAAAATCGGGCGCGGCGGAAGAGGGGGGGGGGAGAGGGAGAGTGCAAAACGATAAGATAAAAGTTTAACAACCCCTCTTTTTGTGATCCTTTTCCTTTTTTTTTTTCTCGTAATTTCTTACCATCAATGACAAAGAGACGGTAGTGCAGTCGATTTGCCTTTGCAACAGCTCTTTTGCCGGCGGAACGAGCAATCGTGTCGTGGTATTCTTGGCGCTGTTGGTAGATGATTTGCTGTGCTTCACCCAATCGCGCAGCGACGGAGCGAGCGTGTGTGCCATAGATAACCAAATCGCTTATCGAAGCGTATCGCCATGCCTGGATGTTGAAATTCCGCAGGTGGATGCCCTGTCGAGTTTCTTGCTTTTTGAATCGCCATCTGCCATCATCCCCTTGCTCAATCAGGTCGGATGGCAAGAGCGAATGCGCCATGCGGTTGCGCAGTGCATCTTTGTCGCTGTCATTGTCGTCGCCCATCGCATGGACAAGCACGAGGCCGCGGTGCTCGGGCACAAGAACGCGGCGAACGCCAAAAAAGAGGCATTGCTGGTAGTCGTGGCCGTCAATGCCATGCAGCCACGGAAACAGGTGTGATGGAAGCGGGTGACGCGCATATGCTTCCTGTAACGCTGCGTATTGCGAGACATTGATATGGAACAAGGTCACCTGTCCATCTTGTTGTATGGCAACTTGTTCAGGACGCTCGCACAGCGCCTCGGGCACTTCAAACAGCGTCGTCGCTTCCTCAATCGCCACACCGCCCGCCAGATCCATGGTCGTTACGCTCGGTCCTATCGTGGAGACTGTCGACGGTGCTTGCATAAAAAGTCAAAGAGTGAAAGTAAATGAGACACGTTCCAAGGTTGGGGGGGTGAATCAACAAAATATAGTGAAACGAAGAAGAAAAAGAAGAAAGCGGAGTTTTGACACCCCCTTCCCTTTTTATCCTTTTTTTTTTTTTCGCGCTGTTCTGACCTGTATCTCTCTTGCCTGCGCTAGAGATAGCCACGCGTCGTCGACAATGTTCCCTGACTACAGTTTTAAAATGTTTTGAACTGTCGTGGCTACAGAAGTCGACTTTTGGCCCAATTTTGGCATTTTTGACGCGTTGCTTAAGGTTGCTTAATCCAGAGTGCATAAAACTTGCTATTAAAAAGGGGTGTCATCCATTTTGTTGCACGGTGCTGATAAAAAATCGAGAATTGGTTTGGTGGTTTCCAAGGAAATGGCGAATAAATGATGATCATCAAAATGGAGTTCTCATGATTTTCCGTGGTTTTGACCTTGTCGAGATCTGCAGTAGCACTCGTTCGGAAGAGCCATGTTTTCTGCATCCGGGCGTGTGCCCTGCCAAGACCAATAAAATATAAAAAAGGCAGATACCGATAGTGTCGCGTATTTTGGCAAAGCTAGCCGTTCTATTGTGTATTTGTCTCAACGACGCGCTGTCGATGATCCGAGAGCCTCGAATAGTCGTGCAAATTTGCTAGATTTTTTATTTCATGACGTGGAGAGAATAAAAGAAAAAAAATTGTGCTGTCTAGGCATAGTAGGATGGCGAGATCAGCATGTCGCTCAAAAGGCTCAATTGATTTTCATCAAATTTGGCCATATCCTCATGCCATGTGTCAGAGTGAGTGCGTCTAAAGTCAGAAAAGGTCGTGCGGATGGTCGACTAGGAAGGGAAAAAAAAAAAGATGGATTAAGGAATGACACCAATTTTCGCGTTCCATTGCTTTTTTTTTTTTTTTTTGTACCTGGATCTCTGCGGCGGGGACGGACATGCAATTGGCAAGATCGCACAAGACGGTGGGCATCCAGTCGGGGACCTCGTAGGGGAAGGCGTTGACGAGACAGGCGAGGCCGAGAACCCCGGCGTGTTTGCGCAGCAAGGCGTCCTGGTAACCCTGAGGCTCGACCCATTTGCCCTGGTCATTGCGATGGCGCTTGGGCAGCTTTGTATCGAGGAGCAATGTGGTGTAGCGTGTGCGCAGGGTGTCAATGGCGTCGCGTTCCGAGCAGCGGACGAGGCCACCCAAGGTGGTGGACGCCATGTGGCGGACTTCGAGACGGTGGTCGAGCAGCAAGCCGCCGACGGCATCCATGATGCGTCCAACGTGATTATCGCTGCCATTGAGCAAAAACAGGTGCTTAAAGTAAAAGACCTGGAGAAGGGGCAATGTTCGCACGCGAATGTGCCAATTGGGCGATGTGGTGAGGATTTCCAGCAACTGGTCGACGACACGCGGAATCATGCACAGCGGCACGTTGGTCTGTGCCATTTTGTGGAGCACACGCGTTGTTGTTTGCTGCAAGTCTTGATCGTCGCTCAATTCAAGCATATTAAAGACAGAGGGCAAAAATACGGGAATCCATCGCAATGACCCGGCCACGTGCCACGTTGACAAGGCATCACGCAACCAACAGAGGACGGATTTGCTCGTTGCATGGTTGTTGTCGGCCTCCTGTTGCCTTTCTGCCTCCAATGCGCGCAAAATTGGCTGAACAAACGCGTCGGACGCGTCAATGTTAAAAGGCGTGCTGTGCACACCGTCACGATCACCTTCGCGTGGTTGCAGGGCCAATGCCACGCTGGCAAAGCCAGGCACCCATTGGATTTGCATAATGTCGTTGATATTCCGGCCCAACACTTCGCGCACTTGCTTGTACGGGTGATCCAGATGCGACACATAGTCCGATAGCAACGGCGTACCCCATGGCTGGAACCGCCACTTGATGCCCATGATCAGCGCGTGGATAAACATCAATTTGCTCGCCTCGCTAAAGGCGGCATCCGATGTGGCATCGAAACCCGTAGACAAAACCGCCTGCACAAGAGGCACCAAGCGACGAGGATCACGCCGCGAGCTGCTACAGCGCAAAAACGTGGACCAGTAGCTCTGCGTGTCAGGGGTGGCATTGGCCAGCGTATTAGTCACAAGCGCTTGCAACCAGTCACGCCACAAGGCGTCCACTTTGTCCATCGGCCAATGCTTGGTGCCGCGGATCAGGCCCGCCATCAATTCGCTCGCGGCACGCTGCATGTGCTTTTGGTCCGTCAGAGCACACAATCGTTCCAATTGCGCGCGTGCACACGCCATCACCTGCGGATGTTCATGGAACATGGCTACAATGCTCGCATAGAGCCGCACATTGGCGCTGCTGAATCGCTCCTCTTGCTTTTGCATGGCCTCCTGAGACATGTAATCCATCATCTTTTGCCAATGCGCCTCGGATGAGAACGCTTCAAGCAGAGCATCAAAGGCTTCTTGGCTGGCACCGTCCATTTTTGGCAATTCCGTCGTGTCGGTCATCACCGCGTAACCTGTCACCTCCTTGGGCCATGCGAAAAAGCCCGTGGTTGGGTCCTCGATCAAAAAGCTAATGGATAAAAAGTGAGAATTTGGGAAAATTGGTCCATTTTGTGAAAATTGGCACAAAGTGGTCATTTTTTTCCTTTTCTTTCTTGTCTTTTTTTTTTTTTCCATACCTGTCGGCCGTGACGGGCTTGTCTGCTGCGGCAAGGAATTGGCGGGTAGGGTCGTTGCCAGGAAAGATCGAGGCGAGGGGGCGTGTTTGCTTTAGTGGGTTTCTCACGGCGCGCATGATGATGAGGTCGTGGTTGCCCTGAGCAAAAGTGCGCTGTTTGATGAAGAGAAGGAGCTGGATGACGCCGGAAATACCGATGCGGCGCATGGCGGGCAATTCAGACACAAGGCACAAACGCACAAAGATATTCGCCATTTCGCGTGTAGGCGGCTGGTCCGCGCGGATCAGCAGCTCCAAAAAGTTGGCGGCCATGGTCGCAAATCGCCAGTGCATCTTGTCATTTTGCAGCAATATCACCAGATCGTGCATCAGCTGCTCATGCGCGGCACGGCGGCGCGTCAATTGCCCCAAAACA
This sequence comes from Gongronella butleri, assembly GCA_025201375.1. Lineage (NCBI taxonomy): Eukaryota > Fungi > Mucoromycota > Mucoromycetes > Mucorales > Cunninghamellaceae > Gongronella > Gongronella butleri. The sequence continues at coordinate 165,137 of JAIWZP010000032.1, read as the reverse complement.
CGTTGCTGCAGCGCCACTTCCGCATCATTGCGTGGCTGCGCCTTCGCAAGCACTTTGAATGAGCATTGGTAGAACTGGCCCATGTACTCGAGGAAAAGCTTGCGGATCAGCTCTTGAATCGATAAATCATCGGAATGGTGCGCCTTGCACATGGATAAGATAAAAGTCGGCACATGTCGCCAATTCTCAAAGCAGCCACGCTGGATCCATTTTTGCTTGAGCAGATACAACGCGCCCTTCATCCGTTGCTTGGCAGCCATCTCGTCCACTATATATAATTTAAAAAGAAGTCATGAATAAATGCTCGTTTTTTTTCCTTTTTTCATTTTACAATCAGGTCGTGGCTCGAGCATGGCAAGAATGTCCGGTGTGAGCACCCTTCTGGACGAGATGTAGCAACGCGCAGACGATTCGAGAGCCGATTGAGCCACCCTAGCGCAATAAAGAAGAAAAAGGTGAGCCAAAATGACCAAATGAATGCCAAATTGGCCACCACTTACTTGCGGATCTCCGAGTACGAGCTGATGGACAATTGCAATAGGTCCTTGAGGAGTGTGTCGTGGATGGGAGCGCGCAGGCGTCGCGAAGCATTGTGCTTTAGGCGCTGCAAATGGAGAATATAGGCTCGCAGCACTGCAAAAAACAGGGTCAAAATCGAGTCTGAGGGCGTGTTTTCCTTTTTTTTTTTCCCTTCTTTTTTTTTTACCTAACAAAGAACGAGGATAACGCTTCTTGTCCCCGGGGGCCTTGAATAGATTTTTTGAGTAGGCATAGCCGCTGCGGACACGGTCGAGCCACGATTTGTCGACGCCACGTTGTGTCATGTACGTGCTGATGATCTTGATGAGGATCTTGATGCTCTCGACGTCATTCTCGCGCTCAGAAGTGAAAAAGACAGCGAGCTCGTGCAACAAGTCGCCAATGCGTGCGCGAATTTGACGCGCTTTCGCCGTGCGCGCGTCATTCTCGTCATTGAATGCGTACCCGCACTCGACCATCGTGCTGCGCGTAGGATACGTCTCGGAAATGTCATTGTCGTCCTCATCCGGGCTAGAAAAAAAGGAAATAAAAAAAGGGATCAATCATCCTCATTCGCAATTTTTTTTTCTTCAATTCAACTTTTTTACAATGCGTTCAAGGTCGTCTTGTCCTCGCCATCGTCGGCGACCATCATGAGACTACCCATGAGGCAATTGCGCACGACGGCAAGCTGTCGGCAAAAGTCATTGGTGATTTCATTGGAGGATGCGTTCTGAGAGGTGGACATGAGGGTGCGAAGGCGGTCCATGGCCGGATGAAGGAACGAATCGAGCAATTCGAGAGCTACATTTTTTTCTTGGTCATTGGGGACGTGCCATTGGATGTCTAGATGAGCCGGATCGCCAGGTTGACCCCATGTTTGATGCGAACGCGCCATTTTCGCGCTGTCTTCCCAATCTTGCGGCGGCAACGAACGGTATTCGAGCGGGAACGTGCACAGCAACGTCTTGAGCGAGTAGCGCAGGAATTTGCCCGTCCACATCATGCCGCGTCGCGTCTTGCAGTGTGTCACCATCATCTGCCCAATCGCCACCAATTCCGAGCGATGCAACAGCCACGCATCGCCCATCGATGACACCACCGAGAACAGAATGTGCTGGTACCAGTGCAGCGTCGCATCCGACTGGATGGGTGTCGCAGACGCCGCGTGCGTCATGGTCGACGACGCTCCGTGCTCCAATTCCGATTGAATCTGCTCACAACAGATGGGAATAAACCGCTTGCCCGCCTTGACAGGATTCGCCGCCGTGATCGCCTCACATAGCGACCCAAGCGCACGCACAGCATTCGGAAGCACTTGCTCCGTCGCAAAATCCGCAATCAGACGCAATGCAATATCAAACATCGCGTCCGACAATTGCGAAAACACAATTTCGCACGAATGCTGAGAAAAAAAAATGAATTAAAAAAAGTAGGAAAAAGGCATGAGCAGTCAATAGACACGATAATATTTACATATTTTTTGCCTTTTTTCTCTCCTTTTTTTTTTTTTTTTTTTTTTTTTTTTTTCTTAATCTTTACAAGCATGATTTGCGTCAGGCCAGCCTCCATGGAGTTGCCCTGCTTTTTGCGATCGTGCTGAGGCATGTTCTCGAGGATGGTGAAGATGCGGCGCAGGAATTTGGCCAGCCACTCTTCGAATTGGCCGGTCGTCATCTTACACAGCTGGTCCTCGAGGGCACGGGGCAGCTTTTGGTGGAATTCGTTCTCATCCGTCATGATGGCCATCGGATCTACATCCTCCATGGCCACGTCGTCATCCGGTTCCATCGTCAAATCGTACACGGGCACCGTCATGATGGCATTGGTGATGAACATCAGCGCCGTGATCGTTTTAATCGGGTCGTTCATGTCAATGCCGGGGATGGCGAGGTGCAGCAGCGGCAGCAAATGACGCCCGCCGGATGGATAGTGGTCGCGCGCAAGCAGCGGCAGCGACACGTCCGCAATGATGCTCAATGCACTCGTCGTGCGGTGAGTCTAATCGGAAAATGACGAAAATCAGAAAATCAGAAAATCTCGCCCATTTTTTCTTTCTTTTTTGCTCATTCATTTTCGTACCTCGGTCAAAGTCTCCAGGGAAGGATACACGCGTTCAAGCAAGCTTGGGAAGATCAGGTCGGGCTCGAGCCAGGCGAGGAAGCGAATGGTGACCTCGGAGGCGGCGACGGTGTGATGATCCTTGCCAAACATGCTGAGAAATGCAACGGGGCGGATCATTTCAACAAAATGGCGGCGCATGGCCGGTGTGAGGCGGCGATGGGCGGGCGTTTCGCAATCGGGCTCCTGCTCCTCGCGCCAGCGCTTCAAAAAGCCATAACTGAGGAAGCGGATGAAGGTGGTGAGGATGTACGACCACGTGCCATGGTTGGACGGGTGGAAATAGAGCTCCACCGCTTGGATCAGCTCGCCCAGCTGCGCAAGCACGTAACCATAGCCATGCTCATTGTTTTCGTCGTCGTTTTGGCCAGGCGTCATGGTGCAAATGATGAATTTGGCCAGTGACAGGCATTTGCTGCTCTTGCGCTGCAACACCGCCGCATTGATCGCCTTCATATCCACCTTGTACCCCGCCACACCATAACCCGTGTTGGCCGTGCCCGTGTTGGTGCCGTCGTTGGATTTGCTTCCCACAGGCAGACACATCATCCGCACCGCACACGTAAACACCACATTGATCTGCTCCTTGGTGAACACGCCCACGTCATTCGTCCAATACCCATCCGCCGCAGCAAGCTGGTCGCGCGCAATGCGGCTCACAAGATCCATAAATTGGCTGTCATGCGACGATGACCGCGTCGACGTCGACCACAGTGAAAAGATCAATGGCAGGTACAATTGCGGCGTCACGCTGCCCGTCGTGCTCGTCGGAAGGAAAAGTCCAAGATACCCCTGCGCCACAATCATGTCGTGCACGGAATGCGTCGTGTATCGCGGCAAAACAACGTCCAGAATCTCTTGTCCCGCCTCCGCCGCGAAATACCGCTGCGCATACTCCGCAAGACGCGTCAGCGACAGCAAATAAGATCTAGAAATGGTAAAAGGACGCGTCAGACAAAAGAAACAAGCGAAAAAGCAAAAAAGCACCACCCTGGTACTTACTGGTCGGAGAGAGACGTCTTTTGTCGCGCCTTTGGGAACGCGCAGCGGTCGATCGTGTCGTACAATGGCTTCCAGGGCAACGTCAGATCGTCAGGGCTTAACTTTTTCTTGTTTTTGATCAAACGCGCACACACAGTGGCCCATAATTCGACAAGCGGATATTCCATGCCTGGCGTCACGGCAAGGTCATACAATGCCGCTGCCAATTGAGCACGCAGCGCCCGAGGAAGAGCGTGCTTCAGGTCCATGTAGCTTAAAAACATGAAACACGTCAGCTTTGCAGGCACCCCCACCCCAACAGACCCAATTTCCCCTTCCTCCTTTGTTTTCTTCGCCATTTTCTCAATTTTACCTTATCAGCTGCTTCACCCACATTCCACCACCCGTGTAGTCGCCAACACGAATACAAAGAAACAGGTGATCCACAATATCAGGCAGCCAGGTCTCCGTCTCAGGCCCCAGTGCAGCCGCATACGGAAGCGACTGCGCGTACGCCATCGTATGCTGGCGGTCGTCCTCTATCACCGATACCGGCACGGGCATCGCAAGTCAAAATGAGAAAGAAAAAAAAATAAAATAGAGAAAAAGAGAAAAAGGAGTCAAAAAAAAAAGTAAAGAAAACGAAAAAAAAAAAAAGTAGCAGGCGGAGTGCTTGCGTGTCCTGCCTTGCTTTTTGTGGGCGCGAATTTTAAACACCGCTGCCTTTTGCCTTGGCAAGCGAGAGCTTGTGCGCGCCAATTGGTTGCCACCCTGTGCACAACCTGCGCGTTGCGCTCTACAATGCATGAATGGCCCATGTGCACGCATGGGGTAGCCGTAAATAAGTGTGGGGAGCGCGTCTTGGATCCAGGGATGACGTGGACAAAGTGCTTGCGTCATGCTCCTCCCCCAAGGGCAACGGCCACGCGATGACGTCTACTGCTTGAAATGGACATGCCCTGTGCCACCCCCCTGGATTGCCATGTGCGCCACGCCCACTTGATCAATGCCATCGGCTCCCTAAAAAAATTGAACAAAGTGAATGCGGACAAAAAGTGTGCCAACAGCTGTACGTAGAGTATTACAAATGATCGGCACGCATTGGCAGTCAAGGATCATTGGAGGCGCTTCCGCAAGCATAATACCTTTGTACCTACACTGCCCTCCCTGAATTTCTGGATAAAAGCACGTGCCTCAAAAGAAAAAAGAGCCTAATTGGCCATGTTGGTGGTTTTTTTTTCTTTTTTACGCGTTACCACTAGATCATGTGACAGCCTGCATCGCATCCAGGGTCAATCCCTGTACTTCTGTTCATGAATAATGCAAAAATATTTGCTATCACAAAGCCGTTTTTCATTTCATTATCGAAAACGCATTTTTTTTTTCTCAGCGCAATTGTGAAATGCGTGTTGTCTAAAATAAGAGCCCTGCCATGTTTAAATTTTGGCGTGAAAAAAGATGCATAAATGGCATCTATGGGCAGCGTAACAGATTCGTCGGTGCCTAGGATAATAAATAATTCGATGTGGCTAATTTTGAGCGGGGTCGACCATGCAGATGGACAGATGAATGCAAAATAGTACAAACCTGACATTTTTGGCATTTTCAAGTCCAAAAAAAAAAAATCGGGCGGGTCCGTCTTGAACACTGGGCTATAGTTTTCGCCGTGACGCAGGTTCATCGGTGGGCGAGCAGGCTGTAAAAAAATTTCTGGAGGCACAGCAGGCCGCGAAAGGGCCAAAGTCTAAAAAACACGCTCTTTGATTTTTTAAAAGTTACCGGTAAATATGCAAGTTCTTGTGCAGTGTAGCGCGATGCTACAAAAGCAAATTGATATCAAACGACGAAATCAAGGAAGCGCGTCTGTTTTTGAATTCGTCATCGGATAAACGTACGAACAAAATCCAAAAAGCTGTAATTATGTATGGAATTCAGATTTCGTTTTGATTTTTTAGCTTTTTGTTGCGCTTGAGCAGTTTGCTACAAGCAGTAAAAGTGAACGAAGCACGTGTATTGCAATCAGTTAACAAAATTTCAATCTAAATGATGTCATAAAGTAAACTCACCAGTCACCACTGAGACGCGCGCGTCAGAGCTGAAAATCGGTGCTTCCAACGGAGCAATGGACATGGAGCCAGCAGGCATGCCAAAATAAAAAATTCAACGATTAATTTGCAAAAAATATCATCATCAAAGGTCCCTCCTTTTTTTTTTTTTTTTTTCTTGCTTACATAGTGCTATAGCACCATTTTCTGCAATGTTTAGTGAAATTCACCGTGCAGTCGCTCCGCATTTATGTGCTCGTCGTCGTGGGCTTGTGTTAACGACTTTTGGTTTAGAAAAAAGTCGTGCAAAAGGCATAATATTATTAAAAAATCGACTCTGTCTTAGCCATCATCTCGTCAGAGAAAAAAATGCCTTGCTTAGGCGGTAGATATTGTAGTTCATGCTTGCGCTGGCATTGACGCTAGAATCGGCATGATGACATGCACCATCTGCCGCTCCTTTTATGCACATGCACGACATTGACTGTCTCCTGCCATGCAGCATTGCCATGGATGTCCAAGGCACCTTCTTGCGCCTCTCTGAGGCGTGTTCCGTCTGTGTCTAACCTCCTGCATCATCCATGCTTTATTTTTTTATCATAAATGATGACACCCAGGCAATTTTTAATAACAATCGTCCATTTTTTTTTTTTTTTTTTGCAGGCGATGATGCCTTGCTGCGATCTTGTTCCGGGCGTTCCATTGCACGCGCAGGGGGGTGGAATTGATTGGTAATCATTGATTTTGATCCATTAAATCCGCGGGCACGGGAAAGGAGGAGAGGATCAGGGTGCATGTGAGCATATTGGCTGGATTTGCGTGACACAGATCATGTCAATGGGTCGCTCAGTCAGCCTTGCTTATTGTTGCGGTCTTTGTCATCACTGCTGCGGGTGGGATAATCAAAAACACAGACGCATGACGACAAGCGCTTCTTTACAGCCGAAAAAAAAGTGATGTAGAATGTTCAAATTGGAATTCATGCAAGTGATAATGAAATGAATGAAAAAAAGGGGGACGAGGAGGGGGGAGGAAGGGACGGGGAAGCCGCTTCAGCAAGAGCGCGCGTCCGCGCAGCCACGCCACACCATCATGCCGAAACGCTGGGTATGGCTGCGTTTTGCTGCGGCGGAAAGCGTTCCATGGCGCGGGATCGACGAGGGATGGCGTTTTTGGTTGGCCGATGAGTCAGCGTGTTACGGCTTACTAGTGCAGCTCCGCAAGGCGGGGTGATGGCTGGGTCGCTGGGATAAAAAAAGCAACAAATTCCAGAATTTTTTTGATCTCTCTTTCCCTTTTTAAACACTCTCTTTTTTTATCTTTTAATTTTCTCACCTCCTCGATCCTCTCTTTCTCTTTCACTTGTGAAGCAACAACCATGGGCGTCGGCGTGTCCAAAGTACAGACTTCTTGGCCTCACTACACAGCCATTTCAATTGCAGTGCCCGACTCGCTCGAGTACGGCTCGCTTGTCCCACAGGGTATCTACCCGACGACCGACTACGACGTCAAGGCCGTGCGCAAGTTTATAAAAGAAGGCTTGCTCGCACCGTTTTATCATGGTAAGGCGATCATTTTTAATGCTTTGAGCTTTTTGGATGGTCATTGTGGAGACAAATTGAGGCAAGTTGCCGACACTTGTCACTGACCCCAACCCCCCTTTCTTTTTGCTGTTGTATCGACAGGTCTAAACGAGGAATGCGACGAATATTCACCCATGGCGCATGAGAAAAAGAAGAAACGACACTCATTGTTCACACCCACGTCGTCGCCGGACGCGCTCTTGTACACGGATCCCGTCGAGTGTCCCATTTGCTTGCTGGTAAGGGACACGAAAGTGCATCGAGTTGTTGCAAGGGATCAAGCTCACGTTTCTGTTTTTGTCGTTTTGTTAGCATTATCCTCAATTTCTCAACTACACGCGATGCTGTGGCAAGCCCATGTGCACCGAATGCTTTGTACAACTGCAGCGATCCCACGGGTGCCTCATGTCGCCCGCCAAGTGTCCGCTGTGCAATCAGCCAAACCTGGGCGTGATCCACTTGACGCCCATGTGGTCTCAGAACTATGTGAAATCGCTCAAACGCAGCGAGCAGTGGGGCACACCGCCGCAAAATGCCATGGTCCAGCGCCGCGTCGGGCCAAAGCACCCAAACGTTGTGCTCGTCGGTAAGAAATCAAGAAGTCAAAAAAAAAAAAAGAAAAATGAGGGGTTTCTCGCGCCTACCCCTTGGTTCCCCCTACTTTCTGCGCGCACTGCACGCCACCGCATCATCATGATCACCCCCTCCTTGTGTCACACACGCACGACGATTGCAGATGTTAATTTTGAATTTCTGCCTTTCTGTTCTTCGTTTTAGATCAAGTGCATCCCAATTGGCAAGATCAGGTGCAACCACGGCACATGACGTCGCAGTCTTTGACAGCTGGCGTGGGCTATGTGGTGTCGATGCGCGGCGGCGGGTCAACTCGCCGCGTCGTCGTGCGGCCCACACCGGTGGCCCGCCAAACCGTCTGATGCAGCGCATTCCTTGTGATGTGTGCCGTGTTGGAGCGTGATCCCCCATTTTAAACCTTATACCCACTCTTCATATTTTTGTACCACTGGCCCCCCGCCACCGATTAAAGAACGATCGAACGTTTCGGCTGTTCTTCATCCCGAAATGAAAATGAGCTCATTTTCGCAGCTTTTTGCATGGAAACGAAGCATGATACGTTTGTGCACGTTTTTTTTTCCAAGAAAAAGAAAGTGGCCATGGAGGCGATGCGATGGATGTGAAAGATGTTTGCGTGTGTGGGAGACGTGATGCAGAAAAATACCTTATTGTTGAACCCAAAAGAGCGGACGGACGGTGCGCACGTGCCACCTGCGCCAATTGTCGGCGCTTGGAAGAGCATTTATGCGTCGCCATTGTGAGAGACACTTTTGCTGAGTTAAAAAATAGTGGTCTGGATCTTTTTTATGCAAAATAGGGGCCAAAAAGCCATTTTTATTATTTTTCTGGACTTTCCAGTGAAAAACGGGGGTAAAAGTAAAAAAAATGAAATCACACCCAACTTGTCCAGCCTTCGTACATGAGTGCCAGATGATCTTCTGAGGTAGCCTGCTCGATGGTGTAGCTGACCTGCTCGGCGACAGACATCATGTGGTCAATGCCGTCGTCCTTGCCAAGGAGCTTGTCGTGGACACGGCGGATCATGTCGCTATTGTCCTGCTGAATGGGCCGCGGCGGCGCCTCCTTGCCATCCGTCGCGCCGCCGGCCCCCACAAAGCTTTCCAGGCCGCGCAAACTGCTGTACATTTGTTCCAGCCGGTGCATGGTATCTTGCAAAAAGTGCATCTAGAATGAAGAAGAAAAAAATGAGGTCAGCAAAGCCCAAGTTTCGCGAATTGGCGCGATTGGCGGCCAATTTGGAAGAAAACAAAAATGTCTTTCATTTTTTTTTTTTTTTTACCGTGTCTTGATAGGTATAGCGCCGGTGCGACGTGGCCATGCTGCCGAGCTTGCTGCGGTAGCCCTCAATGACATGCAGACTATCGGAGATGACCTGAAAACCACAAAATAAGCCGACGCGTTTCACTTTTTTTTCAATTTTTTCAATTTTTGGTACCTTTGCACTCTGTTGTGCGCTATGGATGTCATTATTGGCATCCAATTCCAACAGGCGGATGGAGTCGAGCAATGGCATGACACCGTTGACAAACAAATGCTTGTCCAATTGGTGCCAAAGCGTGTCGAGCTGGGTTTTGACGAGCTGGGCCGTTGTGCGCGGCACGACGGACGCGTGACCAAGTAGCAGCGGAGCCGACGATGGCGACAATGGTGTCTGTGAAGATGTCGACGACGATGGGGGAGGCGTCAATGCGGCGGATGCAGGCGTGATGCTTGTCGCTGCTGCAGATGACGTGGCTGACGAGCCAGAGGGTGGCTCGGCATGATGTAAATGTGAATGCGAATGCGATTGATGATGATGTTGCTGATGCTGATGCTGGTGGGCAGCGGCCGCGGCGGCAGCTGCACGGCGGTGGTAGCGCAATGCGTCCATATCGTGCGCAATCTGTCTTTCCATGGCAAGCGCGGCATCATAGCCCTTGCGGTGTGCTTCCAGGTGGTTCAAATTGGTATAAAAGAGCAGCAGCGACGACCAGTATTCGGCTTCTTGTTGGTACACTATTTCCCAGTCCTCACTCTTGAGCGATGCATGCGTACGATCGTTTATGTTGTGCAGCGACTGGATCACGCGCTGAATCGCTTGCTGACGCTCCAAAAGGGGCAATGACAACTAAAAAAAAAAAAAAAAAAAGTCGTCAGACAATTCATTTTTAAAAAACGAAAATGCCTTACCTCGGTGCGCTGCAATGGTCGTTGTTGTTGGATGTAGGCTGCATTGAACCATTGGAATAGCTTAAACTCGTCATTAAACGTGCTCAAGCGTCCGTCATAGTACGAAATGGCCTGCTCCGCCTATAATAGCCAGCATCCAAAAAAAAAAAAATGGTGAGACGCGCGCATTTTTCAAAAATATGCGTTTTTTTTAACTTTTTTTGCGACTTTGTGAGCTTACGCATTGGTGCAAAAAGCTCGCGCTTGTTTCACGGCACTTGTGCATGACATTGGCCGACGAGGACGTAGGGGCGAATGTCTGCCATTGTGTCAAGTGGCGGAGGCAAAGCGGGATGTGGATCGTTTTGAGGAACGTGTCAGTCAAGTTGCGCAAACTCTGCACTATGCCGTCGTTAAACGACAGCGCCCAGCTCGACAGAAGCGGCGAGATCCACGCATCCGATGGGATGCTGTTGAATTGCTTGATGATCTTGTGCAAAAGCTGGGTCACCACCTTTTTTTTTCAAATTTTCATCAAAAAGAACGCAAAAAAACGACACAATGAGTTGGGGGAAGGGTAAAGGGGCTCGGGTCAATTGCTTACCAGTTTTTTCATGCGATTGTAAGCCTGGAGCACCGCGTCAGACGCGTCTGATCCGGCGTCATCCTGACAAAATTGAAATAAGTCCCTATTGCTTCGTATGATGGCCATGACGGCCACATTTTTACCTTGAAAAACCCACACAGCTTGTCGAGAGGCGCGTACAGATCACGAACAAGTCGCCAAAGCTTGGGTTTCTTCTTTAGATCACTGGTGTTTTGCATCTATCATTCAAAAAAGAATGAGTGACTCATCCTTGATTCTCTCTTTTATGCATCGACGATACTACCATTATGTTGTGATTCGTGGTCTCCATGTAATTGGTGAGCTCCTCGACAAGTTTTTGTGACTGGAACAGCGAGTCATAGATCCGCTGGCAAAAGTCCCAGCATGCTGTCTCAAATTGGAACAATCGCTGCGTCGCTTGCGGAAGCAGACTGACAAATTCCAAATCAGGCTTCGTGAGATGATCTGCAGCGCGTAAAAAAACAATAAAAAAGTAAAAAGAATACGAAATGAGCCTAATTTCTGAGTTTTTTTTTAGTTTTTTTTCTTACCTTTCAAAAAGGGGGCGATGGCGGGCAGATAACTTGCGAGAGTGACCCAGCCATTGTTGTCGTGGTTGAGGCTCCCAATGTACACCTGTGATTCCAATTGTAACTGGTCGCGTGTGATGATTGAAGTTTCCTTGTCGTTTATCGTTGATTCGTTGGGAACACGCGTCAGCAAGGCGATGAGATGGCCCAGCACGGATGGCAATTGGTCACTGGTGTTGCTAGTGCTTGTCGTGATTGGCGCAGCCAGTTGTTTGGCGGCGGATTTCAGCGAATTGAGATGACCGTGCAGCAAATTTGTGAATTGCGCGAGGTGCGCGTCCAAATCACGCATGGTCGTGTCATCCAAATCGTCGTCGTCCTCATCATCGTCCTGCACGTCATCATCATTGTCATCGTTATCATCCACATCATCGTCGTCGTCGTCCCTATCAGGCGCATGATGACCATGCTTGCGATTCTTGCCCAATTCGTCGTAAAGTGCGTGCAGAGCCTCGGCTGCCGAGGGCGATGTGGCTGTTGATGTAGCTGTTGCTGCAGCCGCTGTGGATGAAGGGGTGGCGGGGCTGGAAACAGCGGCAGTGGCACTGGATGCGCCTGTAAGTGGTGTGCCTGCGGAAACGACGGGATTATTCATGGGTTGCAACGCGTCGTAGACGAGTCGCGCATAAATGGTGCATGTGTCCTGTTGCGCAAGCACTTTGGACGCGAGCGGCGCGACCCATTGCTGGTACGCAGCAAGATCCGTGGCACATTGCTGATTTGTCGCGTCGCGCAGCTGTCGCCATTGCTGCCACTCACGCGCCTGTCCTACATCCACCTCTGCAAGCACCCCTGGGCCCGTCACGCCCTGTTTGGTCTGTATGGCCATGCTCTGAAATAAAAAAAAACAAGAAAAAACAAGAAAAATGAGGATTTGCTGCATCCCCCCCCCGCTGACGCGCCTGATTTTCTTCCTTTTTTTTTTTTTTTTTTTTTTTTTTTTACCTTTAGCCCCGCTAGGGTCTCTTGGTGCCGGGCAGACCAGTCTTGGCAGTCTTTGACAAGGAGCAACAGGCTCTGTTTTGCCTGCTGGAGATCGATTTTGCTCTTGTTGCTATTGTGCTGCTCCATGAGCTGTTCCATGCGCCATTGGTCGGGCGTATCGTCGTCGTCGGCCGCAGATTGGTCATCATCTGCATAGTCGTCGTCGCCATCGTTGCCGTCGTCGCCGGTCTGCGCTTTGTCACGAATCGATTGTTGCCGGATTTGATGCAAAAGTGCATGTATCTCTTGCACCTGCTGCTTGTGCAGCGCGTCGCGCGCGCCACTGCCATCCACTTTTAAAAGAGAATGAGTGTGAGAATGAGAATGTCCACGTTTGCTTTCTTCTTTTTCATTTTTTTCTCATTTTTTCTCATTTTTTCTCATTTTTTCCATTTTTTTTATTTTTTTCCATTACCGAGTCGCGTGGCGACGGTGGCCAGGTTGGCCATGATTTCAGTCCATGCGCCTTGGCCCTGATCCTTGCGGTCCAAAAAGCCCGCTTGATTTTGGTGGGCAGGAATGGCTGGATTGAGGATGGGTCGTGATGGTGAGGCCGGATTGTCATCGAGCAGGCCGACCAGGAGGTCCTTGTGCTCGCGCAAGACACGGAGCGTGTGTATGGCGGAGGTGCGATAGAGGCCGTCCAAGGAGGGTGTGGTCGAGGAAGAAGCGGCATTGGGAGAAGGAGGGGCGCGAGTGAGGCCCAAGGCGTGGACCATGTTGCCTGTGAGACGAAAGGGTACGCGTTCAGGGACGCGCAAGGTCTTGCCCTTTTCGAAGCAAACATTATAATCAATGTGGATCAAATCGCCGGTGGTATCGTCCAACAGCACATTGTCCAAATGTCTGTCACCCAGGCCAATGATGTAGCCAATCATGCTCATCACCGCCATGGACCGTGCCAATCGCGTCGTCTTTTGCACCCAATCGTCGCCATCTTGGCTATTTTGCCACAGGGCACGCGCAAACAGGTCGCGTGGCGTCGCATCCACCAAATCTTTAAACACTTTTTTGAGAATGCGAGCGGGCCAATGGCGTCGGTGTGTCGATGCCTTGGCCCCCGACGCCTTGAGCTCCTTGACCATCAGGTCCGCAAACGGTGGCCGGTCGCGCGCCTCTTGTTGCAGCCAATGCTTGTAAAACGCAAAAAGTGGTGTCGCGTGCTGCACCCATTGGATCATCCCGCCATGCTGGCTCAATGGCGTCACTGCGTACGTCCTCGCGTACAAGTCGCGCGCACGCGCCTGCGCATCTTCTTGTAACAACAAATTGATCGTCGTCAAAAGCTGCATAATCCGCTCGTCCAGGTGCAGGTCCTCCATGCCCTTGAACAGATACATGTACTTTACACCGTCCGTCCCATACATGTCCACCTTTTTCGGCTTGGTCTTGGTCGGCAGGATCATCACCGTCGATCCAAAATGGTCCAGATGAATCGATGTCGACGACGCGCGCGTCCCAGGAATCTGAATCGACGTGTTGCCCCGCAAACTCGCCAAATACGGCGAAATACGCTCCAAATCAATCACGCGCAACTTGTGCGTCTCGGCCGTCAGGCCACGGTGAATCTAAGAAAAAAAGAATGGCCGAAAAAGGGCGTGTCAGATTTTTTTTCTTTTTTTTCTCTTTTTCTTTTTCGTATTTTCGCATTTTCTCTTTTTAACTTTTTTCTTTCACTCGTTCTCTCTCTTTTTTTTTTTTCTCTCTTTCTCTTTTCTCGATCTCTCTCGTTTTACCTGAAGGAATCTGTCCCAGCCCTTGCGATAGGAGCGGATAGATTCGGGGCGGCGGAAGAGATCAAATGCGCGGCGAATGGGTTTCCCAAAGGCGGCATTGAACCATTGTTCGTGGCGCGTCATGATATGCGGGGTGTCAATGGTGCGTTTCATGAGATGGGCAATGCTTTCGACGGTGGGGCGCATGAGCGATGCGTATTGTTGCTGGAATGCCTCCAGTGTGGGCGCATGTTGCTTGACGTGTTGGTCGAGGACGTGCCATTGGTGCATGACTTGCAATTGCAATGCCGAGATCTCGTGCAGCCACCTTTCTTCCCACAACACCGTCATTTTTTCCAATTCCTCGGTCATGCGGCATGTGGCCAGCCACAAATCACCCGTTGTATCCTGCGCCTGGATCCGCGCGGCGCATTTCTGCAGAATTGCATGCGTTGCATCCGTATCCGCCGACGTGGACGCAGATGACGATGCCAAATGCACAATTAGTGGGTAAACGAGGTCATTGGGGTACGTGTCGACGAGGCGCGCGGTCCAATGGCCGAGCGTTTGCTTGACAAGGGTGCTCGGGTGCTGCTGCAGCCTGCTGAACAATTGTGGCGTGATCTGCTTCCAGGTAAGTGATTGTAAACGGCCCCAAGGGCGATCGGACGTGTCAAACGCCGTGGGAATCAACGCGCCATGCTGCCCGAGGATCTGCACGAGTCGCAATGTCGCCAGTGTCATGCGCGACGTAACCTGTGGATCTTGTTGCGCGTCCACAACCTCCAAATAGTGCGTGTACGCCATCACCGCCGACCGCAAATGGTCGACGACAATCCCATGCACCACATCTAGCGACAGCAGCATCTCGTGCCGCTGCGCATCCGTCGTCACGCTCAGAATCTCTTGATGTTGCGCCAATTTGTCCCTTGTCGTCGTAGACGCCGAGAAATGCGCGCCATGTTGTAGATCCCCATGGTCATCGTCGTCTGCCACAGACGAAAACGTGTCAAAGAGAGACCAAAAGAACTAGAAATGTGTTAATTGAATGTGACATCCCTTTTTTCTCCCCTTTCTCGTCGTTTTTTGTCCCCTTTTTTTTTTTTTTTTTTTTTAATACCTTTTTCACGTCATCCCGTGTGCAAGGATCCATGTCGACCAAAATGTCATGCCATGAGGAGATGGTAGCGTGCAAGAGAGGCATGTTTGTGGTGTTGCCGATGGCCAATTGGTGGGCGGCATCAAGAATTGCATAGGCACGGTCATAATGGTGACTGGCATAGACGTACCAAGGCTTGGCCCAGTGGTTGTCGACGGCATCGACGGCCTTTTGATACATGTGATTGACGGTGCCAGCGAGCCAGAGTGCTTTGTCTTGATGGACATGGGTGTTGGGGGGACCTAGACCATGTACATTTGTCACCAAAGTTTGCAATTGCGCGAGATCAAGCACGTCGCGCGCCTCGCCCTCTTGCAAAAGGTCGGCCATCTTCATGTACACGTTAGCAACAAGCTCGTGGCGCAGCTTGACGTTGCAGTTGTTGTCGACGACGACGTCTTCCGCATTCAATTGTTGCGCAAGCGCCGCAAGATCGGCGAGCGGCGTCGCCAATGGCACATTCGACGTCAAATCCAGCAAAATACGCTCGTACTTCGCCAATTGCGTCACCATGGGCGATGGAGACGCGTCTTTTTCCAAAAGAGGCGCGAGATACGCGTGCGCGGTACGCTTGTTGCCGCTGCGGCGGGCAATTTGCGCAGTGGCCAGCTGCAATGGCGCAGCAAGGTCGTCGTCTTGAGCAAGCGCTTGCGCCATGCGTGCCATTTGCTTCGTTGTCGGCGTCGTGGGCGTGCGGCGTGCCTCGTAAAGCGATAGCCAGTGCGCAGCATGGTCATGGAGCAATGTTGGTGCATCGCGCTGCTGCGACACCACCTGGAATTCGAGCAAATCGTGGCCCTGGATTTGCTGGTCGAGCTGCGCGTGTCGCACGCGCTGCACGAGCCGAGACGCAATGGCCGACGACGAAGAACACGGCGAATCACGCGTCATCGAAGAAATCAGGCGATGCACGTGCACACACGCGTCCAGCGCCGCTGACGACGTGTCATTTTCAAGCGCCGACGTAATGGACGCGTCTATCGTCGAGTATGACGCGAGTCTGGCGTGAGAATCGGACAAATTCAACTCTTTGCCGTGATCGAGCATCGTTTGAGCAAGTTGTCCACTAAACAGGTACGGATGCCGCTCACACATGGCCGCCGTCGTCTCATAGTCCTGCAACGACGTGTAGAAATCAAGCGCCTAAGGAATAGAAAAGTGTTGAGCATTTTAAAAGCCATCGGCACGCAAAAATTTACGTGTTTCTGGAGCATGTGAAGCACGCCATCGGCATCTTGAGACGCGTCCAGTGTGTATTGTGCAAGTAGATCAATCGCAAGCTCGTCATGACCCTAGAAAAACGAATGAGGATGAAAAAAATGGAAAGAAATGGAAAAATGGGAAAATAATGGGAAAAAAGCAAACAAAGCAAAAAAAAAAAAGGACTGGGAACTTACCACGGCAAACTGCTGCGCCACGTCAAACCACGAGAGATCGAGAATGGGTGTCTCTACGGGAGCAGGCAGCGGGCCAATGTCGCCAAAAAAGGCCCAATCTTTGTCCTTTGCTATGCACATGTGGCGGTACCAGCTCTTGAGCCCGCCAATCATATCGCCGTACCCGTGGTCGATGCAGATATCGACCATGTCGCGGACGTGGCCATTGATTGTGCGCTGCGTGGCGAGTGCATTGGCTGGTGTATCCGAAGATGAGGACAAGGCCAGGTCCGACACAAGGGTGGCCGTATGCTTGAGCACCATCATGTGCCATTGGAACAGTTTGGCGCCCTGGATGATCAGGGGCCGGATCCGCGCGTAATAGTCGTGGCACGTTTTGCGATTTGTGTGGAAAAACGTAAAACTCGCCTTGGGCACCGTCGGTATCACTGAAATCGACGGACTCGCGCCCTGACTCGCATCCGTCGCATGCTCAATCTGGATCTCCAACCGGTCCAGCAGCAACAGCAGGTTCTCAAGCGCACTGTCCGCCCGCTTCTCCTTGACAAGTTCGTGCAGTTGCTTCTCAAGCGCCGCAAACGTCTAAAACCAAGCGAAAAATTAAAGGATGGCACTGTCAGACACCACACGACACCACACGACACGGACTGGCAATCGCACGCTTTCCTACTCTTTTTTTTTTTTTTTTTTTTCCTTTTTTACCCTTTTTTTTTCTCTTTTTTTACTTTCCTCCCTCTGCCGCCATTTTTCCTTTTTCTCTTTATACCTGCTGAGGGTTGCCAAAGGGCGTACGGAGGCGCGACAGGATGCAATAGCGCGATGCTTCCCACATGGTCCAGTACATGAGCAGGGACGAAGAGTCATTGATCCAAGCGGCCATCTGCTGTGTGGTCAAATTGCCTCGGAGTGACCGCAGGCCATCACACGCGTGCAAAAGGCGGCGCGCCCATTCATTGTCGTCGTCGTTGCCGTGGTCGCCCACAGTGCCGTGTCGCGCACTGACATCCACAAGCAAACGCTGCATCCCCATGTGCCGCATTGCAATTTCGTAGTGCACAGGCCGAAACATACCCGTGTGTGGTGTCTTCATGATCGCGCCCTTTTTAAAAAACAAGCGGGTGAGGATGAGACAAAATGATGCGGCGCGCTTTTTTTTTTTTTTTTTTTTTTTTTGTTCTTTCGCCCTCCTCTATCCCCCATCTCTCTCTATGCTTTTTTACCTTGAGGATGCGTGTCTTGTCCCATTTTTCGAGGCCCTGATAGATGACAAATGGATTGAGCATGGCGAGCAGGCGGCTGCTCCATTGTTGCAGGGGCTCAGATGGGCTCTTCATACTAGGAAAAATAGAATGGAGGATGAATAACCCATTTTCAAGAAAAAAGAAATGGGTGTACCACTCGAGCAGGCGATAAGTGATCTTGTTGAGGTGGAGCGCATCAATGGTGCTAGGGTATTTGCGATAAAAGTCGGCAAAGAGCACGAGGATGGCTTGTTTGATAGCGTCGTGGGTCTCGAATGCAAGCTGGTCAAAGAGGCGCAGCAACGTGGTCGCGAGCCACACCGCGTCGGCCGCCGTGTCGACTCGCCGCGTGAAAAATCGCAACAAAGCGCGCTTGCTGCCGAGCGGCAGCGTGTCCCACGCACCCGCCGCGTCGTGCACAAAGGCACGCGTCGCGGACGCCAACGCATCGCCGTCCGAGGCCCAAAAATCGAGCAATGCCCCAAACATCGCGTCAAACACGCCAAATTCGCCGTCGCGCCACATCCAAAATGTCGTATGCATCACACGCGCCACAAGCGCGTCACAAAGTTCCTTTTCATCATATGCCACGATTGCACGCGTCGAAGTGACGGCCATCAAAAGCAATTTCGCATAGTTGACTGGCGGGAGCACGAGCGGCGCGTCCGTGGATGGCGCCATGTCGGGTGAAATCGATGGCCAATGGCCGGGCTGCGCGTCCAGATCGATGGACTGAGCGATTTGTGGCTGGATCAAGTCAGTGTAGGCACGAGCAAGGCCGGCGACGCGTGTGCCATTGCCCGAAATGCGCACAAACAGGTGTCGCACCAGCAGTAGCACACCTTTTACCACCGTCGCGTCCGTCGTGGTCGCCAGCAGCTGCAGCGGCAACGGGGCGTCGGGCGCAAGCATCCGCGCCGCGAGATCCAACGACAACGCCGCGTGTCGCGCCATCTAAAACGAAAAAAATAAAAAAATAAATTCAATTCCGGCATTTTTTTTTGTTTTGGAAAAAAAGGATCTTGTCACGTTACAAGCATCGCATAGCCAATGAGAATGGCCGCGTCGAGAAGCGAGGTTTGCGCACCGAGGTAGTTGTAGACGGCGAATTGAAGATCGGCATCCGTAGATAGTGAAAAAAGTAGCAAGGCGACGTGGTTGCTCGGCTCGAGCCATGCACGTGGGTTGCCAGAGAGACGATACATCTGTGAAGAAAGCAGCGTGACCAATTCATGCTGTAGCGATGCAAACGACGCGGCCAAAGCCTCGTCAGCGCCAATGGACGCGTGAATACATCGCAAAACAAGCCCAATGAACCTAAAAACACGCGTCAAAATCCAACCTGGGTTGTCGTGTTCCAAAACGAGGGCCTGCTTACTCGATAAGATGCACACAATCGTCCCATGGGATTGACTCGGGTGTAGCAAGTCGCTCAGCCAGGTCATCCTTGAGATTCTGCAACATGTCGACCGCAAACGCGTGTGAGAGCGGCCAACACGACGTGCAGCACTCGAGCGCGTCTAAAAACGAAAAAAAAGTCGTCCTGGTTACCATTTGTCGATCCAATTGCCCCCAATTGAGTCCAATTCCGTGATTTTTTTTTTTTTTTTACCTTGAATTGCGACACGTTCGGGCGGTTTCGAACTAGGGTCCAAGTACCAGGAGGTGAGCATGTCCGTGATGTGCTGAAAATGTGGGACAAGGGCAGCGGAGTGGTGTGTGTGCAGGGTGGTCAACAGATCGAGCATGGCGGGCAGCAATGGTGCGGCATCGGGGCGATCAAGAATCGAACCTATGGTGTGCAGGACGGCACTGGCGTATTGGTCATGGTACTGGCGGTGCAAGAATGGGTCATTGGCGGCGACGACGATGGAGCTGCGCAGCAATCGCAAGAGCCACGCGTGGAAACCAAGCATGTTGCCGTCCACAAGCAACAAAAGATCGATGGCCCAGCGGAGAACAAGGTCCAGACGCGTGCAGCACGCAGCATTGGCAACGACGCGTGCGAGCGTGTCCTTCCAAGCCGCGTGCCGGCCCTCCAATGTCGACGCAAGCAAATCCGTCGCCTGAAGACACATTTCCACCAAGCTCATCATGTCCTGGCGCTGCTGCCACGATGGACTGGCCTCCGACCCACGCGGCTGCATCATCGTATCGAGTTGATTGCATAGCGACGCGCGTTGACCACTTTGTGACGGCGTCAAAATACGCTCCAGCACCTGCACAGGCGATAATGCCGCCTTGGTACCGGCTGCTGCGGCAGGTCCACGGCCTAACGTAAAAACAAAAATATCACGTGAACCCGCTATCTTTTACGGCCTTTCTTTTCTTACCTGCATGCGATGGTCGCTGGCGATGCGACCTTTTGGCTTCATTCTCTCCATGGTCGCTCATAAACAAGGGGGGGGTTGCGGCTGAGGCGGGAGATATAAAAGTAGCGGTGGCGTGGGGCGCGGGCGTGGAATAAAAAAAAAAAGACACGGAGACTGGGGAAAAAAAAAAGTGTCAAAGGAGAAGCCAAAAAAGTTATTTAGGGAGCAGCAAAAGGAACAAAAAAAGAGAAACACGAAAAAGTGAACAAGAAAAAGGCGGAGATTTAAAAAGCCAAAAAGCACCCTCTTGGCTCCCCCCACCCCGACGCCCAAAAAAGGGCCATTCTCTCCTCCTCTTCCTCGTTCTTTTCTCGTTTTTGCTTCCCTTTCTTTACTTTTTCCTAATGTCCGTCAACTACAGCTATATCATCAAGGTAAGACCTCGTTCATCTGCTTGTGAACAATGCACTGACCATGCCTTCTCATGATAGTATATCATTATTGGCGACACAGGTAAAGAAAAATTAGAGAAAAAGCTCCCTAGGTCGCCTTTCTCTCCTTGTTTGTCTCACTCGCTCCCCTTCGCTCGGCACCCCAACAACCACACACACTTTTAGGCGTAGGAAAGGTACGACTTCAGCTAGAAAAGCACAATTCATTTATAAGTTATTCTGATTTTTTTTTTGGTCATAGTCTTGCCTGTTGCTGCAGTTCACGGACAAACGCTTCATGCCCGCGCACGATGTCACCATTGGCGTCGAGTTTGGCACTCGCTTTGTGGTTGTCAATGACCAGAGAATCAAGCTGCAAATCTGGGACACTGTAAGACGCGCTCAGTGACAGCCAGATGACGGGAAAACGCTCAATTCGTCGTTTTTTTTTAAAATAGGCCGGCCAAGAATCGTTTCGATCCATCACGCGCAGCTACTACCGAGGTGCCGCCGGCGCTCTGCTAGGTAAAGAGAGCATCTGTT
Source organism: Gongronella butleri (assembly GCA_025201375.1). Taxonomy (NCBI): domain Eukaryota; kingdom Fungi; phylum Mucoromycota; class Mucoromycetes; order Mucorales; family Cunninghamellaceae; genus Gongronella; species Gongronella butleri. The sequence goes on along the minus strand of JAIWZP010000032.1, from coordinate 144,167 downwards.
CATGACTCTGAAAGCTCATCCGCCTCATTTTATCGCTTTTTTCCCGTTTTCAGTGTACGATATCACGCGACGCGACACATTTGACCATCTGTCAACGTGGCTCAAAGGTATGCGCACCTCGTGGCGGCGCGACAGCCGCGCACTGACCCTTCTCCATGCGCGCTTTTTTCTCATTTTCCATTTTTTCATTTTTTTCATTTTTTTTTTTTTTTTTTGTATAGACATCCGAGAGCACGCGAACCCGGACACGATCATCATGCTCATTGGCAACAAGAGCGACTTGGATGGCAAGCGACAAGTGTCCAAGGAGGAGGGCGAGCGGTTTGCCAAGGAGAACGGCTTGTTTTTCATGGAGGCGTCCGCCAAGTCGGCCGACAATGTCGATGCCGCGTTCCTCAAGACCACAGAGACCATCCAGCGCAAGATCCAGAGCGGCGAAATCGACTTGTCGTCCGAAACAAACGGGGTCAAGCTCATGACCCAAGAGGGCTCGTCCTTGCCCTCGGGAGGCGCCGCCGCAGGCAGCTCCGGCTGCTGCTAATGGCACCTTGGCGCGCCCAAAAAAATCGAATAGATATTTGCCTCTTTTTTATTTGTAGCCTCTTTATTTTATTGGACAACCCCCGCATCTGTTACCCTAAATCCCTATTGTTAATCCTTTTTTTGTTAAAAATGCAAATATGACCAAGCCCTTTGTCTCTTGAAAATGTCGCGTGCACACACACCGAGACCTTTTTGTGTCACGCCAATTGACCCCCCTCCATTTTTCCTGCCATTGTGACCCCTGATCCAAACAAAACAGAGCGGCATCAATGAAAAAAAAGTGGAAAAATGAGCGGGATCGACAAAAAAATGCCCTCTTTTGTTCCTCCCCTTTTGTGCCTTTTGGTAGCGACACTATACGTGTGGCGCATCACGAAGAAAAAAAGAAAAAAGAAGCCAAAAAGGGGCGGGTTTTAGTGATTTTTACCCCATTCCCCAGCTGGACAGCCCGACCCGTCCATTTACCCCGTTTCCAAGCAGTGCCAATGACTAATGGGAAAACGAGAAATCATGTGCGGATTGGTCCAACTCAGTAAAAGGATCAATTGGGTTTGAATCCCTGCGGAACTATAAAGTAAAAGGCATGACGGCTCATCCGACTTGCTGACAGGCTCTTTTTTTCTCTCTTTTTCTCTTTCTTTTTCTTCCTCAACTTCTTCTTCCTCTTCCTCGTCTTGAAAAAAAAAATGTCGACCGTCGCCACCATCAACAAGTTCCTTGCCACCACGACCGGCCGCGAAAAGTTGTGCCGTCTTGTGCAATACTTTTCGCGCTTCTTTGTCTTTTACTTGACTCGCCAGGGCGCCCCCAAGGACGTGATCAAAAAGTGGGCCGAGCTCAAGGGTCACTTGGGCAATGCGCGCAAGTTCTTCCGTCTCGCCAAGAACATCGAATTCGCCACCAATGCCGTCAAGGGCTTGTCCATCCAGGATCCTGTTCTCCGCGCCACCACCGTCATCAAGCAGGTCGGCATGTTCCTCTACTATACCACTGAGGCTGTCAACTTGGTAAGATTTTAATCCAACAATTGGACAGATCAAGAGAAAACAGGGGGGAAAAAAAGGGGGGGGGCGCGCGGAAAAAGGTGCTCAATATTTTTTTTGTTGGCCACCCATGTGATCCGATTATAGATGAACATCATCCACTTCCGCGCCGATGCCAACCTCAAGAACATCACGCGCTTCGGCATGAAGTGCTGGTGGGTCGCCCTCGCGTCGTCGCTTGTCGCTGGTCTGTACAAGTTCAATGGCATCAAGGCCAAGCGCGAGCAATTGGTCAAGGCCGGTGAAAAGGCCGACCCTGCCGATGCGAAGAAGCTGCAAAAGTAAGTCGCGAGGGCCGGAAGAAATCGAGAAATCACGTGTTTGCATGCGTGATCGCTTACAATTTTTTTCTTTTATCAATAGGGACTTTGTCGCTGCGCGCTACCAATTCATCCAAGACGCTTGCGACATTGTTATCCCCACCGCCGGTCTCAACTTGATTGGCTTTGACGAGGGCATTGTGGGCATTGCTGGGTAATAGAGGCCACAAAAGAAAAAGAAAAAGAAAAAAATATAGCTCCCAGAGCACCGGGCTCCGCCAAATCTGGTATACCGATCCGCTCACCACCCTTTTTTATTTGCAATTTAGTATGATCACCTCGGCCATGGCCATCCGCACGCAGTGGGGCAAGGTCAGCGCCTAAGATGCCGGCTTGATGCCGCTGCGTTTCCATGCGTATTTGCGCTCGCTTCTTCCCTTCCCTCGCTCCCTCCATTTTTGTATGATAGAATTGAACTTTTACAGCTCCTCTGATTCCCCTCCAGCACTCGCTCCCTCTTTTGTATGTCACGCATGCCCTCGCCAAACGATAAAAATGCTCGTCTAATAAAAAAAAAACACGTTTCCTCATTTATGACTTTTGTTTTGCACGTCCAATGCCTACCAATGGGTCTTGAAGACAAAGCTGTATCTATTTCCAAAGGGGACTGGACGCGCTTTCGTCCGCGTCGCCATGCTGTCCAAAACCAAAAAAGAAATTGTACAAAAGAAATGGAAAATCCTCTTTTCTTGCGCCTTTTTATATCTGTCCGAGGTCTTAAAAGCACCTCTGTGCCTTTGCCAGGGCCATCTTGATCACGGCGTAAATTGATGCCCGCCTTGGACTGACAGGGACAAAAAAAGGCCCAATCAAAAGACCAACTTGTCAAATTTAAGATGTTTGGGTTGGCCCGGGCGACAAAATTCACCCGGAGGACGCATTGAATCGCCGCCATCGAACGCTGTTCGACCTGCCATCTCCACACATTCAGCTTCGTTCTCCTTAATTTTTTTTTCTTTCCTTCTTCCCCATTCACTTGAAACATGTCGCAAGCGTCCGGTTCTATCGCTAGCCGTATCTCCCAGAAGATTTCCTCGCCGGAATTCCGAAACTATTTCATGAGGTAAGAACAAAACAATGCTCGGTCTTGCGCAAAAAAAGGGGCACCAAACTCATTTTATTTTATTTTTTAGCACCGTAAGCAGAAATTCTCTTGACATCGTGCCCTTGCCACACCCTGATGGCTGACACGCTCTTTTTTTTCATTGTAGCACTTCTGGGGCCCCGTTGCCAACTGGGGTATCCCTATTGCGGCCATTGGTGATACCCAAAAGGACGCTTCGCTCATCTCCGGCAACATGACGGCTGGTAAGTGAATCTGGCGAAGAAAAATAAAGAGGTTTTTGTTGGGGGGGGGGAGTGGGAGAAAAGTGCAGCCGGAGGGGCATCAATGGCTCACGACGAACTTTTTTTTTTTCATACTTTTCATTTTTTTCTTTTTAGCTCTCACTTTGTACTCTGCCCTGTTCATGCGCTTTGCGCTCGCTGTCCAGCCCCGTAACTACCTCTTGTTTGCCTGCCACTTTGTCAACGAGGGCGCCCAATTGACCCAAGGCTACCGCTGGCTGCAATACAACAAGTAAATTGCACTTTTTTTTTTTTTTGTAAAAACGTGCTCGCTCACTCTTATTTCTTCTTCCTCGCACTAATTAGGTTTGGTGGCAAGGAGGCGGCCGAGCAAAAGGCCGCTGCCGACGCGGCCGTCATCGAAGAGCCCAAGGTCGTCGAGGCCGTTGCCCAGAATTAGACGCGAAATGCCCCCATGCATTAGAAAGAGCAATAAAAAAAAAGGTCAAAAATACGTACAAGGGGATTTTAATAATATGGGGTCAATTGATGATGGGAATCGTGGTGCCAATGGATTCAATCGAGCGCAAAAAGCCGGCACTCGACAGCGTCATGGTCTGGGAATCCGCATTGAAAAACGGATTGCACACGTGCGTCGCGTACGCCTGGTGGATCTGCTGGAAAATCTATAAAACAAGGGACGCGTCAATCGGTCGCGGCAACAAACACCAACACGCGTCTTTGTGAGCGCCAATCGCGTCAAAATGCCAAAACGATGCCAAACTTTACCATCTTCATGTCCGTGTCACGAATCACGCCGTCCGTCACCGACACAATCACCACGAATTTCACCTTGGTGTTCGTCTGATAACCGTACCTATGCCATGACACGTGTCAGTCGCGCAAAAGAGGCCATTTCCTTGTTTTTTTTTTTTTTCTTCTTAAGAATTGCTTACACCGCGAGATCTTCCATCGCATAGAGGAGCCCCAAGTATTGATCGAGGTTCCTGACCCCGCTGGCTACTAAAAGATCATGGATGCAGCGTGAGTCCATGGCTTTTCTCGTGATTTTCATTGTTTTCATTGTTTTTTTTTTTTTTTCGTTTCGTTCTCACCTCGCTCTTCAATGACGTCAATGGACGTGTGTGCGATATAATGATACTTTAGGTCCGGGTGTGTGTTGCTAAAGTTCTTGATGAACAGCGGGTTGTTCTGGTGCAAACAAGAAAACAAGAGGCGGGGAGTCAGTTTTGCGCGCAAAACCACTAGTCTACGCGCTATACCTGCTTGCCAATGATAGCTATGCAGTTGATGACCGTGCTCATGGCGTGTGTGTGTGCGTGTGTTTGAAAGTGAAAATGGAGAAAGAGTCGCTGTCCGCCGCAAATTCGACAAAAAGGTCCCCATTTGGATCATCGTCCGATTTCAAGCTCCGATTCTTGTCACTGTGTGCCCGCCATTGTCCAACGTGCTCGCCCGACGCTCGTAGTACGCGTTTCCTGCATAAACCGGCTTGCACCAACAACGTGCTTGAAAGTGCCGAGACGAGCGTCCAAACCAAAACGGAAAAAATAGGTCGCTAGAATCCCTTCAAACTTGCACACCAAGAGTGCCGCATTGCGAAACGAACAAAAAGCCGAAAAAAGAGCGCGGTCCATCTGGTCAGTGGCGAGCAATGCGCCATTTTAGATAAAATTTCAAAGACAATTTTCACCTCAAAAACGCGTTGATAAAGCCACGCCGACGCGTCCAACAGCAAGAGGCACGCTGGGTGCATTTATTTGATTGGAACAGGCGCGTGACACCCGACGCTTGACGCGGGGTTTCACGCGTAGCAAAATGCCTATGATTTTAAAACCGCGTCAAAAGTACAAAAATAACCTTTTTTCGTTGATCACCAATACCTACGTATGCAACGAGCCATGGTCTTTGGGATGGTGTAATTTTATCGGAAAAACAAGCATTTTTCGTTGAGATGTCCTTGAAGTGAAAATAATACCTAAAATGAGTGTTGCGCTGAAACCAGCCAATGGATCCCTGGTTTTTATTTAATTTTCGTCGGTAAATGCAATGTGTTTACCATGTAATTGAATGGTGTGGCGATCCGAGGACTCAAATTTCACCGTTTCAAAATTCATGACTGTACCCCTTGGAAAAATGGCGATTTTCGAACATGGTCATTGCGCGCCATTTAGTGGTCGCAGCGCTGCAAGAGTGGGCTCATTCTGACGACAAGGCGTGGAATTGCTGGTAGCAGGATAGAAATGACCCCATAAGCAATATTTTTTTTCGACAAAGGATCAAAATATCACAAAACAGCTTCAATATCGACGTTCTCGAGAATTGAGCAGTTGATCGCCGTTTTAACTGCTGCGCAGGGCGCGACCGACGAAGCCTGGAATATCTGAACCACTTTTGAGGTCTCTCAGCACACGCACGTTTGAGAAATGACATTGAAACAGCAAAAAAATTCAACGATTCACGATTACTTGAGTTACAGCGACTCGATTTCAGGTGAAATCGGTCACGCTGTTCACCTTGTACAGCTGATCATGACAGGCAAAACGGAAGGTCTTATGGGACAAGTTCATAATCGAGAATTCACAAAAAAAGTTAAATTGGCCATTCTGTGCTTTTTTGAATAAGCAGAGCTAATCAAAGCTCGTCAAATCTCAAATAGAAAATGAGAGTGACAAGTCATTAAACGCACTTGTGTCATCTGGGACGCGACTATATTGTGCTCTCAGCTGATTGGCAGCCCAAGATGCGTTTGAACTTGTTTTCATGATGAACGTTACGAACGCGCTAGCATGAAGCTGAGAGAACGTGATTACAGTAAACCATCAACAGTCGAGATCAATAAAACAAAGTGCCCCCAAGAGAAACTCGTAAAACAAACCATTTTGACGTTAAAAATCCGTTTTAGCGGGAAACAATGAATTTTTAGCTGCAAACAGCCATATAAATGACACGAGAGCACCGGAATTTAGATGCTATATGTGACGGTCTCCAGCGTGATAAAAGTCATGTAATGTCATAAGGGCATAGGTAGGGCATAAGCGATTTAATTAAAAGGTACAAATGAAGAATTGCTTTCAAAACGGCGGAATTAATAGCGAGATGAATTACTGGTAAGGCGCGAGATGGCAAAGACGCCAAGGATGGTGACACCAAGGAACGTGATGGCTGCGGGCAGAAGCAGGTCTTGCGAGATGGGCAGATTGTATTCCTTTTCAAGATCGCGCTTCTTTTTTCGCTTTGTGTCGTTGGTCGTGGGTGCAAGGGCGTCATTTTTGGCTTCAATGTCGTCGTCGTCCGACACGACGTGCGCTGCAGTCGGGTGCGACAGCGGCGGTGTGGGCATCTGCTGCGTAGCGATCATCTGTTGATGCTGCTGCTGCTCGGCCAGCAGCGTGTCGTGCACAATCAGCCGCACACGGTCACGGCCCATCTTCTTTGTCAGTTGTACCGCCTCAATCACGTCGGCGTCTGTCGTCATCAGCACCTGGTCGTCCTCGTCATCCAAATACGAAATGTTGAGCCAAGAGTCGTCGTCATCGTCGTCATTCTCAGCCTCCAGAAGCGTCTGGTCATCCGCCGCATCGGCAGCCTTGCTGCGCCGCACGGCAACGTACGAAACAGACAGCGAGAGATGCTCAGCAAGGATCTTTTGCCGCACCGTGTCGCGAATTTCGTAAAAAGTCATTGTTTCCGTGCGGAAACGATACGTTTTGCTCCCGTACGTGAATTTGAACGAGAACGACCCGTCATCCACTACGTGATGCGACAACACCGACGACACCACCGAGTCCCGGTCGTGCTGGTGCTTTTGCGTCACCTGCAAGTCGTCCATCAGGCGGTCAGACGACGCCGACGCGCCAACGTACGGGCTGTGTCGCCCACCCGCGCTGCTCGCCGGGCGCAGTGCTTGTTGCTGTTGCTGTTGTTGCTGCTGAGACAGAGATTGCGACGGCGTTGCGGACCGGAACATGGGCGAATTGGCCGCTTGCGACAGCGAATCCGAAATGGCAGAATCCGTGTCGGTCGCATCCATCCCAGCGATGCTGTTCCAAAACTTGTTGCCACCATTGCCCTCAATGCTGTTGATCTGCTCCAATGTCGCATACGTCAGTCGTAACACATCAACAAGACCCAAAATGTTCTTGTCCTCGTCGGTCACAGGCAAATTGAGGAAATGCCCATCTTTGTTTTTTGTAAAAAAAAAAAAAAAAAAAAAAAAAAAAAAAAAAAGCGTCAATTCGGCATGCCCAAATGAATTTCATGCACTAGAATTACCATGCATGATCTTGAGTGCTTCTAAAATAGTGGTAGATGGCAGGCATGAATGAGGATGTGGCGTCATGACGCGAACCACCGAGCAATTGTCGGGTGTCAAGCCAGCCGCAATCACACGGAGCACAATGTCCTTGGACTAGCAATAAAAATAAAGCAATTGAGCGGAGTCCGCGGCGCGTGTTTCTTTTTCTTTTTTTCTTACTGTAAAGATGCCCGCGAGGCCGCCATGGTCCATGACAAGGACGGCGGTCGTGTGATACTCCTTCATGAGCTTTGCAACGTCGCGCACCTGAGTTTTGACGGAAACTTGGACGGCCGGGTCTTGTTGCGATTGCATGACCGAATGAAGGTCTGGGCACGACATTTTCTCGCGCAAGGTCTCGAGATAATTGACGAATTGGACGGGGCTGTTGACCCACTCATGCTGCACGCCCTCCAATGCGTCGTACAACTTGCGTGACGACCCGTATGCGCGCTCCATCTTGTTCAATGCCTCGTAAAGACACTTTGTGATGTCCAGCAGGCCATAAATATCACCCTCTTCGTTGCACACGGGCTAACCACGCATAAACAAAAAAAAAAAGATGAGGTGACAATTTCTTCTTTTTTTCTATTTTTTTTCTTGGATGATTTGCATACCAAATGGCGGAAACCACGGGACACCATAAGATTCAATGCATCCTGTGCTGACGTGTCGGAGGTCACGCACAAGGGCTTTGGGGTCATGATGTCGGCAACCGTGACGGTGCGCAGGTCGATCTGGTCATTGGCAACGACGCGATACGCAAGATCCTTGGCCGTGAAGATGCCGCTGAGATGGTCGTCCTCGTCGACAACAAGCACGCAGTCGCTACGCTTGGCCGCCATCAGCTGCGCGGCCTCAATCACAAGCACGTTGTCTCGGATCGTCAATGCCTGCGCAGGCCGCAGGGCAGACACCGTGCCCGCCACCTTGCGGTGCATCACACTCCCGGGACGCCTCTGTCGCGGCTGCGGCGTGCGCTTCTTGTTGAGCTCATTTTCTATCTTTTTGCGAATAGCCTGCGCAACAAAAGTGAAAGAAAATAAAAAGCTCTATTAGTATCAGTTCTTGTTCACGCTTTAAAAATGGCCAAGTTTATCGTCTTTTTTACCTCATCCTTCTTGGACTGACGTTGACGGCTCGAGACCGACAGCGTGTCGTCATTCACAGTGGACTGGCGTGCCGACTTTTTGCTTTGAGCGGACACCAACGACATTGTGGGGGTGCTAAAAGTGAAAAGAAGGGGAAAGAAAAAAAGCAAGCAGGGGGGCGCGGCTGGTCAATTTAGAATAGAAAGGGCGAAAAAAGGGGTCACCCAACAACAATCCGCAATTTGCAGCTCAGCGCATCACCCCTTTTTTTTTTTTTTTTTTCTCGCGCATGGGTCGTGCACGCAACCTTGCTGCCTGCCTTGCATGGATGGCTTCCCTCAATTAGCCAAAAGAAAACAAAAGCGCGCGCCCTTTTAGTAAAATGGCTGTAAACAACATACATGGGCAACAATCCGTACTCGACATGTCCATGACGTTTGTTTGTCCCTGGAACACTGGGCAACATCATGTGCCTCTGGTCGGGCATGCGTCACATGGCAAAACCTTCGATCTGCCCTGGGCGGGTCATTGGACATCTCACATCACTCCCAATCCTTAAAATGCGGGGTCGTGGCCGTGCTTTTATTTTCTTTTATTGTTGCGCATGTCACGTATCGGCTACACACGCCTGTCATGCAGCGTGAGCCAGCACAATGCAGCCATGATCACAACCAGTCTCGGTCCAACGGGCCGTGCGTGATTTTTTTTGACGACGACAAGAGCCAAAGAACATCACCTGATATTATACAATGCTCATCTTGAGGAGCTTCTGAAAGACCGACCCAGGCCAATACACTCACGGAACGGTGTATTTTCAAAAAGAAAAAAAAAAACGATGATTTAATTGAAGTAAAAAGGTGAATGTGTACGTTTTTATGATCAGTGTAGCCTGCAGATGATGCCTCACGCATTGAAATGATAGTGCGCGTCAGATTCCATCCACTGAGATAGAAACATAGACGGATCAAGAGCTTTATTCGTGTGCAAAATCCAAAACTTTTATACGTCAAGCGAGTCCAATGCGTTTTGAGAATTTCAAGTTCAAACCTATACGCCTGAAAACACAAAAAATGCAATTTTTGCAATTGGTGACGTTCACAAGGTGGAGAAAAGGTGCGATTTATGAAAAAAAAAAAAAAAAAAAAAACAAGAAAAGCTCTGCTTTATTGTATTTTGTCAATTTTCATGGTAAACTTAAAGACATCTTTTAAGCACAATCTATTCAACAATTTCGCGCTTGGTCACGACAACCCCGGAATTCTTGTTGTTATACAACTTGGGATAGTAATAAGCCTTAGGGCACGATGATTTGATGCATTGGATCACATTGATGGCAGCCTCCTCGCCGCTGATCCAGCCACCTTGGAGATAACCCTGAAAAGAAAAAAAATGAATAAAAATGCAAATGACAGAGTGGAAAAATGCTGCATTTTACAAAGTATTCCTTGGACATGGCCTCGCCGCCAAAGAACACGCGGTTGTTCAAAGGCGCCTTCATGTTGAGATGATGCTGGTCCAATTCACCAATGGGCCAATTGCTGTAGGATCCTGTTTCCATCAAAAAAACGCGTCAAATCGCTGCTTTCTTTTACAAAAAACGCGGATGGATTTCTTTTTTTTTTTTTTTTTTTTTTACCACGGAACAAGGGATTGCTGTGCCAGCGAGGGAAGACCATGTCGGTGGGCTCGGGGATATCGTCGCCATACATCTTGCGGAGTGTGGTCATGAGCTCGGCCTTGACCTGATCATCAGAAAGGGCTTCAACATGATAGGCATAGTCCTGGGTGACGGTGACCATGAAGATGTTATTGTCGTTTGTGTCCGGAAGATAACCCTTGGCATTCATGTTCTGCCACACGCTGTAAAGACCGCGATTGCCCGGGTTGGCATACAAGGTAAACACATTGTCGGCCCAGAATTTTTTGGGGAATGCCATAAAGATCTTGGTGTACGTCGTCAATGTGAAACCATAGATACCCTCCAGCTTCCAGTCAGGCATTTCAGGCTCCCATTGCACGTCGCGGTGCTGCAAGACACCGACCCTGCATTAGAACGAAAAAAAGGAAAAAAGGGGTCAGGGCCCAATGCACACGCGTGACACAAGGTTTCATTTGCCATGTTTCTTACGAAAAGGTGCTGATCGCATACTCCGCCACGATCGTGTGCTTGTCCGTGGTGATGGTCACGCCCTTGTTATTGTAAGCGATCTTTTGGACCGTGTTGTTCAGAAGCAAACGCTCATCATTGGGCTTAAAAACGCGCTTTGCCTCTTCTAGGAAAATATACTTAAAGCCTCTGCAAGGAAAAAAAAAAAAAAGAAAAATTAGAAACGCAGCATGCAATTGACGATCATTGCACTTTTTTTGGCACGTACCTTTGATCGACAACCATGTTGTCTTGGTCGAGACCCTTGCCAAAATCGCCGTCATAATTGGCTTGGTCATTGATGGCGCCAAAGACCTCAGAGCACACCTCGGGGATCTCGCCAGTCTCCCAATCGTACGAAAAATACTCGACGGCATCGTCCATGGGCGTCTTGGGGAACCAGCCAGCCAGCGACATGGCGGTACGGCCAGAAATGTCGACTTGGTTGTTCTTGGCGCGCTCCACTATGAATGTAAGAATTAAAAGTCAGCATTGACACGGTCTCAGGGCATGCAGCACCCCTTTTTTTTGTTGCCCCCAGATCAGAAACTTACGCGCCATTTCGCCCATGCGGTCCGAAATGTCGCTGAATCTAAATTTTTCAAAAAAAAAAAAAATATGCGTGAGCACGTGAATGATTGCATTACCCAGGGATTGCACAACGACATATTACGCACCTGTCGTTGGTTTCGGTGCCATTGACAACCTTGCCGTGTTCATCAATGTATGCAATGTCGCCATAATCGCATGGCACGTAATCCAAATTGTACTTTTCAGCAAGGAGGTTGATGGGATTTGTGCCTAGCGCTTGCACCCAATTGCACCCCATCTCAATGGTCACGTTATTGGCAAATTTGACGTTTTGTGCACGGCCTGCATATTGCATTAGGAAAGTGGCGGCGGTGAGCTGACTTTTCGATTTTTTTCTAATTTTTTTTTTGACATTTTTACCACCAAGTTCGTGTCTTGCCTCCACAAGGACAAGGTCGTCGATGCCAGCCAACGTCAAGTTCAAGGCGGCCGAGATGCCCGAGACGCCACCACCCAAAATGGCAACCTTGGTGTGGATGGTGTCTGCAAATGCCTGCGACGCAAGCATCGACAGGGAGAAAAGCGACAGTGAGAGCTTCATTGTGTAGGACAAATGAAAAAGATCAAGAGAGCACAAAAAGGAGAGAAAAAAAGGGAGGGGGTCCGCTTTTATAGTGTATGCCTGGCGCGCATGTGCGCGTTTTTGCGAAACACTGGTAAGACTATCAGCGGAGTCTGTGGACGGTTTGTGTCACCGTGTCAATGTTGAGAGCATCGGACGCCAACGTCAGGGGCAATGAGAGGCTATTATTTCTTCCATTTTCGCAGGCCAATGGCCCAGCAAGCCTATCTTTTATCAATTGCCCCCAGTCGATTCATATAAAGTTCTCGCTTTTATTTCTTACGCAAAAAAGCGTGCTTTTATTGAACTTAATTATTCATCTGGCGTCGCACATGCGCAATGAATTGACTTATACTGCAGTCTTGAAAAAAAAAGATAAAGTTCGATCGACCTATTGTGTGAACCCTGTGGAAAAAAACCAAGGTAGCGGGTAAGGACATGCTTGCTATCGCAACAGCCCCAATTGACCTCGTTTGATACCCGTCATATATTATATACCCAAAAGAAAAATGGAAAGAATGGATTTTCGGCCAAGGGCGCCGCTTACTATCGTTTGCAAATGCTGCTTGGACGACCGCGGGCGTGTTGATCGCGTGAGAGACGCGTCCATTTAAGCTGTATATAACTAGACACGTGATTTGCCTTATAATGTGCGATTTGAAAAACGCGGGACGAACGATTTTTTTTTAAAAAAAATTGCGGGGTAAAAGAAGCAAAGAGGGCCCGAAGTCAGGCAATGACGCACATCCAGCAAAAGCAGGCGTGAGAAGTCCGGCTCACACAAGCTCGATGAGAAAAAAAAATGCATGTCTAGCCAGGACCTGACCTTTTTATAGCAATTGTAGCTTGCATCGTTTGTAAGGGAGTGTCTACCCTTTTGAGCATATATCAGAGGTTTTGAATTGTCCATGCACAGTGTCTATCACGAGCTGTACCGCCCAATTGCTGAATAGACTAGAATTGCAATTGAATTTACCGGAAAGACGATCCAATGGCATGCAATTGAAATGGAGTGGATAAAAAAACAAGCTCAGCGATCTCAGATTTGTCGAAGAAATCGGCCTTGAATTGCTCAAATAAACCCCATCGTCTCTTTTGTGTAAGCCTGAACGTGAAATAGCAAAAAATAAGGGCGCTGGCAAAAATTTGGCCAAAGTATTGAACTCAAGATGCATACATGCCATCCCAATCGACGAATCTCGTGCGTTTCGAATGGGCTCTTTTCCTGGATTATTCGACGACCGAGTCGCGAGAAAACACGACAAACAAAAATCTTCAATTTTCTCTGGGGCATGCCGAGGATCGAAAATTCGCGAAACCAAAATGCTCCGCTATCTTGGCCACATGATTGACCCGTTTGACCGTGAATTTGTAAGGAAAAGCCCCAAGTTTATTAGCGCGTTCTGGAGTAAATCGAAATTTACTGCGTTTTGTGGCCTTGATTAAACTCTCTTGCAGCGCTCCATTGACCTACAGATTTGGAATGGCACCCCGTGAGAGAGAAGAACATGACGCGTACTCTTGTATTGATGGACACAAGAATGGATGGTTGAACAGCAATTTACACACGACCAAAGTGGATCCCTGATTTTTGGGACTTTGCAGTGCGTGATTTCTCGTGCCCCAGATGTTGGACGCGCTCCTCGCCAAAGATTGCATTACTTGCTATCCCTGTGCCTTGCCGTAGAATGTCAGATTGGTGCACCAAGCTGCATTCTCATCGAACTATTATCATATTTGTGCAAGAAAATTTATTTTTTTCTCATGGCATCAAACTGGCCTACCCCTCGTTTTTTTGCTAGTTTTGCTGCCACACAGATTACGGATCAACTCACAAGCGACTGATAGGAAAAGATGCTTTTCCTTTTCTTTTTCTTTTTCTTTTTTTGTTTCAACGTGGTATTAGAGCAAAAACCAAATTAGCTGTGTGAATCAGGCACACCGTGCCTGGACGCGCGCTTTATTTTCTGTCTTTTTCTTTTCTTTACGTAAGAATGCGTTTATTTCGATTTTTTTCTGGAATAGAGGGTGGGGTGGAATCACAAAAGGATGGAGGAGTTGCGTTAATTGACAAGGATGCCGTGAATTTCCAAGCGCTGATAGGATTGGCAATGCAAGACGGCGATGCGGCTTGTTCTGCAAAGCGCGAGACACGCTTGTGCGGCGTCCGACATGCCGCTGATGACGGTGTTGTTGACGTCGTTGAGATTGCCAGGCGTCATGAAGAGGCTGACGAGCCATTGAGCTTCATTTGGCGGCAATTGTTGGGACGGCGGGTGCGGCTGCGAGCTAACGAGCAAAACGCGCGCAGGCACGTCCGCAGAAAATACAAAAATGCACATTTTCGAGAGCAAAAAGCGACAATTGCGCAATGTCAGCTTTGTAAAGTGGGTGGCGGGCATGGGAAGTTGCAGCGCGTTGCGGTGTAGCTCCAGATAGCGTCTCATGGGCGTCGGTAAGTGCAAGTCGGGATACACAATCGAGTCGGCGCCCCTGTCGATGTAAATTGCGCGGAATTTCCACGATTGCAGATTCGGGCAATGTACCGACAGGAAATTTAGCAACCGTGCGTGTGTTGTCAACGTGACAGCGTTCAGCGAGATGCGTTTTAGCGGATGCGGCTTTGGCTGTGCCATGAATCCCATGGCTGTTGTCGCCGAGAGCCTGGCGTCCGTCAATTTGAGCGACTCGAGGTGCCTGAATCGTATGAGAATGAGCCCCACGCAAATGGACAGGAACGTGGACGTCGATGTGGGCACAGACGACACGGACGACGGCGACGTTGGCGACGTAATGCATGTAATGGACATACTTGACAATGGCGCGGTAACAGGGCTCTCGGACAAGTTGCGGCCGGTGATTCTGAGGTTGGTGATGCGATTTGTCTCGGGATCGAACGCGTCCAGAACGGACGGAAGAGTGTCCATGCCCATTTTGAGCTTGAGGATACGGAGACTGCGCAATTGACCCAAAAGCTGCTGGCATTGCGCCGAGAGTGCGTGGCCAGACAAATTAGTCGCGCCCTCGTCAATTTCCAAGAAAGTCAGGCGGTCAGCCGGTGTGTCAAAGAGTGCCGCGCCGACGCAATGGCCGACAAAGCGCGTCGAAAGCTGCAATGTAGCCAACGAAGGGAATCGGTGCGGCAAATCGCGCGTCAATGGCGCGAGTGCCGACGACGTGGGTGTCATGATCACGTGCCGCAGCTCATGGCACTGGTCAATGAAGAAAAGATGCTGCAACGATGGAAACTTCAGCGATAAATAGGAAAACAGGTCGTACCAGCCGACGTGGTAGGCAAAAGCCTCGGTCGTGCCGCACATAATCGTCAGAGACTTCAGTGTGGTGCATGGTGACGATGCTGACGGTATCAAAAAGGTGTCGGGTTCTTCCACGAGGCTGTACGGGCTGGAAAGCATCAAAGCGCATGAAAGTGTCTCCAATTGCGGGCATTGCTGGATGATTGCCTCCAAATGATGCAATTGGAGCACTTGGAACCGATTGGGCGAATAGACATATATATCCAGGCTCGAGATGGTGGGCGGTAAAAAGGGCAGCATGGCATGCAAAAAGACGTGATATGCCACCGGATCGACAGAGGCACGCGACGATTCTTTCAATTGCACGTTTTGCAAGTGTGGCGTTCGAGCGCAGATGGCTCTGAAAAAATCCAAGGCGTGCGGAGGGGCTAATTGATGGCGTCGACGGCGAGAATGGCGGTGAGAATGGCGTTCCTCGTCATCATCGTCCAAATCGGCGTCCATCCGCTGATCATAGCTATCGTCGCTGTTGGAAGAGGTGGTTGTACGAGTGAGGGTAGTCAGAGACGGCGCCAACTGTGCGCCATGGGTGATGGAGGCGCGTGGGACGCGGCCAAAATGGGTATAGTAGAGGGTTAGATTCTCCAGAGCAGGGCAAAGCTCGATGAGCCGCTGGTACCGGTCCAGCGGCACCTGTGCGCTTTTTAGATCAAGGCTTTTGATATATGGTAGCCACCAAACGGCCATGGTGTTGCGCGGCACGGCCAAAAGAGAGTCGATTTGATTCGTTCGCACGATTTTGAGGTGGGCAAACGAGTTGGCCGTCACGCGATGATGCCACGCCATGCTAACCCTGCGCAACTCGCATTGGTCTGGCCAATCAAGCAGCGAAATCACGCGCTGCAATATCGAAGAAGGCAGCGCAATTAATCCATAATCCATGGATTCGTCTAGAATAAAGAAAAAATGGGAAAAAAAAGAGAGAGGAAAAAAGAAAAGAAAGAGCAAACGACCGACTGGAAAAAAAAGGGGCGGTTGGTGGGGGCCAAAAATCCAACGAGTGGCAAATGACGACACACACTAACCCATTGATGTTGCACAGGTGATGAAGCTTGTGTGTTGCCCTGGATAAGCAAAAAAGGAAGACATGGCCACAAGCCAACGGGCGAACAATGCGCGAGATGGATGGTGGCAAAAATGCCCCTGCGCATTTCAAACGGCGCCCGGAAGAAACATCCTTTTCAATTCAATTGCGATTGTTTTCAAGGAAAATGGGGGATCGACTTGCATTTCTTTTTTTTTATTTTTTTTTCTCGCCCTCCGTGTCTCATTTTTAGCACACTTGGAGCCATGCAAAGCCTCAGGGCAAAATGCAAGGAACGTCGGATGCGGCCAACATTAGGCCACAGGCAAATATTTACAGAGTGTCAGGGCCGCTGTCTGCGTCTTTTTTTCATGCAATGTGCTACTTTTGGCATTATTGACGCGGAATGGATGGATGGGCCCATGATCCATTCCATGGACAATTGGCGAAAGAAAGCGCGCCAAAGACGGATCACTCAAAAAAATCAAAAAAAAAATCGATTAGGTCATCGAAAACAGCAACACGCTCGTCAAAAGGGCTTGCAAACACGGTCATTGAGCTGATGACGCGCTAAATGACACAAGACAACAACAATGAGCAAGTCTGACATGACGCGGGGGGCCGGTCCGCATGAAGTAAGAAAGATTGACAATGAAGGGTGGGGGGAGAGAAAAAGAGAAATGGGAGAAAAAGAGAACAGGGGGGCCATTTGGGGGGAGAAAAGGGTACCCGCGAGCAATGAGAAAAGGGCCGGCAATCAGCGGATCAGTGCACTGACCTTTTTTAGGGCCACAGGCAAAAGAAAAAAAATGGGTCCTAAACTTGAAACACATTGGCCATCCTATGAAATGATGCCTTTTTATTTTTTCAACGACGGTGTTCTCGGTTGCCTAGTGAACAGCAAACAAAGAACATGCCTGTGCTTCCATGTGTCGCGCGTGAAAAGTCAAAAAATGGGGACAGGGACGCTTTTTTGGCTCGATAATGTTCGCGCGCGCCCCAAGACGCGTGTTTTGACGCGTCAAACGCGAAAATAAAAAATGGGCATAGGCAAGGTAAAAGGCAGTGTAGAAATAGAGTTGCGACATGACCCTTGATGACAAAAAAATAAAAAAGGGGGGGATGAAGAGAGGGGGCCGCATAGAGTTGCAGAGAAGACAGAGACAAGCGTCGATACAAATTGGCATGAAAAAGGCGATGCCGAGGCAATGGGGGGAGCCAGCCCTCAATGTCTGATCAAATGGGTTGATGGAAGATCTCTCCAAGATACGGAATCGCCATGTATGGACTCTAGCAAGGTTAGAATAAAGAACAAAGAAGACACTTTGCAACAAAAAAAAGGAATGCGCATTAGACTTGGTCATGGCCACATCCCTTTTTTTTAATCTTCACACTGCCCTCTTTCTTGTGTTCTCTCTCTCCCTCTCTCTTTCTCTCTCTCTCGTTTTATTTTTTTTTTTTTTACCTTTACCTTTTTCAACAACCGAGAGACAGTAAAGCAGCTTTTTTTTTTCTTGTTTTTTTTTTTGTTTGCCTTGTCTTGTCTATTTTTTTTCAGCCTTGACAATGCATCCTACGCTGCCTGAACTCTCGAGCGTGCCCCCCGTGCGTCCACCGGCTATGATGGACAGCTCCGATGACGATGAATTCGAGTCTGGCGATGAATCTTACTTTTTATCGTCGTCTTCATCGACCACGACGTCTTCTTGCGCTTCGACGCCGCCAACGGTTCGCAAGGGCTCCATTGCGTCGCTGCTCAATTCAATTGGCGAGCTCGAACAGCTTGACCAAGAGGAATGGTCGACGAATTACCAGACGCATTTTATGAACGACGTGATTTTGACGAAAAAGACGAACAATGGGCTCCGATACTTTAGCCAGCACGTGTGTGACTTGCTGCGGGAGCACGGGCGCATGAGCTACCAGGAGCTCGTGGACCAGTTGCTTGACCACGATCACAAGGCCAAGAACATCCGCCGACGCGTCTACGATGCCCTGAATGTGCTGTTTGCTGTCCAATTCATCCGCAAGGAGAACAAGTACATCGTTTGGCAACGCGACGTGGTCTATGCGCAAAAGGATTTGCACCACGCAGCGCAAATGATGCCATTGGACGCGCCCGTGGATCATTTACGCCAACAAGTTGCTTATGAAGAGACACGCTACTTTCAGCTCAAGGATATTGTCGTACGACAACGCCAGCAACTTGGCCATGCGTGCAAAACAAGCTCCCTCTGACACAGTATGATTAAAAAAAAAACAAAAAAAAAAAAAAAAAAAAGAAAAACACGGGCTCTGACATACATATTCCTGTTTTTCTCGGCATGGCCATCCCTCACACTTGCTTTTTCACAATCTGACAGGCTCCCGTTCCACTTCAATTCACATTGTAAACAAACAACAAAAAAAAAATTCTATGGTTCAAGGACGCGCATCCCCCTTTTTTGCCTGTCCCACCCCCTCACATGCAAATTCTGTCCCCCAAACACGACGCAGCTTATGAACAACTCCTCCCAGTCACCCATATTCCGCACTCTGACACGCTCGTCTCCTTCTGTCCTTTTTTATTCTCTTGCCACGCTTGCTTGTCACGCTCAGACGCGTCTATTTTTTTTATTTTTTATTTTTTTTTATTTTTTTCATGCCGATGACGCGTGGGGGCCGTGGCATTACCTCCCTTTTTCCTTTCCCCCCCCCATGCATGCACACACGCACACACACGCACACTTCCATCCTCATTACACACACGTACACACACACACACACACACACACACACACGCACACACACACACACACACACACACAAAATCCATTCTATCCGCACACGCATACGGATTTTCTCCCTCTTCTTCCGTCCAATTGCGCACACACACACACACACACACCGTACCCAGCAACCCTATGCCCACTTTTTATATGCCTCACTTGTATTGCAATACAATTGAATTATAATAAAATATGTTTTTATTACAGTTTGCAAGAGCAACGAGGAGGAGGAAAAGGATCAAACAAGGAAAAAAAAGAAGAAAAGAAAGCGCGCATTGGCAGACAAGGAAAGGGGGATTTTACGGTACGTACAATACACAATAGAGCAGCTAAATATATACGGGTGTGCGAGAAAAAAAAAAAAGAAAAACGAGGCGATCATGAGCCGTTTTGCTCGTCCCAGTCGCGCTGGCGCTTCCTGTTGGCGGCAAAGACCATGTCTGGGTTCATCATGCCCATTGGCTGTTGTTGTTGCTGCTGTGTTTGCTGAGGATAGCCAAAATTGGAGAAATTCGAGGCATTGTATTGGAAAAACGCGTTCATGGCGTTTTGATCCATGCCTAGCAGGCCATCCATGGACTGCTGCTGCGGTTGTTGTTGTTGGTGGGGATGCTGTTGCTGTTGGGCCGACGTGGAGGGTATTGATCCATACATGGCAGAATTCGTGGATGGTATGGGGTTGAAAAGAGCGGATGCGGCGGGCTGTTGTTGCGGTTGGGAGGGTGGTTGCTGCGGCTGGCCCTGCTGCTGTTGATGCATAAAATAAGGCTCGGAGCTGCCATATAGGCCCTGATCGAGCCCAAACACCGATCCAGGGAAAATACCGGCAATGTCTTGCTGTTGTTGCTGCTGTTGCTGCTGTTGTTGACCCTGCGCAGGTTGCTGTGGCGACGGTGCCAATGGCTGCGCCGTGTGAGCAGGCGTGTGCGGCAGCGGCGTCGTGACATTCACCGTGGCAGACGCGTAGTTGGCATACGTCGTCGAAACATTCGTCGACGGCGTCGTGGATGGCGAAAACGACGACGTCATCGACTGGAAGAACGATGTCGGGTCCAATCCCATCATTGGATTGTTGAAAATCATCTGCGACGGGTCCATCACCTGCTGCAGTGAATTGTCGTAGACATTGGTTCCAGAAGGCATTGGGGTCGCTAGTGACAGAGAAGAAGATAAAAAAAAGGTCAAATTCGCGTTTTCCGGCCCTCTTTTTAAATTTCAATTCCCGGTTTTGGCAGGCTTTCCTTTTCTCTCTTTTTCTTACCTTGCTGGGGAGCCTGTTGGGGCTGGGGAGCCTGCTGTGGCGGGGGTGGTGTCTGTTTTTGGATGCCTTCCATCTTGACTTGTTGTTGTTGTTGCATGGGATGGACGGGTGGGAACAGCGAAGGTTGCTGCGACGATGCGGATGCGTGCATTGGATGCGGAGGCATGGATTGGGATGGCAACGGGGTCGGTTGCTGCGGCGTCGACATGATATTTTGTGGCTGCGGCGACGCGGACATGAAATTGCCGGGCACATTGAGCGGCGTTCCATTGTTATTGCTCATATCGATCATGGAGGACGACGAGGTGCTGTGCGGTGCGGGTGGGGACGACAGCGCGGGCGACGCGGCGGGTTTGGACGTGTTTGTATTAGCGGCATCAAACATGGCCGGGTGGAAAACCGACGAAATGGATTGCTGATTGGCGGATTCTTCATTGATGGGTGGAATGTCGTCCATGTTGGTGGGCAGACCGCTGTCCTTGAGAAAGGCCTCGATGCTGTCAATAATGTCGTTGACCTTGTCCATGTAGATAAGCGGGGAGCCGCGCAACACGAGGACGGTCATGATCAGATTGCGCTGCGCGAGGAAAGCCAGCTCCTTTTCATTGGAAAGCGCGTTCACCTGGTGGATGGCCACACTCGCAATGACGCCGTCCAGCGCGTAAAAGAATTGGCACCATGGCAGGTGCTGCTGATATAGATCGAGCATCTTTGTGATGAAATTGGCCGATTTCGTGCAAATGTTGAGCGACAGCAGCGCCACAGGGGTCGCGGTCTGGTCCTTTTTCGGCAAAAAGAACTTGTGCAGCATGATCCACGTCGTCTGGTATTGGATGTTCAAAATCAGCTTGGCCTCATCCATAAACGATCCTGTCTTTTCAAACGCGTCGTCATAATCAAAGCGCAAGTACTTTGGCAGCTCATTGAGCCACGACGTCAGGGCATTTTCCAGGCGCGAGATGGCCGACAACAACGATTGACCCGATTGCTCCGAGGGAAGATGCTTGGTGATGTCTTTGCGGATTTTCATGAGTTTGATCGAATGCACGCAGAAATCGATACGATAGCCGGCCTCGTCGTCCTCGGAATCGAGCTTCGTCGGATACTCGAGATCGCAATCCTTGTCATCAACCATGGTGGGCCGATTGGACTCGAGCGCCGCGCACAGATCCAGCCAATACGCCGACCACCACAGTCTCTTGTTGGTTTCGCGCTCCACAGGGTCATTGGGCATGTGCTCCTTTTTGTGATACTTGAGATCTTGTGCCATACGAATGGCAAGGCCAATGTACAGATACGCCAAACTCGAGCGCTCGCTGGACAATTGGTACATGTACAGGTTCAAAAGCGCGTGGATAGTAACGGGGCTGCTGATATCAAAGCATTTCTTGAGCAATTGACGCGCATTCTTGAAATACGACTCGCCCATCTTGGCGGGGCCTTGGCCGGGCTGGCCCGCATTGTGGTAGACGATGCCGTGCTTGGACATCCAGGCATTGATGGAATTGGCAAGCAATGGATCCAATCCAGGCTCCGTCGCGTATTGCTTCATGAATGTATCGCGATCGACCAATTGGTAAGCCAAAAAGCATTGATGGTAGCACGAATGCATCAGCTGGTCAAGGGTCTCTGGGGCCATGGTGTCCTCGGCATGTTGTTGATATTGCTCCTTGAGAATTTGACGCGCCTCTTTTTCGTCCACTTCCCACAATCGCCCGCCACTGGTGCTATTGCTCCCTCCTGGTGTTGCTGTGGAGGATGGTGGAATGGACGAAGAAGAAGAAGAGGCCAAAGGCGGGTCCGTATTCATCCTGTCGACGGATCTTTGCCTTGAAGGCTTGTTGGCAGGCGCATTGCGGATCGATTCCGTGCTAAAAAGACTGGTGGCCGAATCGCTATTGATGTTAAGCTGGCTAATGCCATTGAGCAAGATGCGATACAGGTCCGCGACACTGGCAATGTTGGTATCGATGCGTAAACCCGATGGAGACAGCGACAATTTCCAAGTCACGGGCTGTTGGCTAGCAAGAGCCGATGACGACGACGATGCGGCCGAGGGCTGGATCATGGCACTTTGGTTTTGCATAAACTGATCCTGAGCCGGAAGCATCAATTGGCTGTTGACCGGGTTGCCCAGCATCATGGACCCATCGTCCGCGGAACTGGACCCGCTCAAAGGATGCAGATTGTTCTTCATCAGAGCAAGCTCGCTCTGCATCTTTTGCATGCGCTCCTTTAGCTCCTCCACATGATTGCCGAGCTGATCAAACGCGTGCCCGTCCACTCGCCGCGGTGGTGTCGCGTAGCTGCACGGAAGACCCGCTTGGTGGCATCGCCCACACGTCGGCTGCACAAAATCGCACTTGACCTTTTTCTTGCGGCAACGAATACACTATTCAAGGAAAAAAAATTGCAAAAAAAGGCCAATTGAGTCAATTGAATCAATTGAGTGCTTTCTTGCACACAGTTTTTCTGTTTTTATCATGGTCTTACGGCAAGGCTCGAGCGAGGCCGCTTGGGACGAGATGGCTCGGTCGACTTTTGCATCCCACTGTTGTCTGACACAAACATGGACGCCATCTAATCAAGGACAGAGGAAAAAAGGGAGCCGCGACAGGGAAGAAAAGGGATAAAAATGGGGAAAGGAAGCAAAGACAAAAAAGGGGAGCAAGGCCCACCAAAGTCAAAGATAAAAACAGTTAAAAGAGCAAAATAGCAAAAAAAAAGGAAGCGAGAAGAAAAAAGAAAACGAGGGGCCCAAACAAACTTTTTATATGGAGAAGAATCGCACTCTTTCCGCATCGAGCCAATCGTCAATCTTGCCATTTCAAAAGCACCAATGGCCTTGCCAAAAGCCGTTTCAGATCCTTCAATTCACACATGAGCCTCTGTGACACCACACCTTCCATGCATTTGTCCCTTTTTTTCCAATTGAACAATGACGATACATCTTTTTCCCTTTCCCATTATAAAATAAACAAGAAATGAGGTCCAGCGACATTTTTCGCATCAGTGGGCCATGCATAGCAAAAAATAAACAAGGGAAAATCGCTGGAATTCGCTGAGCAAGGGCCTTTAATGCGCGCCAGCCCTGCCTTTTTTCGCCAGCAAGCGGGGAAAAATAAGGCAAACCCAAAAGGCAACGTGTCGGCCGACTCGCCTTTCTTTTGCTCCTGACTCCATTTTAGTCTTTTCCCCCCCCCCTTTTTTTTTTCTTTCTTTCAATTACCATGGCCGAAGAGAGCAGCTATTCGGCCGCGATCCAGTATTGGAAAGGTGTCAATCTCAACGCCGTGCAGCGCGACCTCGATGAACAGGGACTCGCTATTGTTGAAAACCAAAAGGATGGCCTTGTCTCCAGAAAACGCCTTGCTGAACAGACACGAGGTAATAAAAAAAAAAACCAGCCAACCTGCATGGACCACAACTTTATAACACGCGCTTTTATTATGCAGAATTCAAAAAGCTGCCCGATGAAAGCAAACTGAACCAGGTCAAGGGCCTCTTGAAAGGTAAAATAGAAAAAAAAATATAAAAAAGCGAAACACGCGCGCGTCGATAAGGGGGAAGGCATGGAACAGCTCAATATCGACCCCAATTCCTCTCAACAGGTTATCAATCCGAAATCGACAGCGTGACGCGCCGCACAAAGTACGCGGAAAACGCGTTTTTGACCATTTACAAGCTGCTTGCGGACGCGCCCGACCCATTGCCTCTGTTTGAGGCCGCCGTCGAGGAAAGCGCCAAGCTCGTCGACTACCAGCAGCTGGAGGCGCGCGCCAAGGCATTGGAGGAAAAGATCGATCAGCAGGACCGCGCCGCGTTGGCGAGCAAGGAGCTCGCGGCCGAAAATGCACAATTAAAACAAAAGATTGCGCAGCTCGAGGCCAAGGTCGACGACAAAAAATCAGAGGATCTCGCCAACAAGGAGCAGGAAATGAAGGCCCAGTACAATGAAAAGATCAGATCCTACAAGGAGCGCGAACATGACCTCCAATTGCAGCTAAATCAGGCCCTGACCCACCTCAACCAGCTAAAGGCCACCCATGAGGACACGCAGGCCCAATTGATCGACCATAACCAGCAGTACAATCAGGACGTCGTTGCAAAGCTTGCGGAACTGGACATCATTATGATGGACATGGAGCGCGCCAATGCGCGCATCATTGAGCTCGAAAAGCGCAATGTAAGCCATTTTTGCGATTCCCCATGTGTGCCGTGTCATAGCTGACTCACTCTTTTTTTTTTCAGGATGATCTGAAGCAGGAATTGGTGGCAGCCAAGGACGCCGATGAGCGCGGAACGTCAGCGTATGCCCAATGTCGCCCTTGTTGCTTGTAAAAACGACTAACACATTTTTTTTCTTCTCCTTCAATTGCAGCTCCTCCGCCAATCAAGATACCCAACATGAGGCCGAGCTGAATCGCTTGATCAAGGACGTTGACACGTACAAGAACCTCTTGCAAAAATCAGAGGCGCGCACCGCCAAAAAGATCAAAGACCTCACAAACGAGACAAAGTCGCTCGTAAGCACAAAAGAATATGCAAAAAATCGCGTCGCGTTGTTTCTTACTTTATTTTACGTGATTTTTCATGTGCTACAGAAAGACGAAAACGCGTCTCTGCAGGCCAAGCTCAAGGAATTTGACAATTATCATGAAATCAAGCGCGAATTGGACATCATGAAGGTAACACCCTTCTTCTCAAAAGAAAAATGGGAGTCTCAATGCTCTTTTTCTTATTCTAGTACGTCGAATTCTCAGCTGGCGACGAGGAGGATGCACCGGATTTCAATGCCAAAGATGTGCTTTCGTCCAATATCCATGGATCGCTCGAGGTCCAGCTCATGGAAAAGAATAAAAAGATGGAGAACAACCACACACAGCTTCGTGTCCAGTTCACGCAGCTGCAACAAGCGTTTGACGAGAACCAGCGCGAATTGGAAGCCGTCCAGGCCAAATTTGCCCATCAACAGCAGCTTGTCCAGCGCCTCGAAGATGATCTCGCGCGCGGCGTCGGCCATCCACATACGTCGTTCTTGCACCATCCGCCTAGCCGCACCGCGTCGCCCAATCCCAATGCCGTCAGCCCATCACCATCGGCCACGGCCGCGGGTGCCGCCGCTGCTGCTGTCGCTGCCACCACTACAGGCACAGGCTCATCAAGTGCTACCACACCAGGTACGGCGGATGCGTCCAATGACCAGGCAAGCATCTTGCCCATCGTCATGCAGCAGCGAGATCGCTTCCGCCAGCGCAACAATGATCTCGAACAAAAGAGCCGTTCGCTCGAACAGCAACTCTCTGATCTTCAAAGTGAAATGGAGCAGCTGCGACAGGATAACCTCAAACTCTACGAGCGGCTAAAATTCGTCCACGTCTGGAAGGAGGAACAGCGCGTCCAGGTAAAAAAAAAAAAAAAAAAAAAAAAAAGAGAGAGAAAAAAAGCATATTCTGACCCCCCTTTTTTCTTGTCTATAGAATCGGTCGACCATGATCCCCATGAACGACATGGCCGGCGACAGCCGACGCACAGGCGAAATGGACCGCTATGATCAGATGTACGAGGAAAACATGAACCCTTTTGCGCAATTCCACCGCAAAGAGGAGCGCCGGCGCTACAATGCGCTCAATCCGGCCGACAAGTTGACCCTCAAAATGTCGCGCATGATGTTCTCCCACCGATGGTCGCGCTACTTCCTCATCGGCTACGCATTGCTCCTCCACTTGCTCGTCGCCGTCACCCTGCACCAGCTCGCACTCTGGGAATGCAGGCACGATCACGAAATGTTCACCCCTCCCCAAACTTAGATTTTTTTTTTTTTGCCCAATTCCCCTCTTTTGTGCTCAGCATCCGCCCTCCCACTTTTGCTTGCAATAAAA
This sequence comes from Gongronella butleri, assembly GCA_025201375.1. Taxonomy (NCBI): domain Eukaryota; kingdom Fungi; phylum Mucoromycota; class Mucoromycetes; order Mucorales; family Cunninghamellaceae; genus Gongronella; species Gongronella butleri. The sequence continues at coordinate 118,014 of JAIWZP010000032.1, read as the reverse complement.
TTACGCCATCAGAGCCCTCGTTCATTGAATCAGAAAAAAAAATCAACGAGATCGATTGGGACGTGAGGCTTGTTTGTCAGCCCTGAGACGCTGCATTTGCTGCGGCAGCCTGCAGCTGCCTTTTTAGGCATCGGCCCACCCCGGTCGTCGCTTCAAAAAGGAATGGCGTCGCTCCATGGTTGCGCTTTTTTTTTTTTTTTGTTGGAACCGGGTGCCACACATGCGCCACTTTTGTGTTCTGCCACCACCGGACAGACAAACGTGTCGTGGGAGATGGCATGTACAGGTTGATCATGGCGAAATAAATAACAAAAATAAAATGATCGCGAGTGAGCCTGCTTTTTCATTTGTTTCACGTCCATACACGCAAGAACATGCTTGGCAATCACCCGAATAACATCTGAAATCGCTTGAGCTGCCACTTTACAGCTTTGGACAATCATTTGTTTCAAAACTGGGACCATCTGGACGTGGTCCTCTAGAGCCGGCTGCACATACGCGCCAGGGCGACCAAAACGAAAATTGCAAAATGAGATCTCCAGAATCGCGTGAAACTTGTGCAAAGAAAAGGCGCATAGAGAAACCATGAATCAAGCTCGAAAAAAGCGCAATCTATGTGCTCGTTGACGAGCAATGAATGATTTTGCATTTAACTTTCCAGGCCAATGACACAGCGACAACGCGTCGCAATGCCGCGCCGATGCACCATGGAGTAGGAGATGCACCAAATGCGTGAATTTTATAAAGCAATGAGCGGCTAAACACGCCTGTGCGTCAAATAATCGTCAATTAAAAATGGCAAAAAACGAACTCAATTTTGCCACGCGTCTGTTTTGGCAGAATACATTAATTTTTTACCTGATCACCAGCACGCACCCATAGACGCTGCGTGCCACATTCTATTATCTGACGAATTTTGTTTCAAGGCGCTGCAGCTCGTCCTCGTTGAGTTTGCCTTGTGCCAGAAACAAGCTCGTCGAAAACTCACCAAATCACGTTTTACGCCAAAGCCAGCAGATGAACTCCTGCATTTTACCTATGACATTTTCGTTGCTAAACGAGACGCGTTTACATATGGTGTGAATTTCATGGTGATGCGGCAACCTAAATTTCACCGCTTGAAAATGGTCGACTGGACCCCTTGGAAAATCCTCGAAAAATCGTTATTTTCCAAATTGACGTACCTCGCCATCAAGTGATCGATGCCACTTGAAACTTGGCCATCTAGGTATTTTGACCTTATGCTCTTTCCAAAACAAACGTAAAAATGGAGGTTCGATCTGGCTTGATGACGAGAAAATCGACATTTGTCCGCAAATGCATCATTTCGGCCGTGACGCGCGCAATAAATTGTGCCTCGATCGAGATGAAACTTGCACGTACGAAAAAACACCACGCGTCTGGGTGTCATTTTGCTCCAGCCCGGCAAAGTCAATGCGTGACGTTTTTTTGTACACTTGCAACGCGTGATCAAACATTTCAAAGCCAATTTACTCGGCAACTCACAAACCAGACACGAGGCGTGTTGCAGTGACAAAGATGCATCGTTCGACCAACTATCGGATGATTCAATTTCACAAGCAAGCGACCAAAACTGATGGAAAAATCCGAATTTCTAAATTGTGACTTTAATCGCCATTTGCTCGAGAACGCATTGATCGACCCCCGATTTTTATTGCAGATATGCTTACAAAGAGAGGGCCAACGCACCTAATGAGATGACTCTCAGTTCACCAGCATGTAGGTTGCCAAACGGATTTGAATATTCTGGCTGGGATTGAACCTCTCAAAGCGGGGGACCCTCCAGATGCATTTTGACCTGACCCACCTTTTTTTTTTCTAAATTTGAAAAAAAATTCGTCGCCAAGCAAGGGCTCATCGCAGCGCCACGAAACTTTGCCACTTACAGGATTCAGCTTCTCTCTTCTCAGAAAAAAATTAAAACTTCGAGGTCGATTAGCTGGTTCGGTCAGAAAATTGACATTGCTGAAAATTTAGCCGTAGCGCGTTTTTTAATAAATTATTTCGCAGTGAATTCATGCTTCAATCACCGCGAAATTTTTCCACATGGACGATTTGCACCTCTTTTTCCAAGAAAGACTTGCAAACCGGAGGTCGATCAGAAAACGGCTGTCGAGACAGTCGCCATTTTCACGAAATTGCGCAAATTCAACCTGAACGCCATAAAAACAAGGATTTGACCCTTGCCAAAGCAGTGCCGTTTGATCACTTTCGCGCGTTTACCGTGGCTCTCAAAAGTGATCCAAATTTTGGAAATCTCACACAAATGTTATATGTTCTCATTCAATAATGATCGGATAAAAACAGTATTTACACTATTAGATAGCCCTATTTGAATTCTATAATGTGTTAAAATTTCAATTTGATATGTTCGATATTGATCGAGCTACAGCGCGTAATAAAATTGGAGTCAATTGGATCACTTTTGCCGCCCACGTGCCTGAAATTGCTCCTGCCTGATCGGGGTTTTGGAGCAGGTTGTTTTTTCTTTTTTTTTTTTTTCTTTCTAGGCACACTTTCCTTGTCTTCTTTGTTGGAGTCACTTTCTACTCTTCATTACCGTCGAATCACTAGCTCATTACCGGCATTCCAGCAATGGGCAAAGTAACTACTGATCAGAGAAACAGCATTCTCAAGCACGTTCAGGACGGGCTCTCTATCCGCCAAATTATGCGGAAGACTGGTGCTAGCTATGGTGCAGTCCAAAGACTACGCGTTTCCAAACCGTTGGTTGCAAAAGTGGGGACAATGGGACGTCCAACTCTTCTCAACGATCGCATGAAGAAGTATTGCGTGCGTGCCATCACCAAGTTTGGTCTGGAAAATGCGGTGGAAGTCAAGAACAAGCTACAGGAGGACCACGGTATTGTTGTCAGTACTCATACTGTTCGTAGAGCACTGCAGGAAGCAGGGCTAGTTGCCTTTGTGAAGCCAAAAAAACCTCTCATCAGTGAAGTCAACCGAATTCGACGCTTAAACTGGGCTCGCATGCATCAGCACTGGACCATCGAAGACTGGAAACGTGTTATTTGGTCAGACGAAGTGAAAATCAACCGGTATGGCTCGGATGGAAAGAACTATGCCTGGAAGCGGCCCCAAGAAAACATTCAACCGCGTCATGTTCAACAAACCGTGAAGCATGGTGGTGGTAATGTAATGGTTTGGAGCTGCATCACCTGGGAGGGTGTTGGGTATATCACAAAGATAGACACTACGATGGATAAGCACCTCTACTTGGACATCCTAAAGGAAGATTTGTGGGCGTCTATTCGTGAAAAGGAGTTCGATCCTGCGCGCGTCATATTTCAACAGGATAATGACCCCAAGCATAAGTCACATTTAGTGCAAGACTGGTTGGCGGAACAGCCGTTTACAGTCATGGAGTGGCCCGCGCAGTCTCCTGATCTTAACCCAATTGAAAACATGTGGGCCTTGCTCAAGCAAAAGCTTTTTCGATACGAGACTGTACCCAAAGGCATGAATGAACTTTGGGAGCGTGTAGTGCACGTCTGGTACAACGACATTCCTAAAGAAATGGTTCGTAAGTACATTGAGTCCATGCCTGACAGGTGCAAAGCAGTTATTAAGGCGAACGGTCGTTGGACGAAATATTAAATAAAAAAATAAAAAAAAAGTAGCGACGCGTCAAAAGTGATCCAAATAACTCCGATTTTATTACGCGCTGTAGCTCAATCAATATTGAACATATCAAATTGAAATTTTAACACATTATAGAATTCAAATAGGGCTATCTAATAGTATAAATAGCGTTTTTATCCGATCATTATTGAATGAGAACAAACAAAATTTGTGTGAGATTCCCAAAATTTGGATCACTTTTGAGAGCCACGGTATTTTCCAAAATCATTACAGTAAAATCCAGAGATCAGCCAGCCAGCCGAGTTGACGAAATTGGTAATTTTTCAAAGGTTTTTAAAAGTCCAAAATTAAGAACCACAAACCACTGCTGAATCGATCCTCCAAACCTTTGCATAAGGTTATTTACAGTACACGGTTCTTTTTCAACATGACGACATTGAAAACCAGAGGCCCATTGAGTCGTTGCGCAGATGATTCCAATAAATAATACTGTACGTACAGTATCAACATTTTCATAAATTCAGCAGTGTCTCTTCTCTAAATATTTTGTAGATCGGAATGAAACTGGAACCATTCAAAAGAGACACGCTTGGACGTCGTCATTTCCAGAATGTTTGTTTATCCGATGCGTTACCTTTGTACGCTTGTGAAAACCGTTCAAACATTACGAAAATTTTCAGTCTCGATGATCTCGGAATCTACAGTAATTGGAGGACACACAGCGCTTTCAACATGTAGAAAGCACCTGTTGAATCTCTACCAAATGAGAAAAGCTTCATCGATGGATGGCTAAAACTCGCAGAGAAAATACACTTTTTCAGCAAAATTTTTGATCGCGATTTGCTCGACGACGGTCAAGTCAACCTCCGATTTGTATTGCAGTTTTACTAACAAACAGGGAGGCAAAGCATCTAATGGGATGACTTGCAGTGCGCTACAAGCTTGGGTTTGAACTTTTTGCATCGGTCATTTCACCAGCCTGCAGTCCGCTCAGCGGTCATCAGCGCACAAAAATGGGCAAAATAAAATAATAAAAAAATACAAAAAAATAAAAATTCCATGCAATCCACGCATCTTAATTTGGAAGTGCCAAACCTTAAATTTTTGCAAAAAATCTTGCCCAAAGTAAGCACTTTTCTCTTGTCGATCGCCGTTCATGCGTCACTCTTTAGGCTTTTTTTTCTCAAGCTGGGGCAAGCAACCAAGCAACCATTTTGTCTGCCAAAAGTGAATTGTCAGAGTAACCTGTTTGGGATGCATTGATCACTCGGAGTTCGAAATTTCCCAAATTTGGCATTTTCTGAGATTGAAAAGCGTGACCCCTGAGTGACCCCTGAATTTTTCAAAAGTGGTCGATGCGCTTTGGGGGTTTAAGCTTTTTTGTTGCAAATTTTGCGCTGATTGCGACGCGAGCATTTTTGAGCGGGGTCGACTATGCAGGTGTTCAGATGAATGCAAAATACAGTAGTACAAATAGGAGGGTTTTGCCATTTTCGAGTGCACAAAAAATCGAGCCCAGGTCCGTCTTGACTCTTGAGCACTGGATCGCAGTTTGCGCCGTGTCGCATTTTTCATTGGCGCGCAGGTAGGCTGTAAAAAAATTTCTGGAGGCACAACAAGAGAAAAAAGTTTGGAAAACACGCTTTGACGCACGTTTTTCAATCAAAAATGTGCCAATTTTTATGCTGCGTACCGCGACCCTGCAAGGATTCAAGTAGCAGCGCGCGTCAAATCCTTCCAACTATGCATAAAATTCAAAGGATCAAACACCATGTGTGTCTGTAAAATTCAAAAAAAAACAGATGAAAATCGTGCTTTGCGCTCTTTCCCGGCCTTTTTGCCTGACTGATTTTTTTTTCAATTGGAAACAGAAGTACAGGGCACACCTCATGCGCGCTGCCAACCTGCGGTAGTGACAAGACCACATCAGGAAATATGATACCGATTTATTATCATACAGAATTACTGTATAGCTTCATAGGGTTATCAACACCGCACATCTCTTCACTGTATGCGCATTGCGCTACAACGCTTCAGGTTTCGCTGCAAGAAAAAATGGCATCATACAGTATGATACCCGGTGGCGTGGCCTGCGCTTCTCTTGCGCACTGTCTGGAATTCGCAAGTATACAGTATGATATGATAGTGCCACTTTTTTTTTTTTTTTTTCAAGAAACACCCATTGCAAGACAAAAATACAGTATGAGCTTGCGCATGACTTTGAGAGGAAGGAAGAGATGCATAGCACGTTGCCTAGGCGACTTTTTTTTTTTAATTGTACAATAATTTACAAGCATGAGATGCAGATGACATGAGGAGAGGAGGGAAGAGGCAATCACAAAAAAAAAAGTAATGGTGCGCCAAATGGGAATGATGGAGCTATTGCAAGAGAAAAAAACCGAGAAAACGAAGAGTGGGGGACGGGGAAGTGTTGTCTAGGACTTGTTGTCGTGATGATGATTCACAAAGTATTGCCAGTCTTGCCAATTGAGATTGGCCGGGCCAGATGCGTCGGTGGGAGCCATCATGGTGGCATAGGGGTTGATAGACATGTTGGCCGAGGGCGGCGGCATGGAGATGGATGGGATTGTGTGTGATGGGGCAGGAGTTGCGGCCGGCATGCCGGGCGATGCCATGGACGGCACGGTCTTTGCTTGGTGAATGGTGGGCGAGGAGGAGGAAGCAGCGTTGGTGGTGGAGCTGGTGGTAGCAGCGGAGAGCATGGGTGAGTATGATTGGTGCTGGTGCGGTGGCGTGTGATGCTGGTGCTGATGGTGGTGTTGGTGATGATGTTGATGATGGAGCGCACTGGGTATGATGTTGGACGGGGTGAAGCCATGATCCATAAAACTGGCATTGGCATTGGCATTGGCGGTGCCTGGCGCGTGTGTTGAGGGCACAGGCTGCGAGAGAATGTACCCGCCACCCACAACGCTCGAATTCATCATGCGCTGATTCCATGGCGCCTTTGCCAAGGCATACGTGGTGTCCATGGGCGTGACGTGGTGCAGCGACTGGACATGCGAGTGTGTGAGCACGGGTGTCGGCACGGATGGCATGCGCGCGCCCGACGATGCCATCAATGGATGTTGTTGAGAAGCCTGGTGCGGCGGCACATGATGAAACATGGGGACATCTGGCGTGGCAGCGGCAGGGTAGTCATACACAGGCGCGGTGGAGGTCGACAAGAGGCCCGTGCTGGAGCTGGACGCGTAGCCTGCGGTGTGTGGCGCGGCAAATGGATCTTCCGATTTGATGGCGATCATTGGATCAAGCACAGGCGCCGAGTCCGATGACCCGGGGGTTGCCGACGACGAAGACGACAAGGACGAGGTGGCGTTTGTCATTGTGGTGTCGGTGGTCATGGCGGGCGTCGTGGACAAGTCATCGACCTCGTGCAGGGCGGCAAGCATGTTGAGGATTTCAATGGCGCGCTGGGCCGACGCCAATTGTCCGTGTGCACGGATCTGGTCCATGGACAGCTGAAACGCCGCTCGCGCGGGCTCGGCCGCCTTATCCAGTAAGACGATCGAGAGGCGTGTCAGACACGAAAGGAACATGCCATAGATGAAACATGTCGGCAGCAAGAAGAGATGGTCGTGCGTCATCTGGTGCTTGACCACGGTTGTCAACTGTTGCGAGGCATCGGAGCAGGCTTGGCGCGACTCGAGAATCAGTGGCTGCAATTGAGGGAATTGTGCAATCGACAATTGCTTGAAAGGGCGTCGCAGCAAGAGGATCAGCGTGTAATAGTAAAAATGCAGCGTCACTATAAATATAAATTGGCCAAAAAAGGGAGTTGCGAAGCAAGAAATAAAATGAGAACCAAATGAGCATGAGTATGTGATTAGCAAATCGGCTTGTGCGCCGCATCAACAAAAATTTCAAAACCCTCAATCTCACACATACAGAACAAAAAAAAAAAAACAAAAAAAAAAAAAAAAAACCATGATGGGGAATGGCACACGCCACTTTCTCCGCCCCTTGTTGGTTTCTCCTCCCCCCAATTTTCTTTTTTTTTTTTTTTAGGTAATTTTACCATTTTCGGCAACAGACAACATGGTGCCGTTCATGGGCTCGTCCAAGGCCGCTTTCCATAGAGTGAGCCTCTTGTCCAAGACCATGAGGATGGTGGGGTCATCAAGATTGGCGTTGGAATTGGCAATCTTTGCACTTGGGGCGTAAAGGGCTTTTAGGGTGCGCCCAAGAATTTCTGACAACTTGATCCAATGAACAAAGGCACGATAGACAGGCTTGGCATTCCCATGGGCGGGGGTCGAGGCGGAGTGTGCCCCATTGTTCGTCATGGCGGGGCCCGTGGCGTGCTGAGCGGCTGCATGCAGCTGCTGCTGCTGCTCGTCGTCGTCGTCGTCGTCATCCACTTCGTAGACAGACGGCATCTTGGTATCAAAGTCGCGATCCAGGATGGTCAGCGGCTTGCCAGCACGCGCGCTGATCCAGCGGTCCAAGATGTAACAGGCATAAAAGATGCGATGGCGTGTTTCCATCTCGGAGCGAGGCAATTGCCAATATTCGCATGAGCGATGCAGGCCCAGGTCCTGTGCCATACGGATCGCCTTGCCAAGCGTGTACCATTGCACGGATTCGACATCGTCGCCGTCCATTTCCATATAAATGGTCATCAGCAGCGCCGCTTGCACCTGGCACAGCTTGGGCCGCACCGAATCTTGCAGTCGCTTCATCACCTTGCGGAAATAGTGTTCAGACCACGTCTCGTACTGCGCGTTTTGCGAACTAAAGTGTCGTAGCGTCACGGCAAAAATCGATTCGTACAAGATTTTGGGCAGCACGTGCGGCGATGAACGATAGTATTGGAGAAATCGCACCTTGTTGATGATCGGCAAAAAGCTGTGCAGATGGGCAAAATACCTAAAAAAAAAAAAATAGGGGGCCGAGGAAGGGAACGGGGGCGAAACGTGGTGATGAGTATACTTGTTTCATTTTCTTTTTCTGTTTTTTTTTTTTCTTTTTTCTTATTTTTTACATGTCAATCATCTTGTCGAGGGTCTTTTTTGGTGGCTTTCCATTGTGGCTAGGCGAAGACGAGGAACAGGACGCGGAAGACGCGCGAGGGTGCTGTGCAGACGTGATGTTGGACGAAATGGACAAGCCGACGCCCAAAAAGGTGTCGCATTTGCCGGACGAGGATGTTTCTGTGCGTACAACCATGACCTGCTGGTTGGGCATGAGCTGCAGCATGGTGTCGTTGCGGCCGGGCCAATGGATGCGCGATTGGGACTTGAAGATATCTTGGTGAATGTCGCGGACGCCAGCAGACATACCTGCATAGCGCATGGTGTCGTATTCCTTGAGATCCAGCCTGTCAAACGCATTGGTCAGGCTGTACGAGGACACGTCGTCGTGCGCGTCATCATCATTGTTGGCATTGGACCTGTAGCTGTCATAGTCGTCTTCGCTGTCATTGTCGCTGCTCGAGTCGTCGTCGCCGCCCATGGACGACGGATCTGACAATGTGCGCCGGTGCCTCGGGCGTAGATCAGGCTTAAAGTCATTGACTTCCAGGTCCTTAATCGACGTATTGGTCAATTGCATCAGCAGCTGTTCCATCTTTTTGCATCGTTTCTCGAGATTGTCGACATATCTGCAACAAATTGCATCAGTAAATGATTTAAAAAAAAAAGGGGGGCGGGGTAAGGGGAAACGCAACCAATGCCGACTTACACGCTGGGTGGACCACGCTTCTTGCGCACTGTCTGGAATTCGCAAGTGTAGCCCCACTTTTTTTTTTTTTTAAAAAAAAAACAAAAACAAAAATATAAACAGCCATTGCAAGATAATAAAAATATAAGCTTACCGCTCGACAATTGGAGCACGGTGTGGAGGTGTCGGCATCGCACCTCGACTTGCGCTGGCGGCAAAAGTCGCAGCTGCGCTTGGCCCTGGTGCGTTTCAAGGGTGCGTGTGCGTCGCGAGGTGTTTTGTCGCAGGCAATATCCATGGTGGACAGTGACGACGGAGGGGGAAGGGGGGGGAAAGGGAAAAGGGAGGAGAGAGGGAAAAAAGGGATGGGCTATGAACGAGAGAGAGAGAAGAGAGCGAGAAAAAGAGAAGGGGAAAAGCAGATGACGCCCAAAAAGCAAGTGAAACTTTAAAGCAATCTTTGTGTCACCACGCCCTCTAAAATTTTTCTGGCCCTGTGTCACTTTATCAGTACGACCCTTTTTTTTTTTTTTTTGCAGCTGAAATGGTCCATTTCAAGGCAGGGCACGACCGTTTTTTTTTTGCGTGCGAAAGACCAAAAAATCCCTTCATAGTCAACAATGACGCCCAGCCTGTCATCCCCCCCACATTCTCCCCCCCCCCATCTTTGACGCAGGCTGCGTCCCTGCAGCACAGAGCTTGGGCCAAAAGAGCCAGCATCTTGCAGTAAAAATCGATCCATGGCCCTTTTGTTTTCAAGGTGCATGAATTCCGTGTACAAGGTTCTTGATCCAGTCGCTCTCACCATTTATCTGGATGCGCAGATAAAATAAGTTTGTAAAAATAGCACAGCCGGCACCACCACGTCCATGGATTTTTTTATTTTTCAACGGGGGGCCCATTGTCCTCAACGCGCGCAGCTGAATCAAGGTGACATCCGTCACACATGAGCAATTCCAGGCTTGCATTAAATTTTGTTTTCTCCCCACTGACTGCTTGCATCGCTATCGCATTGGCCTTAAACACATAAACTCGTGGGCAATTCTTCTTTTTTAGCTTTTTTTGGGCAACAAGCGCACGATCAATTGAATTCAAGCATTTCCCATCCCGTCCCTCACCTTTCCACATCCCCCTTGCTTCCCTTCCATTCTGTTCCATTGTTTTCCTTGTTTTTGTTTGCATTGCGCATGACATGTGGCTCATCATGGCTCATCATGGGCATCCCGCCTCGTCAAATGCCAAGACCTCACAGCTGTTTGATTCAAAACATAAACAAGGCGGGTCAAAAAAAAAAAAAGCAAGCAAGACGGGGTGCGCTGTCTTGCCCAGAGTGACACACGCCCGCGCTATGCCAAAAATAGAACCAGTTCTCCTTTTTTCTGTTGCATCATGACCCTGGTGTGTCTATTTTTCTGTCCCAGCGTCGCGTCCCGTCGTGATCGGGTCCGCCTGTCAAGCCCTTCAGGCTACCATTCACATCGTCAATGGGACGCCAAGACTCTTGTCTGCAATAGACATGCTCACGGCGCAATCTCCTTACTCATAGGGGCTCAATGCCATCTTGCCGGGCTCCCAATCAGCCTTCAACCCCCTAGGATCATGGCGTGCTCGTCGTTCGTTGCACAATTGATCTCGTGAAATCCAGTCAATGGCTGCGTTTGTCATGGGCAAAAAAAAGGGGGGGGGGAGGAGTGGAGACACACTGCGTAGCGTGATTTGCCAGTTCTTGCGTCCATTGGCAATAAAAGATAAAAAAAAAAAACTATGTACCGGCGCGCGCGCAACCACGCATGAACGCGTGATTGTGGGGCAACCGAGGGGGAAAAAGGGGTCTCTTTCTTCCCCACCGTGACCCGGTCATTGCCTTTTCAGCAGCTAGACCCGAGTTTCCTCTGTTTCCAAGGCATTGGCTCCCCCCTCGTCTGTTTCCTCCCCCCATCTGGCATCCATCTGGCGCCAAACGAACGCAAAACAGCCATTGAACGCGGATGCAGCGAGCAATGCGGTTGAAATTATCACAGTATCGAGAATACTATTCGCGGCATCTATTGAGCGCAATTTTATTGCCATTGAACCCTTTGACGCGTTCCAGGCTCCTTTTTTTTTTTTTTTTTTTCAATGACCATGGTCCTTCCCAAAGGACTTCATAAAAGTCCAATTCCCTGGTTACAAAATTAAGGTTCGGAAAGGAGCTTGTGAGACCACACACGCCCGTTTTTTTTCGAGCACGTGTGTTCTTTTTGTGAGCTCCGTGTGATGGATGAATGCCTTTTAATCATCTTTTTGCGGACGAATGAACATGCAGCAAGAGAAGCACTCTGTTCCTCCCATTGCACCCAAGACAGCGGGAATGTCGACGCGGTCTGGCCATTTGATCTTGTGACCCAGGATGGCGGCCCAATAGCTGGGTCGGAGCGAGCGGCGCGATCGGAAACGGGGTTCCCCAATGCGCGCGCTCTTTGATGACCAAGCGTCGGATCAAGCCGTCATCACATTAGTATGATACCATTAAAGCTTGTTTTTTTCAATGAACGAGGGGTGTCCCACGCTCAAAAATGATATCATTTGCGTTGTTTTGCCTTGGCATCAAGGAAGGCTGAGATTCTTTTCGTGATACCCTGTTTTTTTTTCCATACCACGCGGTCAATTGATGACAGGGGTCGCATTCTACTAGTGACGCTGAATGGAACGAAGGGATGATTATTTTAATTTAAATAGGCGTGGCTGATAAATATGTGTAAATCTACATTTTCAAACTATGTAATTCGCTTTGCAATTGGTGGATAAGCCTAAAAAGAAAAAATACACGTCAGAAAAGACAGAAAACACGCGTGTCCAAACGCCGATTTTTTTTTTTTTTTTTTTTTTTTTGCTTACTTGATCATTTGATCATTCTCCTCTTGGTATTCCTTCAATTGCATCTGCAGTGTGCCATTGTCTTGTTGCATCTGAGCAAGCTGCCCTTCTTGTTGCTCGAGTTTTGTCTAAAAGAGGAGGGTGAGGATGCGTCGTTTTTCTATTTTTGTTTCATTTTTTCGTTTTTACCTCGTAATTCTCTGCGTCGCTCTCGAGCCAGCGCAGCTCCATTGTTTTTGATTTGAGCTTATCCTCCCACTCTTGGATTTCGGTCTTTAGTTTGGAGATTTCTTGCTGGTGTTGTTGTTCTTGGGCCGATAAATCGTTCTTTTGAGTGGACGCGATGGTGTTGAGGCGGCGCGTGAGCTCCTGCAGCTCCATGTCCTTGACCTCGAGCAATTGCTGGAATTGGGAGCGCAACAGGCTGATTTCCTTGTCATGTTGCTCGGTGAGCGCGTCCAATTGCTCCTTGGCGGCGGCGGCACCATTGGCGGCGGCTCCATTGTGATTATCGTCCGAAAGACGCGCAAGCGCGTCGCGTGCAGAGTCGAGGTGCTTGTCCTTTGTGTGCAGCGCGCGGTCGACATTGGCCAATTGGTCTTGGATGTCGCGATGTTCGTGATTGCCGTGATGGTTGTTGCCATTGGCAGCGCCAAGCTTGGCTTCCAGCGCCTGGAGCGACGCCTCCCATTCCTTGAGCTCGGCCGTCTGGCTTTCGAGACGCGCCTGGTCCGACGCGAGCACAAGTTGCAGCTGCGCCAGTTGCTGCTGATAACCAGCATCTTGCATTTGGATGTCTTTTTCCAATTGCACCCACAGCTGCTGGTGATGGTCCTTGAGCGTCAATGTCGCCGTCTCGTGCTCTGCTTGAAGGCGCTACAGTACCAAAAAAAAAAAATTGAGCCTATTATTTCTTTTTTTTTTCCTTTTTTCTTTTCTTTTTTTTTTTTTTTTTTTTTGGCTTTTTTCTCTTTTTTCTCTTTTTTTTCCCTCTCTCTCTCATTTTACCTTTGATTTGCTCTTTAGTTCGTCGACGACGGTTTGGCTCGAGGCCAATTGCATTTGAAGCTGCTCAACGCTGGCATTGTACTCGGCGGTGAGCTTGTCAATCGCCTGCTGATGGTCGTGCTCGAGTTGTTTGGTCTTTTCGGCGTGTTCATGGTTGAGCGTCTTCCATGCTTGGTCGGCTTCTTGCTGGACACTGGCTTCGATGTCCTCCTTGAGGCGGTAATATTCGGCATCACGTTTCGCCTCAATGGCCTGCAGTTTCTGCTGGTGCTCGTGGTCCAATGCTTGCACTTCGCGCGCGTGGTCGGCGGTCAGCGAGTCATGCGTCGATTGCAAGGACGCGACGCGTTCCTCAAGCTCGGCCATCTTGTCATTATGCTCAGAAACAAGGTCATTCATCTTGGACTCGTACTGCTCGGCCAGCGCCGTCTCCAAATCATGCTTGGCCGCCAATTGGCTCTGTTCAAGCGCATCCGCGTGCTCCTTTTTGAGCGCTTGCAATGTCGACTGGTATTGCTGCTCCAGCGCATTCTTATCGTTTTCCAACGTCGCTTTGAGTTCGACCTAAAAAGTCAGAAAAAGGTCAGAACTCGCCCTTTTTTTCTTTTTTTTTCTTTTCTTTACGTATGCCTCGGACGAGGTGACGTCTTGCTGCTGGGCCAATTGGTCCAGGGCGTGTTGATGCGCATTCTTGAGAGTGGTCATGGCTTGCTCGTGCTGTTCGGTCTGCGTCTTTAAGGCATTAATGTCCTTTAGCTGCTGATCGACTTGCTCTTGGAGCACGACGATCGTTTGCTTGTAAGAATCGTGCAATTGATCCATTTCCTGCTGCTGGTCCTTTTTGAGGGCGGCGGTGGCGTCGTCCAGCATGGCTTGCATTTGATTTTCTTGCTGATCCTTGATTGACGTGAGTTGTGAGTCGTGCTCGGCCTGGAGGGCTTGGATGGCCTCAGCATGGTCGGCCTGAAGAGCAGCAATGTCAGAATCTTGCTTGGCGCGGAATTGGTCAATGGCTTGGGCGTGCTGGTCCTTTAATTGCGTGGTCAATGCCTTTTCTTTGGCGACATGGTCATTGTGCAGACGATCGAGTTCGGCAGCATGGACTTGGCCGAGCGCATGGGCCATCTGTTGACGAATCTCTTCCTCGGATGGCTTGTCGTTGGCAGCCTCTTTTTCAACTTGTCGGCCCATATCGTCCAATTGCTGCTGGGTCGACGCGTGATTCGCCTTTTCCGAAGCCAATTCCTGTTCAAGTTGCGCAAGCTGCGTGCGATGGTGTTGCTGAAGCTGCTCCACAGCCTGCTGGTGACCCGCCGTCAATTGCGCACGCTTCTGGTCAAACTCCGAAAGCAGCTTGGACTCGGTTTCGTGACGAATCGAGCTTGCAAACGTGACCTGGACATCATCCAGCGCGCGCTGGTGGCTGATTTGAAGCTCAGACACGCGCTGCTCGTGGTCGATCTTGACTTGCTGCAATCGCGTGTCGTGCGCCTTGCTCAGCTCCATCGACAGTGCCGCAAGATCTTGTTCGTGCTGATCCTTGAGCAATTGCACCGCCACCTCGTGCTCCGTGCTCAAACGCATGCGCTCCGCCTCCACCTCTTGCTGCAGCTTGGCCTCAAACGACAAGTTCGTCGCTTCCAATGTCTTTTGGTGCGACGCGTCCAAGTCTCGCATTTGCTCTTGCAATTCGGCCAATTCCTTCTCCATCGCGCTCAACGCCGCCTCATGCTCCGATCTCAACTGCACCACCGCAGCCTCATGCTCCTGACGGTGCTTCTCCTGCATAAAAAAAAACATTAAAAAATATAAAAAATTGAATATTTTGAATAAAAAACCTTTACTTCCGTTTTTCCTTACCTCCAATTCCTTGCGAGCGGCGGCCGAAGCCTCTTCCTGAGTGGATTGACGCGCAGCATCAAGCGCCGTAGCGTGTTCCTTCTCCAAATCGGCCAATTGGGCTTGGTGCTCGGCAGTCAGCTTGTCCAATTGCTCGTTCATGTCCTTTTGCGCAGCATGGAGCTTGTCGTTGTGCCCAACAGACATTTGTTGGATGGCATCATCGTGCGCGTCACGCTCGCGCTTCAGAGTTGCGTCGAATTCGGCTTGGGCATCGCGGATCTTGGCCTCCAAAGCGTCGATTTGCGCCTGCAGCTCCTCGGTATTGTCAGGGACGTGCGCTTTCTCTTCGAGCTGCTTCAATTGCGCATCGTGCTCGGCCTGCAGCGCCGCAAGCTTTTGCGCATGCTGCTCCGTCAATTGGTTGGAAAAGTCGCTTAAACGCGCCTGGTGCGTCTCGTGCATTTCCTGTTTTTTTTTTTTTAAAAAAAAAAAACGGGTTAAGCAACTGCTCTTTCTTCCCTCCTCACTCACTCACTCACTCCCACTCTCTCTCTCTCTCCGTCTCTTTTCGCTTGGATTTTACCTTGATATTGTCGCGCAAATCGTCAATGTCGGACTTTAACTTGGCAATGTCTGCTTCTTTGGCGGCAATCTCGTCTTGCAACACGCGCTTTTCGTCCTCCATCTTGTCGCGCAGCTTCTCCATATTATCACGCCACTTGGCTTCGAGCTCGTCCTTCATCTGATCAAGATCCAGCTGCGATTGCTGCGATTGAGCGGCCGTTTGCTCGTCGAGTTTGGCAATAGCAGCATCTTTGGCCTCTTGCACGGCCTGAACCTCCTTGGTCAGCTCGGCAAGCTCCTTTTGCAGCTGCTGAATCTCCTCGTCCTTTTCATTCACAGCCACAGGATGGTGCTCGTCGTCATCATCGCGGCTACCCTTGCTCGATGCATCATCCAATTGACTCGTGGGCGTCGGCGGCACCGTCTTGTCCTCCATATCCGCAAGGCGCGCTTTGAGACTTGAAAGCTCGCCCTCCTTGTCCTCGAGCGCTTGCTTGGACGCATCCAATGCCTGCTGGACCTCGTCGCTCTACAAGAAAATGAAAAAAAAAAATGGAAAAAAAAACTCAATGTTTGTGCCCGCCATCCTTCCATTTTTGGTCCTTTTTTTTTCTCGATGCAAGTCGATGCCAATGGGCATCTGATCCAAGGATAAATTGAATGCAGATCGAGGCTCTATTTTTTTTTTTTTTTTTTTTTTTTTTTGGCCAATTCCACAAAAATAAAAAAAAAAAGTAAAAAACAAACTTACCTTTTCCTTGAGTTCCTTGAGTTCCTCGCGCAACTTGGCGACGACCTCGGATGCCGGGCGCTTGACGGGGGTGGCGGCAGTGCCATTGGTTGCGGTGGTGGGGCGAGTGGCGGCAGTGCGTGAGGCAGAGGTCGTGGTGGTCGCTGTTGTGCGTGTTGCCGATGCGGAAGTCACGCCTGTGCGTGTGGGCGTAGCCGTGGTGGACGTGGGGCGTGTCGTGGTGGCTGGCGTGCGTGTGGTACGTGTGCCCGGTGCGGCGCGGGTCGTTGTGGTGGCGGTGGCGCCCGTAGCTCGCGTGGACGGCACCGTGGACCGCGCTGCCGTGGCTCGTGTGGGCGACGCAGGCGTTGTGCCGGCACCAGCACCGCCGCGCGCAGACGACGCCGCCGTGCCAGCAAGCAAACGGCTCGGAACAGCCGCACCGGGCGTGGATGGTTTGGCCGTCGCAGATGAACGCACGCTCGTGGCGCGCGACGCAGCCGTCGTGCCCGTGCGCGCTGCTGGCTTGCCAGGCGCTGTCGCCGTCGTCGTCGTGGGTTTCTTGGGATCAACAGGCATCCTTGACAACTGATAAAAAAGGTGGCAAAAACTATCAGAGAAGAAAAAAAAAAAGACGCAAAAAAGGGCAAAAAAAAAAAAAAGAAAAGAAAAAAAAAAAAAAGATGGACGAGGGATCGTGTCTCCGCCGCCCGCCCCTTTTTATTTATATTAAAATGCCGCTCCAATCAGGTGGCCCATCTTTTTCATGAAACAACAGGCACACGAAACTTTAGATTGTGGCCGATGCAGGAAAACGAGAGGCACCATTGAGGAACAATTGGGGCTCTTGGAGATGAATTGATAAATAAAAAACGTGTTCCTCTTTATGCGATTTTTCTACAGTATTTTCTAATTCACACAAATACGGTAAAAGTGGTGTTTCGATCTTGCGCGTCGACGAGCTTGAGGTGCACAACATCCATGGCATTGACGGCAACGACTTCGCCGTCCAGACACAGGTCCGTGGCCTGATGCACGCGGAGGAGTAATTCCTTGGCCTTGTAATAATGGACGCTCGGATGATCCATGTGTTTGCCGCCCTGGAACGCAAGGCCCGCGACTTCCTTTAGCTGGTCGGCCGTGGCATTGCGCATGCACAAGATATCCATGTCGTGTGAAAATGGGGATGCCAAGGGCATTACATTGAACCCTGGCTCCAGGCTGCTTTGCTTTGTCGACAAAAAATACGTAAATCCGCCCTCGGGGTCCTTGGATGACAGCGCAATGGTTTGTTTTTCACCCTGAACGGCGTTTTCGTCGCGATTGTACTTTTGAGCGTGCTTGAGGACCAGATCGCCTTGGTATTGGTGCATAAAGAGAAGAAGCAACATGGCGACCAGGGAAAAACGGCGATTGCCCATGATGTAGCGCAGATACCTTGCCTTGGCCACAATCTGTGCATGGAAGCCCCAGCTCATGACCACAAGTAACAGGCGCCGCGCGTCTTGGGTCGCCGGCGGAAGCACATGGTCCGCCCAATCTTGCGATTTTGCATGTGCCTTGTCCACCTGACACACGCTCACATCCATCAAGAAGAACGGCTTGGTGTCACCACGCACAACCTTGAGCGTTGCTGTCTGGATAGCCGGCAATTGATCCGCACCGAGGCTCAGCGCAAATGCATTGCCCGATCCACACGGAATCACGCCCAATTGCACAACCATCTTGTGCGCTTGCTTCTCAAGCACATCCGAAAACCCATTCACGAGGTCGTGCACCGTGCCATCCCCACCAAGGCATAAAACAAGATGCACATGCGCCAATTCTCCTTGATCCGCTTCTTTCACCCATTTTTGTGCGAGGTCGCGCGCCTGCTGCCGCACCCCATCGGCCCGCGTCTCGATCAACTTGTCGCCATCCGCCGAATGGGCCACCGTGAACCCGGCGGCGCTTAGCATTGGCGCCACCGTGCCGCTCCATACGTCGCGAGCCTGTTGCCGGCCTGATGCAGGATTAATGAACGCGTGAACGCGTGTAGACGCGTGCGACGCGTGATTGGGCACCACCAGCGCGCGCAATCGGTCGACAGCTGTCTCCAAAGCTTCGTTTGATGCGTCATCAAACTTGTCCGGGCTATGATTATCCAAAATCGAGAGCTGGTCAAGCGTCAAAAGCGCACATTCGGTCTCTGTGCCAACAGACACCCAGTGCACGCTCAGCCGCGGGTTGTGCTTGCCGCTGGAAGTCGGGCCCGCGTCCTTTTCAAAGTTGACGGCGTAAACAGACGAAAACGGTACCTTTGTCGTCTTGTCGCTCTCATTCTCGTGCTCAGCAACCACCGTGAGAGCACGCTGCGCCTCGTCCACCGTCACCAACACGGGAGAGCCTTTGTAAACGGCCCGCAGCTGCACAAACGTTGCCATGGCAATAAAAAAGAGGGAAAAAATTAGGAAAAAGAAAAAGAAAAAGAAAAAAAAAGAGCGGCCCCTGAAAAATGGGTGGGCTCGGCCCCACTTTTTTTGCTGCGGCTCAATTGATAAGAGCATGACGTCAATCGAGGTCCCCATGGCGCGCTTGCCAATGGCTTTAAAAGTAAGAAAATGAGAATATGAGAAAAAGACGGCCAATGGCATGCCATTGAGCGCTTCCTGGATAATGAACAGGGCGTCCATTGTTGCCCAGTAATCATATCTGTGCATGGCCGATCGTACTTTTTGCATTTGGGAGCACAGGCCTGGCCGTAAAAGGCAATCCCGCCTCTATTTTTCAGCGGGACCGGGATCCAACCTCTTCCATTGAACCTCTTGTTTCTTTTTGCGTTTTTTGTTGTGCATGTCGACCACACAGTCAGAGACAAAGACGGAGGACGTGGTCCCCGACACTGCCTTGGAATTGGAGGATACCATGCTTGACAAACAAGATACCCCGGGGCAAAAATCATCTCTCGCGCTTGATCAGCTGTCGCCTGGCACTCGTCTTTATTGTATCATTGCAACGTAAGAAAAAAAGGGCCACAGACACGGAAACAAGCTTACACGCTCTGCCATTAGCCTCTGCGTTGTCTCTTTTATCGCGGCTTTCGACAATATGGTTATTTCAAGCAACACGGCCTATGTTGCCTCTGGTAAAGCACGACACGAGAAAAAAAAAAGGCATGATGGATTGACTGATCCACACCCCTGGCTGTCACGTGAAAACCAGAATTCAATGCGTTCCAATTGTATGGCTGGGTCAACACGGTAAAAAAAATAAAGTCCCCACGCGCCGTTTTTGCTGACTCACTAGTGTTATTTTACTTTTTTTTTTGCAGGCCTTTTTGTTGACCTCGGCGGGATGTCAGCCCGTGTACGGCAAGTGTGTGGATGCCTTTGGCCGCCGTGTGTGCTTTTTGTGCGCAATCGTGTGCTATTTGATTGGTTCTGTCCTTTGCAGCGGTGCGCAGTCCATGATCATGTTCATTGTCGCGCGTGCTTTTTGTGGCCTGGGCATTGGCGCTTTTGACAGCTTGATGAAGATCATTGTCGCCGGTAAAAAAACACTCAAATGATGTCCATGGACCTGTCGTTTTGATTTTTTTTCTCTTTGCATGGCAGATTACATCCCCGTGCGCTATATTGGTTATTACCAGAGCATGCTTGGCATTTCGTGGGGCCTGGGTTACGTTGTAGGCGCCCTGTGTACGTGACATTGCATGAAAAAAAGGTGAATTTGTGCTAAATTTCTCGTTTTTTTTCCTCCATTTTTAGTGGGTGGTCTGGCCGTCGAACGCACTGGATGGCGCAGCGTGTTCTACATGACGACGGGACTGTGCGTGCTGGCGCTGATCATGGTCTTTGTCTTTATCGAATCGCCGAAAGAGGGCGTAAAAGTCAAACAGGAGCTGCTGCACATCGATTTCTTAGGCATTGTGCTCTGGCTCGGCGGTGTCGTGTGTCTGGTGCTCGGATTGAGCTGGGGCGGCACCACTTATGGTACGACAAGAAAAAGAAAAAAAAAAAGGGAGGGAATGCAAAAAAAAAAAGAGAGAAAAGGCTCATTTCTTTTTATTTTTGCGTGCAGCATGGAACTCTTCCGTGGTGATCAGTCTGCTGTGTGTGGCGGCGGGTCTGCTGGGTGCGTTTTGCGTGTGGGAGCGGTGGTTGGCGCCCAGTCCGCTGGTGCCGCGCCGCATTTTCAACAATCGCAGCAGCGTGTTGATCCTGATTGTTGCATTTTTGTATGGCGGATGCTTCCAATCGTTGATGACATACGTGCCCGTGTACCTGTCGGTGATTAGACAGGACAGCGCCATGACCACCAACCTGGAGCTGCTGTGCCTCGTGCTTTTTGCCTGTATTGCCAATGTGTGCACGGGCATCATCATTGTAAAGTCCGGCAGCTACGTCTGGGCCGTACGCACGGCCCTCGTCATCCTTACTATTGCCACAGGCCTCATGCAGCTCCTGCAAAAGGACTCGTCCGTCGGACTCATTGTCGGACTCATGATCGTCGCAGGCATCGGCTCAGGCGGCATGATCAATTCGGAAATCATCGCTGCACAGGGCTCGGTCGTCTTGGAACAGTAAGCAAATGGATGCCCAATTGGGGGAAGGGAAGGGGAGGAGGCTGCAAACAACGCCATTCACCTCTTTTAATTCATAGTGTGCCCATCATCGTGACGTTTATGACGTTTTGTGACCAAGTGGGCGGCGTTGCCGGGATCACCGCGGCAACGAGCGTGCTTTCCAACGTCCTCGCGTCCGAATTCGTGTCCAAAAACATCCCGTCCAGCGTGTCCATCGCAGCGGTGCGCTCGAGCGCAGCCTACATGTGGGCCCTGCCCGAACCCGAGCGCGATCAAGTCGTCAATGCCTACATGGATGCCGTGCGCTCCTCTTACTACGCGTCCCTCGGCTTTGTCGCCACCGGCCTCGTAGTCTCATGCGGTCTAAAAGCCTATGTCATGCGCAAACACGTCGCCTAGGCGCCAAAATCGCCTGTTTGTACCTCATTTTTCTCTTTTACCTCTTATCTATTTTTGCACGACTTGCGCCCGTGCTCCCATGTAATAATAAAATAGCACTCTTTTTACAATCAGCTAAACGCGGCAATATTGCGCAGAGCTCACAGATCAATCGATAATATACGACAGGCGATTTACAATGATATGCGTTCCCCCCTGTTGGATCATTGCAAAATGAATTCTCAAATATGACAGCAGCGAAAAAAAAAAAAAAAAAAAAAAAAAAAACTTGGAAATAAACCCTATTTGAGATTGCTAGCGTTACAGTGGTCTAATCGCTGTCAAATTTAAACCTGGTGTCCGTCATAAATCAATCTTGCTTGATGAAACGTTGTGGCCACCGTTTGGACCGCGTCGTCGGCAGAATTCAGCAAAAGAGTAAGTTTCAATGACTATTTCTGATTGCTCGTGTGGAAACGAGACAACTTATCAACACGTGTGCTGCACCAAATAAAAGAAGGAAGAAAAAGTATTCAAAAGCGCATGCCTATGAATGTGGTTATTTTGAGATTTCGGTGAGCTTGCTTATTGAAAAAAGTTTTTAGCGTTGATGTTGTAGTAGACTTGCATAGTTGTCATTAGTTTGATGACCGACAGATCTTGCAATCGTTTCATTTCTAGGTTCAGCATCACTTTGATTCACGTTTTGCGTCCATTGAGCGATTTTATTCAACATTGTCAATATCATGAAGTGATTTTTGGCGACTGGCCAATGCTTCCGTTGGCAAGTACATAGTTACACAAGTCTAAAACGCGTCCTAGCGTGAACGGGTATACTGGAAACCCGAGTGGAAGAGTCAGGTTGCAGGCTTGCAGCCGTCAAAGGAGCCCTGCGCGCCGATCAAAAAATGGTCGCATTCTGACTCAAAAACCAAAATAGAATAATATGATCTCCAGAATTGTGCCAAACTTTCACAAAAGAAACAAACCTTGGAGAAACCACAAGAAATGCTAAAAACGAGAGATGTCCATCTGCTTGTTCACGAGCAATGGCGATTCTGAATTTCACTTTGCATAAGAAGTGCACTATGACAAACGCGTCTTAAAGCGCGTTCTGACGCATCCCCTAGCAAGAGGCACCCCGGATGCGTAGGTTTGGTTAGGAATAGGCGCGTGCCAATCGACGTTTGACGCTCTTAATCACGCGCCAAAGCCTCAGGCTAAATTTTCAAACGCGCTAATACTGCAGTAAATCATATTTATTTTCAAGAGTGCATCAGTGTCTACATACGCTCCAGGTCGTGCTCTTTCTGATGATTTGACTTTCAAGGCGCTGCGATGAATCCTCGTTGAGTTTACCTTGGTGTAAATGTTTTTTAGTTTTTTATCATACGTGTTACGCGAGAACCAGCTATTAGACCCTCGGCTATTTTGCATTTTATTTGGCTAATCGAGAATGTTCCACCTTGTGCATGAATGGCGTGGCGATCTGGGGACCTAAATTTTATTTTTTGCAAATCCATGATTGCACCTCTTGGAAAAATGGTAATTTTCGAAATGGTGTTCACGCGGCATCCAGTGGTCTCTGAGTGTTGTAGAGGGGCTCACCACCGATAACATGTTAGCAAGTAACAGATTGTCCAAAAATAAAAAGACGTCATGGGCTTTGTTAATAGTGATTAATTGCTGGCAAGCTGCAGGCCGCAGCAGCTTAAATAAAGATGGGCTCATACTGTAGACAATGCGTGGCGAATTGCCCGTGAGAAGCACGATTATGAAGTTTTTGTCTATATTGGATTTGCTGGCAGATCACGTTCATGGCCAAAAAGTGACGTTGGTTACACAAATCTCCATGAAGCTGGCTGCGGAAGGCTCGTTTGTGCAGGCACGCCCTGTAATTGGGTTGCTGTGGCTGTGGCAGCAAATGTGGCATGCGCAGTCTCCATGAATAAAATGAAAACGACACCAATGCTTCCTTTTTTGTTGTTTTTTTTTTTTTTTTTTACTGGCTTGTCGTTTTTCACAGCATTTACACACTCATTCACACGAATCATGGACTTGTCGCCTCTCCCCACCTCTTATTCGCTCACGGGCTGCATTTCGCAATGGCTTGCAATAGTGTACTTGATATTGCTACCAGGCTTGCTTGCTATACTTGCGTTTTTACAATCGGTACGCGTCGTCACTTACACATTGGAAGACGGCGGTCATTGCCGGATCAAGGTGCTAGGTGGCTTCATCACGGTGCAAGAAGATTGGATTGCGCCCGGGCAGCTGGATGCGAGTGAGCTAGACGACAAAGACACGACTGGTCATGAAATCCATTCCATGGCTTTTATCAACGCGTCGGCGCGCGAGGAGCAGCTCTATGTCGTCGAAAAATACCAAAACGAGCGCGAGCGCATTGCAGCCCCGATTGCCGGCCTGTTTTGCTTTGTGAAGGCCATCAATTGGTGTGAACTTATTTACATTGGCAACATGATCCCGCACGCCTTGCTAACACGCTTTGTATACCGCAATTACGATGCACGGCGCATTGGCTTGCCCTACCTGTCGCTGTGCGTCGTCCACCAAGCTGTAGGCATTGCGTCTCTATGCGTCGACCACCGAACCGCTCTCATTGCGCTGCGCACTGTCTACTTTCCCTACGTTGCCACGGACGTCCGCGGCCTTGTGTTTTTGTCTCTCCTTGTTGTGGGCTTTGGCCTGGTGTTTGGTATTTTTAATGGCATTATAACCGGGATTTCCCCATCTTGGAGCAAACACGCGTCGACAATAATGGCATGGCTGCATATGCTTGCCATTTTATTTGCATTCTCCACGTTTGTCGTCGGCTGCTATAGTATGAACCGCTTCAATGAGCAACGAGGTATCATTGGCGTCGGTACAATGCTTTTGGCGCCCTTTTTTGCCAGCCTGCCTATAGCCTACGTGCGTTTTTTCAAGTTTGTCGCTTCCATCTTGCTGGTTGTGGGCATTGCGTCCTTTGCCACCAGCCAAAGGTACATGTGCTAATCCCAATGCCAGCCCAAATGATTCCCCTTCCCCACTTTCACCTTGCTTTGGTGTCTTATACCATAAAAATGCCCAAATAAAGATCAATTATCCCAGGACGTGCTTACGTTCCTTTTTCTTTTTTTTTTTTTTTAGAAAAAAATTGCACTAAGTTTGTAATTCCGATGCACGCTCTGAAAAGGTCAGGAATGCTCAGGATGGCGTGGGTCAGAGCACCTTTCCAGAGCCACGGATGGCGATTCTCGCCCAATAAGGCATTTGTAACAATGGTCTGATCTGGGCACATCTTGGTGACCATCTTGGTGCCCAGGGCAATTGCAATTGATCAAGGATCAATGGTGCAAATGTCACAACGCGTGGTACATTGAGTGGCAAAAGAGGGGGTACACCAACACAGCCGCAAAAAGAAAAGAAAAAGAACAAGTGTGCGCGCTATTTTAACAAAAATGTGAGAATTGAGCACGACCCTGGTAACCGCATTGCAAAAATAGCTTTTGAGTTTGATGACATTTGTGCGTGGATGATCATATTTTGTGGCTGGATTGTTACACAATTGAACATTCTGTGGCATCTGGGCCATGTTGGATCTACAAAATTCTGTGCGCTTGTTGCCCCTCCTTTGTCGGCCTGCTAGTCGGCATTGCATTGAATTTTACAAACACGTCGTGACTCCACGTGAGCCATTTCCAAACAGGCGATGGTGATTCCCAAGTTTTGGAATTCCAGGATACAGCTGGTCTCGCTCCACAAATTCATATAATAACCGAGTCTTAGGGAGACGAAATCATCCCTTCTTTTTCTTTTTTTTTTCTGCACTCTCCATTCCATTCCTTTTTTTTTATCAACCTAATGGTTTTGTTAAAGACTTTTTCGTCCATCATGGTGATGGCGTCTGCGGTCATGAGCATCAAGACGCTCGACCCCAAATCCTTCACGCTAACCGCTCATTTCGGCCAATGGGATTCGTACATCACCGCCCTTGACGCCGCCCTACCCAACATGAAGGTGACGGATGTCCTCAAGGACGCCAATCATCCTGCGCCCAACGCCGGCCTCCGTGGCGGCTACACCAAGGCATTCAAGTGGGACAAGCAAGCCGGCTACGATGACCAAGGCACCAGCAAGTGGTATCCTCAAGGTAAAATGACATTGCGCGACGCAATACGGCCCATTGACGCGCGTCTCATCTTTTTTTTTGTTTTTGTTTTACTGTAGGCATCACCACCTCTTCGGATGCTTATGAAGCAGGCACGTATGAGGGCTACGATGTGATTTTGGCGTCGTGGTACTCCAAGGAAAAGACGAACAAGGGCGTGCGCATCTCGTTCATCAACAACAAGACGCGCAAGTACCGCAATGTGCTGCTTGTCATTCCCAAGGCCGGCGCTACCTTTGCGCCTGTCAAGGTGCACGCTGGTGGTATCATGTGGTACGGCAATTACCTCTATGTTGTCGACACCGGTGTTGGCATCCGCGTCTTTGACCTGAACAAGATCTATCGTGTCGGCAGTGGCAATGGCATTGGCAAGGTTGGCAGCGGCTATCAGGCTTACGGTTACAAGTAAGGCAAAAATAGTCGCGCATGATGCTCTTTTTGGCGTCAAACTTACCAATTGGCATTTTTTTCTTTTTTTTTCTTTTCTTTTTTTTTTCGCGCGTCACGCGATAGATACGTGATTCCCCAGGTTGGGTAAGTAGCATAGGTCAACAGACACGCGTGGAATAGGAGCTCATCTCTTTTTTTATTGTAATATTTTCAGCTATTACTACGAAAAGAGCGCCACGGCCAAGTCTTTCAACTATTCATTCATTTCTCTCGACCGCACCGCGTCGCCTGACGCGGTTGTGATTGGCCAATATGACGTCGATGGCCCAAAGAACCGCATTGTCCGCTTCGACATTGACTACAAGACCCGCAAGCTCGTGGCTTCGGGCAACACTGTCACCGCGACCAAGTTTTACCAAATTGGTCTGCCCTCTATGCAAGGCGCCGTGTCCATCACCACCGGTGGCAAGAGCAAGTACTTCTTCACGCGCAGCCATGGCGAAAACACCTATGGTAAATTGGCCAATGAAAGCAACTGGACTTGCGTGCTGATTTTTTTCTTTTTATCGCACCTTAGGCGATCTCTACACGTGGACCGAGGGCCAATCGGCCGTCAAGCAGCACAAGGGCGTGATGTCCAAGGGCCCTGAGGACCTGAGCTATCGCTCCGACAAGAAGGAAATCTGGTCGCTCGGCGAGCACCCCGATCACCGCGTCGTGTACGCTGTCAACCCTGCCAAGTATTAGCTCTGCCACGATACACTAAAATTTAATAAAAAATAACGATTGGCAAATAGGCAATTCATCGCCAGCCAATGCAATCATAATCAGACAAGGTGTGTGAAAGGCGCGAAAGTAGAAATATGGCATTTTGAACGCGCCGGACGCGTCATGCACGGCAATTTCCCTGCACACGGATAGTCGCGAATGGCCGCGTCTCCGCCCAATTTGCGCCAGTGATTGAAAATAAGGGATCCAGACTTTTTTTTGATTTATTTTTAGATGATTTCATTTTTGATCATGATGTCAATGAGTGGCTGCAAAGGGGCCATTTCCTTCTTGTCCAACAGGTCGAATTCGCGTGCAAACGAGATGAAGTGCGCAAAGAGAGAATTGAAATGCGGCTCCTCATTTAGGCACAAGATCTTGTCGTAATGATGGTGATAAATGTGCGCAAATAGTCGGAACAACTGGCTGAAGATGCGGCGCACAATGGGTGCAAAGTCGCTCGCAAAATCGCAGCCTGGTATAAGCAAAAAAAAAAAAAAAAAAAAAAAAGAGGGCATTGCCGTGAGCAATTCTGCCAATTTTACCATTTTTCCGCTTTTTTTTTTTTTTGTTTTACCTCCTTTGGTGGGGAAAACATTTTCGTCGTTTAGTAAATTTTCTATGCTTGCAGACATGTAGTCGATGTATTGCGGCGCGGGTAACTTGATCTTCTTGGAATGGCTGTCGGACCACGTGTATTCCACCCTGTAAATAAAAAAAAAAAAAGCGTCAGTCGGATCATGAACGGGCAATTGAGTCATTGAACACTTACCCTGGCCCGGCCGTCATGTTGGGACACGAGTAAGATGTGCAGAAATCAGTCAATGAGCTGTAAAAGATGTTGAGGTAGTGGAAAAACTCGAAAGCTGTCAAAAAAAAGCGTGAAATGAGCGCATACTCTTTGAATTTCGCCATTGCTTACTGTTGAAAGCCATCCATTCGTTGACGTCGACATATTTGGGTAATTCGACGACGGTCTTGAAGTTGCCTCGGACGAGGACGTTGGTGACAAACGGCTGACACAGATGCAGAGGCTTGTTGCCGGGCAAATTAGCGGACGATGCCGCTACCGCCTTGCTCTTGGCAGCCTTGTTCTTTTTCGATCCGAGACTAAGTAAAGTCCAACGAAAAAAAAATACACAGAAACGTCAGCCTCGTCAAGATGAACGGTAACATTTTGTAGAAAACGACAAAAAGTGGTGCGCGTTCGCCAAAAGCTGATCGTTTTACCTAAAGTTGAGGAAGCTCATAATCTATGGTGGTAAAATCCAGAGGATATCAGGGAATCACAGCGGCAAAAGTGTCGCTTGTAGGCAAGATGAGGAAGGAAAAGGGGGCGGAGGGCGAGCAAAAGGGGAAAAAGAAAAAAGGAAAGGAAAAGAGAGAGTGTGTGCAGAACAAGAGAACGATTGGAAAGGAAAACGAGAGAGGTGTTCTTTTTTCAGCACGCCTTTTCATTGGCCAATCCGTTGTCAGTGCACGAATCGACATTTCATGCTTCCGAAGACAATTTACACCTTGGCTATTATCCCAATGTCATTTAGAAAGGGATCTTGCTTCAATTAGCAACGCACTCCACCTCACTCTAAGAATTTTTCGCTACAAGAGTAATTTTTTCCTAGAAACTCTAGCTGAAAACACCAAAAAAAAAAGGTCGTGTAGCGCGATGTGCAAGATAAGTGAAAAATGCGAATGGCTCGATTCGTGTTCAACAAATTCCATCTGCTGTGTCAAATTAAAACCCTAGTTTCGTTGCTGAAATGGTCAATTATCAACAAACACAGGGAAAAAATGGTTTTACTGTGATCTCTCGACAACTCCTTAGGCGAATCCCCTCGTGCGCTATCCAGTATGCGATTAACTTGAGAAAAGAACATATACGATGAATTTGACGCTTCTCAAATCAAGCAATGATGAGCAAGATGCATAAAACCAGTCAAAAAGCATCAATTTGTGATTGCTGGAGTTACAGTTTTCCTATCTGTCTCAAATCTGATCCAGTTATCCTTTGTAGACATTGCAAATGTTTGCCAAAGTTTGGTTCCTCCAATTCTATCCTTGGACAAAATTTGAGCGAAACATCAATTCACAAGACTGTTCTACACGTCACGCATAGAGAATTGTGACTTGTCGATCACTGATAATCATGAAAATTTGTCATATTTCGACAGCTCCCGTCATTTGGTTCAGAATTGAGATCATTCGGACCAAGTCAATCAAAAGTAGGCCTACGGTTGGTCATTTTTACCAGTGATTCGGCATGAACTCGCTACGCCGCGCTTATTGAAGCCCCGAAACGCGTAAAAAAGTACTCTGGAATTCTGTGGGTGAGAGCGTTCCGCCGGCTGTCAGTAGCCGCTGCGTTGCGACGCGAAAAAAAGCAAATCACGCAACAATTGGATTTTTTTTTTGCCATTTCTCTCGATTCCCAAGATTTACTAGTGGATTTTTTGTATGGCGGAGTGATGGTTCCTTTTTTATTTCTTTCAAAATGATACAATGTGGGGTGAGAGGAATGGGGGAGGGGGTAAAAATATGAATAATTGCTTTTTTTTTCTAACCAAAGACGTTGTTTCCGAGCCCGAGCATGGTGAGATCGTAGATAATCATAAAGACAATGGCGATGCCCATGAGCCCGCTTGAAAAGACGGCCAAGTAGAAAGGATTGAACCATTTTCGTTTCTTGAAGGCGATAAATTTGCCGCGTGCGGCCGCTTCTTCTTCGTTTTCTTCCAGGGCCCCGTCATAGTCAGGCACCTTTTCATCTGTTGGCAAGGGTGGCTGCACAGGTTGCTGTGCTTGGTCGAATGGCGCGACAATGGATGATCGGACGGACAAGACGCTAGCAATCATGGATTGTCTGTGGGACTGATGTGCCGACACGGGTATGCCCTTGGCTATGTCGGGAGACAGGCCACCGGCAGATTGCTGCGTTGGCACATGGCGTGTCTGGGGCTGCTGCTTGGTTGGCGGCACATTGACTGTAGGTGTGGTGCCATCGAGGACTGGGGATGGTTGATTTGATTCTGTGATGCCCAATCCACGCGCAGATGCGAGTGTGCTGCTGTTTCCGGCCGAGGATGTGGAATTGCGCGGAGCAGGCTCGTCCAATGTCATTTGAGGCGATGATGTGGGTGCCTTGAGCTGTTCTGGCGATTGTACGTGCGATTGTTGCGGAGAATGGACAGCCAGCTGCGTCGAAAGATGCGAATCGTTCTCATTGTACACGATGGTGGGAATTGGAGGCTGCGGCGGCACGTCCTGCTGGTACCGCGGCGACGTTGGCGGGCTGAGCATCGAATGGCTGATGACAGACTGGTTTTGAACGCGGCTGCCATTGAAAAAGTAGGGCGAGCGTGGCGATGCAAACGCACTCTGTTGTTCCAGCCGACTGAGATGCGACCGATTGATGCTTGATCGGCGGATCGATATCGAGCAATTGTCCTCGGGATTGTACATGGTCACGTCGTTCTTTTCGTCCACATCAGCCTCTTCCTCGCCCTCGGGGGGAGAAACCGCAATGTCAGGCGATTTGGGCGACTTTGGCAACCCGGACACCTGGCGACGCAGCTCCTCAGGATTTGTATTTGTCTGTTGCACCGACGCCGCCACGCGACGCGCCACAAAATACAAGATGAAGGGCAAAATGTAATTCACCGTCTATGTAAAAAAAAAAAAAAAAACGTAAGCCATCCATACGCCTTTTCTTGTTTTTTCACACATCTCGGCGTGCTTCTTACCGATTGGAAGAACAGACTGCTCCAGTTCTGGATGGTGCCTACATAATCTTTGGTTTGAAGGGGACTAGAAACAAACAAAAAAATAATATTAAAAAGAGAAAGTGAGTGAGTGACGAAAATTAAAAGATACCCCGTGCTTTTTTGAGCGGCAACTTACATGCACACGAACCACGGGAGGAAATTGGACCAAAAAATAGCCCAGCTACGCGTGCAGATCTGGCCACGGAGCAAATTCGAGCGGATGACAATGGTGAACACCGGGATTGATGTCACCAGCGCGACAATTGGGAAGAGATAGGCCGTGACAAGCGACGCCGTGCTCCCTGCAATGCAAATAAAGAAACAATATGTTAAAAAAAAACGCGTACATTCACGTGGTTTAGCGTTAAAAAGCACATTTGAGTATGTTGCTCTCTTTTTCTTGCTTTTTTTTAACGTACCTGTTTGACTCAGAATGGCAAGGATATCACTTGATGCGCTCATAGGAACGTACATGCCACCAATGACGCCTATTGACAAGAGAATAAGATGAGCAATGGGATAAAATCAATATTTTTTCTTTTTCTTTGATTTTCGGCGCGCCTTTGCTTACCAAGCAAGATATAAAACATGGCAGAAATGGCCACGGAGATCCAGATGCACCTATGCACATTGACACCGGGCTTCAGGCTGTTGACCCAGCAAGGAATCTTTCAAAAAACAAAAAGAAAAAAAGCAAGTGAGTCGCGTCGCGTGTCATTGCCACGGATTTGATTTTTTTCTTTACCGTTGTGATGTATGCAAAATTAAAAATGACAATGCCAAGCGTTGAACTGAGGTTACTGCCAGTGGGTGGCAAAAGCGAGGGATCAAGTCCACTTTGGCCAAATGCGACGAGCCATTGAATAAGGATCGCAATGAGCGCGAGGAAACTGACCATCTGCACAATGATATTCTCCACGAGCGTGAAAAAACCCAGTGGCACGACCATGACAAAGGTCAGCAAGAAGCCAAACGTGAAGATAAAGTAGTCTTCTGATGGGAACGCCGAATTGCCCTCCGTCACGGGCCCCGTCACGCAGAACCAACCGCCCGGGTTGATGCCAAGACCACACGTCCCCTTGAACAGCGTAATAATCATCGAGTCAAAAGTCTAAAAAAAAAAAGGAAAAAGAAAAAAAACGACAAATTAGCATTTTTCCGAGATTCCGGCAGTCATTTGCTAGTTTACCTGCGCGGCGAGGATGATGCTGGAGATATTGACGGCTTGCAGGGCCACGAACAACATCGCCTGGAAGACGTAGTGGTACTTTTTGCCGAGGTATACTTGCGCAATCGTGGTCAATTCAATTTGCGCTTGGAATTGCTCATTGCCGCGAATGTTTGACAGCGCTTCGCAAACGAACAATGCGGCGCAGCCGGACAACACGCCCACAATGATGAACATGAACACGGGAGCCACCCATCCAGACTAATCACACGAGAAATTGCAATTGATCAGTCGTGCTCCTTTTTTTGTCTTGTTTTGCAAGCCATTGACTGGCCGCGCTTACCTGTTGAAACATGGCGGGGATGGTCGCAAGACCGGGGCCCTGTAAAAAAAATGAAAAATGGCGTGAGTTGAGAGGAGAAAAAAAAAGGAGACTGAGAGGAATGGCCATGCTGCTTACCGTCATGGAGGACACGAGAAGCGCCATGCTGCCAAAGGCACCAATTCCTTTGCCACTCATGATGAAGTTGAGTTGAGAGATAAAAATGAAAAGAAAAAGAGATGGATGACGTTTCCAGACAGAAGCTGCGGGTGGATTCGCTTTATATGCAAAGAGGGCGGGCGGCCTGAAATGTTTGAGGTGTATATTTCTATACAAGGTATCAAAAAAAATTGGGGGGAGGGGTGGGCGGATAAAGGTCGTAGAGGAGGAAAAACGAGGATGGGGAGTGATCTACAGGGAATAAAGGAGGGCACACACAAACAAAAGGCAAGCGTTTCAGGAAGATGAAGAAATGGAGAGAGACAAGACGACGAAAATAAAAGGAGGGTTAACCTAAAAATACTCTAACAAGAAAATATGCCTAAAAGAGGAAGCGAAAAATCAGCCAATGCCGTTCCATCCTTTCAGGAATGGTGACACGATCCCAAGACAAGGTTCTTGGCTCCTCAAATTCCCCCCCCCCACCATGCCCTTTCAAATTTCTGCCATACGTTTCATCATGGAAATAAAAAAACAGCAGCCTTGCAAGCCTTTGATACTAGCCCGCGCATCGGGGCATTGTTGTCCATGCCATTGTTGATGCGTAATTCTCACTCCCACAAGATCCTTCTACGGAGAACGATCGAAGACTTCTGATTTGCCTATATTTGGACAATCATGTTGCTTGGCCCAAGATGCCATCGGAAGCGAGGGTCATGGCTAAACGGTGGTTTCTCTCTCTTTTTGTTTCTTTTTTTGCGAGGAAAAAAGGCAACAGTCAAACCTTAACCACTTAATTTTTCTAGTTTTAGTAGCTGTAATTCGAAGCAAATGTTGTGTGTGCATCGTCGCCAAGGCGCGGTCCCCATTGCAAAAAGCATATTTCCATTCATTTGGGCACGGTCTCAGATGCTGCGAGGAATTACGCATGTTTCGCCTGGTAAAAGGCCCATGAAATCTTTGCGTGGTAACCTCATTTCTTCCGTCATGCCGCACAACCGTCCAGCCGCTCTGCCGTCTTGCCGATGCGTACACCTAGGACGCGTCGAATCGCAAAAAAAAAAAAAAAAGGTAACATCGGCACGTCGGATCTTGCATGCATACCAGGGGGGAACATGGGGACAATGTGCAAGACTGCATCGGGCTCGGTGCCCATGGCCCCCGAGAATGTGCATTGGCCACGTGACGGGGGCCAAGCGGCGGGTCAGGCTTCAAAAGTGCTCTTTTACCGATCGCGCACGTGGGCTGCTTTGTTAAATATGGCTAATGGCTCCCGCTTGGCCCACGATGGCCATGATCCTCGTTCATCTCATCAATTACGAAGCTGATGAGACCGCGTCACGCAGCGACAATGTCCACAATGTTCAAAATCGTGCGCGGTGCCGTCATTTTTTATTTTTCTCGACAATTGCGACGTGTTCTGGACTGGTCAGGCACAAGATTCATCAGTGACTTTCTTTGTTTATAAGACGTATGAAAATGGCGGTCCTGTGACGTGCGAGTGTGCCGAAATGCGTAAAAAAAAAAGAGAGAGAAAACAACGAATTGAAAGCGGGTCTTGTGCAACCATAAACAGTGGATGGCACCACCGTTGCCTACGGCCTTATCCCTGAGATCAGGGGGTGTGGCCAAGATCTCGGAGGCCATCATAGATGGGCGTTTTGCGTCTCTGTTCTCACCTCGCCCCCTCGGCCACGTCTTTTCACTTTGAAAAAGGTCCCAAACAAACAAACAATCCATTTTGCGTGATCGTGGCTCTTTTCGGCATGAGCAATCCGAGGCGTGGGGCACCCCGTCGCGAGCCACGTTGCCCAATTCTTTGCTTCCCACCCGCACTTGTTGCTATCGCGGCCAAAAACAACAAAAAAGCCAACGAATCTTATTTTTTCTTGCTGTAGACCACAACCCACCTGGAAGTCGAGGAAAGAATATTCCTTTGTTTCATGATTTAAGGTTAGGCACGCTTGGTTTCAACTTTTACAAGAGAAGCTCCATTTTGCACCCATCGAGCCCCTTGAGCCCTAAAATGCTGCCCTTTGCCGCGCTTATGGCATTCCATCGTCAGGGCAACGATGAAAATGGATGATCACTTTGTAGCTCATTCCAGCATCTCGAAGCCAACGTGCCACGACTGCGGGCGATGCTCTTTTTTTTTTTTTTTTTGGCCATCCATTGTCTTTTTCATTGCTGCATGAGGCTGCATTTTGCTTCGCAGGCTAGAGATTCGTGTAGCCCACCTTGCCGATCCCTTTCTATCAACCGGGGCGTGGGTGCATGAGTGCCTTATTTGTACTAGACGGGGCCTTCTCCTTTTTTTTTTTATTTTATTTTTTTGTCTCAGCACCTTGAAAAGACCAAAGGGGCATCACGCCGTGTCTCATCCCACCCACTGGCCCATATCTTTTTTGAAATGGCTCGAGTGCAAATCTTTATGATGCGTAACACAAAATAACGGCCGCGTCGCCTTTTAAGAGCAAAGACCGCGACGGGATGTGCTTTGCCCGTGCAAAAATTGCACACGGCCATTCTCTGCGTCACTGACTTTTTTTTTCGGCACCGCCACGCGCTTCGTGGAATGTACATTGAGCTAGGTTGAAAAGGAAAAAGTGATCTTTTATCGTGTCAGGGAAGTGTATGCTACAAATAATAAAGAAAAAAGGAGCGGCTAGTCTTTGGCATGGCCGTTGGGGTGCTGGTCGGCGGCAAGGAAGATCTGCGGTTGCTTTGGCTTGGACGCCAGCGGGCTGATTGGCACAATGGGGCTGGTAAAATCTTTGACAATCTCACCCGACGCACCAGGCGGTGCATCCGTATGCACGCCCAGCTTGCGCTGCGGCGCCGTCGGCTTTGGTCGATGTGTGTCCACGGCCTCAATATCAACTATTAAAACAAAATAAAACACGCGTCAAAAATCGCAAAAAAAAAAACGCGTCATGCGCTTTTTTTTTGTACCTCCGTAGCGCTTCTCGTCGCACGAATACGCGCGCGGCGTGAGCTCAATCAGTGTATGCAAGGGGATCTTGATGTACGGCAAGTCTTCTTGCTTGTAGTTCATGAAATACGCATAAATACAACGAAGAATGGCTAAAGGGTGCGTTAAAAATAAAAAGTCAGCCACGCCCGCACATTAATTCCGCCATTCCCTCCCCCGACACGCGACTTGTGTCCTCTAATGGACTTGCCTTGGTGTCCCACGATCAAAATATTATCGTGACGCTCCAATTCCATGATAACAGGCTCCAGACGGAGCACAACGTCACGGTACGACTATAAAAAATGAGTGCAACGCGTCAGAACGCGCCGCCTTTTTCTTTTTTTTCACTTTTTTTTTTTTTTTACCTCGCCGCCGCGGTATCGGTAATTGTACTTGTCCTCATCACGATTTGCAAAGTCCTCAGGATAGCGCTCCTCGATTTCCTCGTAGGTCATGCCATCACAGACGCCGGCATCAAGCTCATCGAGCGCCTTCCACTGAAGTTTAGGATAAGGTAGCGCCTCGGCGGTCTGAATGGTGCGTCGGAGGGTGGATGTCCAGACAGTGAGCGATTGGTCGCGGCCGAGATGGTTCTGGATGAGAGCCGGCAGCATGCCAGCATAGCGCATGCCACGCTCGGAAAGGCACGAATCGCCACCAATTTTGCCATTGAGGTTGAATTGGGACTCGCCATGACGCGAAAAGTAGATTTTGCGCGGCTGGATGTGCAGATTGAGGACATAGTAGACGATGCGCGATTCGAGGTAGCCCTTGATCAAATTGATGACGTTTTGCGACCCGACGTTGATCAATTTGATATATGTGTAGTCGTTTTCAGTGATGGTTTCGTATTGCTCCTTGTAGTGCTCAATGCGCGCCGTAAAGTCCTCGGCCGCTTTGGCAGGATCCATATTGCGATAGTCGGGCGACGACAGCTTGACGTCGCGCACATTGGCAAGCACAAGCGATTCGTCCTGGCAAATAGACTCGATGAACAGCACCTGCACTCCTTTGCCTGTCAGCGTGTCGTGCAGCCATTTGCGCCGCTTGTGTGTACTATTTGTCGCGTCGTAGATAGCCACCATGTTGTTTTGATTCTCATCAAGCAGCCATTGCATCAAATCCTCCAATGCCGCCTTGGCGGCTTCATGTCGCTGCTGTTCACCTTGAGAATTGTGCGGATCAAAGAACGTGTGCGGCAAATTTGACCCGTGTAATTCGCGCCGATAGTTGCCAACGTTGAACACCTTGGTCGTGATACCCAACCAGTTCAAATAGCGGCACACTGACACGACACGCAACAAAAAACACAAAAAACACAAAGAATACAAAAATGAGCCCAAAGTCACGCAATTTCACATTTCCGTCCGACAGCGCGCAATTTACCCTTTTGCGAAATATATGTCTTGCCTCTGGCAGGCAACCCGACCATCTATAAAAGCAAAGAAACACGATGAGATAAAGAACAAGGAAAAAAAATAGTCAAAAAGCAAAGGAACAGCGCAAAAAAAACATACAATGCAGGCTATCTTGAGGTCTGACAATAAAAAACAGCAATTTGTGTGAGTGAAAAACTTGCACGAATGTGAGTGGGCGTGCTTTGCTTACCAAAACTCATGGTATGGGGCTATCAGGATACAAGGGGGGAAAGAAAGTGGTGCGGAAGAACAAGCAAGGGGCATGGGGTCGAAGCGACGTCAAAAAAATGAGAGGGGACGGGTCGGAGATCAAATTCCAAGTGTTTGACATCACCTCACAAATTTGAAAGATCCGTTCCGTGGAACGATCCCCCACGGGCAAAATTTTCATGCGGCGGAACGCGCACCTGTGCTCAATTAGGGCTGAAATTGCGCGTAAAATATAGGCAGCACGTTCTTTTCTTCTTTTTACAACAAAAACACACCAGAGGGATTGGCGCATCTCATTTGACATTATCGACCACGCCTATAAAACCGTAAAAAAAAAAAAAAAAAAGAGAGAATGATCTCGAAAACCCCTTTTGGCTGTATTGGAGCGACCTCGACTGGTTTCGACTGTGGGCCTGGATATGACGATTCACTGCAAGGCCTTCCGATCACTAGGTTTGCGCTAATATTCGCATCGAGCAACCATCATCCCTGGAATTTCCGGGAAAAAGCGCATGAACAGGTGATATTAAAGTATTTTGATCAAGATGCCGACCTTGAATAAATATCAACCAGTCCCCTCGCGTCGTTGGGAAGCCGTCTATTCGGGTGCTACAGCAATTGTTGATGACACAAATCGGCATTTCATGAATTTGGCAAATTGTGTGCACTGTTGAAAAAATTTGTTGACCAAAGTACACCATTAAAATGCGGCATGGTCGAAGTGCAATTTCTCGCATGCTTGGATTTCCCCCCCCTATGATTCAATACACTTGCCAATACTGATCAACCATTTTAAACCGATTTTATTAAAAATCAGCACAACATTATACATTATGTGAAGTCCTGGTAAGACTTTGGGTGCAGAATTCGCATCTACGTTGACCGGGCGTATTTTTTTTTGTTTTTTGCGCAAGCGCGAAACACGAGCCACAAAGCCGCAGCCCAGCACCTGGCGCACATTTAGGTAAATGGATCTCCACTCCTCCAGAATGATACCAAACCTGCACACCATGGAATCCCCATGGAATCCCCATGGAACAAACATGAACGATGCTAAACGAGAGAGAGCTCTATCTGCTCGTTCACGAGCAATGAACAATTTTAGATTTTTCTTTACGCGTGAAAATTATACAGTTGTGAGAACATGCTGCAGCGCCGCGCCAATACACCCATGAGCTACGGATGCCCCAATTAAAAAATGGACGGATCAAGTGCTTTATCATACTGTATTTGTGTGTCAAAATTCAAAATGGATGACATTTGTGCTTTTGTGCAATTTCTCGGGCACTTGCTGATATACTGACTGATTTTTTTCTCACTTGCAAAAGCCCATAGTTGTAAACATGGACAGGCTGGCAGAGCCGAACGAATATCATGTCTATCAACCCAATACCGAAAATGCCAGGTTTCAGAGTCATTGCACATCAACTCGCCGAGATCTCAATTTGAGGTCTGTAAAACACCAAGGCATTAACCGTCTTTGATTGCAAACTAATTTGAGTTGATTCGCGCGTCAATACGTTGAGCCTTTGTTGCGTACGCTACCAGGATGGAAAAGATCTTAACCCTTATTGCAGGGCGCGTCCTCCGGATCTTCTGCTTTGGGTCCTATATTTGAATTAAAGGAAGCTGAACAAGAAAAGCCGACAATGTCGATTTTTTTCAGAGACTGGATCGTTCAGTCCTGAGATAATGCTTTTTCCATGAACCAGGGCCAAATCAACCCCGTGAAGGCCAACTCGCCCAGAACACAGTGCGATGTCCCAAAATCACGAGCGCTTTTACCGCGTTTGCCCGCTGATTCGTTTGAGGTGACTCAAGTGCCGAGGCCCTCAGCTGTTACCACGGTACGGGACCAAATGGTAGAGATTTTACTCCAATTACGCCTATAAAACTGGCGCTTCCTCAGAAACTTGCTCATCTGGTCCCAAATTTGGACCAGTTGAGGGTAGACTCAATTCTTTAGAGTTGTTAAATTTTTTCATGAATCGGATCACTCAGTCCCGAGAAATCTTGAGATACGTGTTTGCTAGTGAAACCTCAGCGTCAAACAATATTTTACGCGTTTCTCCCTATGAGACTGACCATACGGCTCCAAATTTAAACCAATGAATATTTGACTCAAAAATCCAACGGTGTCAAGTTTTTTTGCAGATCGGATCACCCAGTCCTACGAAAATATATTTTTAATATATTCAGGGCCAAAACAGGATCAAAACGGCCCGTGAAGGCTAACTCGCCGAGAACACGACGCGATATCCCCAAACAACAAGCGCTTTTACCGCGTTTGGCCGCCGATTCATTTGAGATGCTTCACGCGTTGGGGCGCTCAACCGTTGAAGCTGTACGAGACCAAATGGTGTTGATCGTACCTTCTTTACACCTGTGAAACTGGTGCTTCCCCAGAAACTTGCTCATCTGGCCCCAAATTTGGACCAGTTGATGGTAGACTTAATTCTCTAACGGTGTTAACTTTATTCGCAAATCGGATCACTCAGTCTCGGGAAATCGCGAGATTCATGTTTGCTACTGTAGTGATACAGTAACCCAGCGCCAAATATCACCATATCACTTGAAATTCTGCACGAACGTCGTTCGCGAAGTTCGCGCGCGAATTCTTCACAGCGTTCGTTCAATTTTTTTTTTTTTTTTTTACTGTACAAACGTGTGTTTTCGAATTCTTCCTCATAGCGTTCTTTCGATTTTTACGAAGTTTGCAAAGTCTTCACAACGCTCGTCGTTGTTCGATTTTTTACGAACGTTGTTCGCGAAGTCTTCACAAACTCTGGTCGATTTTCTACGAACGTTGTTCGCGTAGCCATTACAACGTTCGTTCGATTTTTTACAAGCGTTGTTGTTCGGGAAGCCTTCACAACTAACGTTCGTTTGATTTTTTTTTTTACAAACGTTTGCGAAGTCTTCACAACAACGTTCGTTCGAAGCTTCGATTTTTTTTTTACGATGTTCGCGAAGTCATCACATCGTTCGTTCTATTTCTTACAAACGTTGTTCACGAAGTCTTCACAACATTCGTTCTATTTTTTTTTTTTACGAACGTTTGCGAGCGAAGTCTTCACAATGTTCGTTCGATAATTTTTACGAATAATGTCGTGTTGTTCGCGAAGCAAAGCCTTCACAACGTTTTTCTTCGTTTGATTTTTTTTTACAAACGTTTGCCAAAGAGTTCGCTAAATATATATTCGTCGAACGCTCGCTCCTTTACAGTATCATAGCCTTTACAGTATTTATCACTGCCCAGGCTGGCGCAGCAAGCACTAGCCGTGACACTCATTCAGCCCTGCACGCGCGGCATTGACGCGTCAATGCCAATTTCAACAACCGACACGACGCGATGCGTCGTTTACGCAAAACCTTTTTTTTCTCTTTTTCAATTCCCAAGCAATATCAATATCCTGCCATTCCTTTTCAAACCCACAGACGTCATACCTCGGAGAGCATCACCGAGGTATCTTTGGATCAAGCACGCGTCGCCAAGCATCCCACCATTTCTGCACAAACAACACTCATCAGGTCACGTTATTTTGGAATGCACGCCGCCAATACCGTGCTCTCGGCGTGCACAGACTCTTGCATCTGCAGTGCCGTTCCCTTGTCAATTTTAACAACCTTGCTAACTCTTAGCACTGGATGATGCATTTATGCAAAACATTTCATTTCTTGTCAACAAACCTGATATTTACTTTTTTTCCATGGACTCAACCATCTCGACACGCGCGCTTCTTCTTCTTCCACGTCATTCACCTTGTTGTCGAAATGCCCTTGCAATCCATTACCTGCGCGATTGCCCATCGCGTCATTTCTCTGGCGTTTGTTTCAAAAAGAAAAAACAAACAGTCATTTTTGCTCTATTTTTATCGCCATGCGCTCAACACACACCAACCTCAAGTTCCATCCCGCCTCGCGTCAGTCGCGACGCGTCAGCTACCGTACTTTAGCAAAATCAACATCGAGTAAAAATGCTTACAGTACAAGGCGTCATATTTTCCCAAGGCTACCTTTTCTCCTCAGATTCGACAACACACACATCACACACAACACATACATACCCTTGCTCACTCGTTGCACGTTTCCTAGTTTTTTTTTTGTTTCTTTTTGTGAACATTAAACGCTGCTGCCTTGCTGGCGCCAACCAATCCTCCCTCCTCTTCATCGTCTGCAGCCAATGGGGACATGCAAATGGCAGTCTGTAGCTTGCGCGGTGGCGGTCGTCGTGGGCGTTGTGGCGGGCCGAGTACTGTA
Source organism: Gongronella butleri (assembly GCA_025201375.1). Classification (NCBI taxonomy): domain Eukaryota; kingdom Fungi; phylum Mucoromycota; class Mucoromycetes; order Mucorales; family Cunninghamellaceae; genus Gongronella; species Gongronella butleri. The sequence continues at coordinate 77,168 of JAIWZP010000032.1, read as the reverse complement.
GACCCGGTCGGGGGCGAACACGAGGCGCCTGCGGCCACGCCAGAAACAAGCAGCCGCCCCGGGCTGGCGTCGCCCTCTCCCAGCCATGGAGCCAGCAATCTCGACGCGCCCCCGTCGGCCGCCGCAGCAGGAGGAAGATGCGCATCCGGCGTCCCCACCAGTATCACCACTGACACGTGGTGTCATCTCCTCGGGGGACGGCCGCGACAGTACTGTACAGTACAGTACTGTATGATATTAAAAACTAGCGACCACCAGTCAGCCGAGTTGTCGACAATTTTGAAATTCTGGCAATTTTTCAACGATTTTCACAAATCCAATATTAAAATCTATATAAAACTTGCTCAAATACAGTAAATCCTTTGCACTAAAGAATATTTTCAAGCGCTTTTTTTTAAAAAAGCACTGAAAAACCGAGGTCAATCGAGTCGTTACGCAGACGAATCCAGAATATCATATCAACATTGTTACAAATCCAGCAGTGGCTCTCGAGCTATTTCGTGGATCGGGATGAAACTTGTATCATTCAAAAGAGGCAAGAACGCTTGAACGTCGTCATTTCTGGAATAATATTTGTTTGGCAGATGCGTGATCTTTGTGCTCTTCTTGCTTGTGAAAGCCATTCATCAAACATTACAAAAATTTCCAACTTCGATGTTCTCGGCAACGGATTTGACAACTCACAGCGGCGCTTCTTCTAACGTGTCGAAGGCACCACTTGCGTCTCTATCATATCGATGAGACCAGTTTCATCGATGGATCGATGGCTAAAGCTCGCAGAGAAAATCCACTTTTTCATTAAAACCTTTGTTGATCGCGATTTGCTTGACAACGGTCTAATAAACCTGTGATTTTTATTCCAGTTTCACTAACAAACAGGGGGCAAAGCATTTAATGGGATGACTTGCTTGCAGTGTGCTAGCTTGGGTTTTACCTTTTTGCATCGGTCATTTCACGACAAGCTGCGGCCCAGTCAACGCACAAAAATGTGCAAATTAAAAAAATAAAAAAATAAAAAAAAACAAAAATTCCATGCAATCCAAGCACCTTAATTTAGAAGTGTCAAACCTTGAATTTTTGCAAAAACATCTTGCCCAAAGTAGGCACGTTTCTCAGTCGATCGCCGTTTATGCGTCACTCTTTGACCTTTTTTTTAAGGTGGGGCGACCTGTCATTTTGTCAGCCAATAGCAAATTGTCGGAGTTACCTGTTTGGGATGCATTGATCACTCGGAGTCCGAATTTGCCCGTTTTTGGGATTTAAATGTGTGACCCCTGAATTTTTCAAAAGTGGTCGTAGCGCGTTGCGGGTTTAAGCTTTTTTGTTGCAAAATTTGCGCTGAATTCGATGCGGCTGTTTTTGAGTGGGGTTGACCATGCAGATGGCAAGATGAATGCAAAATAGTACAAATAGGATGTTTTTGGCATTTTCGAGTTCAAAAAATTGGCGGATCCGTCTTGAACACTGGACCGTAGTAATTTATGCCGTGACGCATTTTTCATTGACGGGCGGGTAGCCTGTAAAAAATTTCTGGAGGCACAACAACAGCAGGTTGACAAAGTCTGGAAATAACTTTCTTTGATTTTTAAACGGCAAAGGTTTACATTTTTGTGCACTGTAGCTCAATGATTGATTCACGCATTGAAATAATAGAACGCACCAGGGTCCTCTCAAGATTGGGATTTGAAATAAACGAATACTGTAAAGCACTTTATTTGTGGTTTAAAATTCTAATTTCATTATTACAGTAAAATTGCCTTTTTTTTTTGTGCATTTTTTTCTCTGGCGTTTGTATGATAGACTGTTTTTTGTTTCAGAGACAAGACTTGGCTCACACTTGCAGAAATAATGTCCTTACGTATGATATTACTGTAAATTTTTAGAATCGAGCGCAAAATCAGCGCTGGGGAAGCGCAGTGCATTTTTCCAATGTCAAATCTTCACTGAATATTATACAGTACCATATCGATACGATAGGGCTACAGTACGTAGCAGATTTGCATGCTTGATTGGATATGAAAAGTACAGTAGCAGCAAGAGGTTGAGGCACATTACAGTACCTACTGTATTGTGGCAACATACAGCATTACAGTACGTATCACAGGTACGGTATATCATACTGTTGTATGATATGATACTGTAAAACATTGTTTGACGCAGTGCACGCACCAAATTTTTTTTTAAAAGAGCTCATTGCGTGAAAAGACGGCAATTGCAATAATAGCTTATTTTATGGAAGGGATGAAGGCGTCAAAAGTGTAAGATGGGTATTGTAGAGGTAAGGAAAGAAGTGAAATTATAAAAAAAGAGAGAGACTATTGCGGAACGGCAGAGGCAATTTCGACTAGAAATAATAAAAAAAAAAAAGAAAAATTAGCGCGATGCTCCAATCCTCGTACCCGCAGCGTCTACACTCAATTATTTACCGTAGTTGCTGGGGAACAGTCCTTGTTGCACAATGGCATTATCGCCGCCCTGCGCATCCTTTGCGTCGCGGTAGCCGAGCCACCAAATATCATCCTGGGCGTCAGTGACAATGATGGGATCGCCCTTGACAAAGCCAAGCTCGCCGTCCTCTTGGGCCTTGAAGTCAAACTTGGCTACGTACAGGAACGGCCTGTCTTCTGTGCACAGGGTGAGATCGTCGGTCCGGTTGTTTTCGAGCGCCTGACGCATCGCGGATGTGAATTGGCTGCGGTACTTGAGGCGCTTCTTGGACGTGTCGATGGGGGCGGTGCGCGACGACAGGTAATCCTGCAGCATCTTTTTCGACGCGGCGCGGCCATCCAATGGGTTTGTGTTCTTGCCCATTGCGGCGTTTGCTTCAGATGGCGGCGATGATGCCAATGGCGCAGTAGCCGCAGCAGATGAGGATGTCACAGCAGCAGCAATATCAGCAGGATCGACCTTTGTCGAGGAAGGCGCAGGTGGCGACGCGCTCAAATCAAACGGCTGGCGCAGCAATGTGTGCGGATCGACGTCTTTTGGCGGATGACGTGGCTGTGGCGACTGGCGTGTGGTGGTGGCGCTCTTGGAGGAAGGCACAGGCACAGGCACAGGGACCGGTGCAGGGTCTGTATACGTGTTGTCATCCTCGTTGTCGTCTTCATTGACAATGTCAGACCAGCGGAAATTGGACACTAACGGTTCCGACGGCGTTTGAGCGTGCAATTGGTGGTGCGACGCGTCGTCGGCGGAGATGGCGGTGCGTGGCGCGTCATGCATTGACACGTCGGGCTTCTCAACCATGTCGGCATCCTCAGGAACGGCAGCAGCGGCAGCTTGGGCGCGTTGCTTTTGCTGCTCCTCCTCCTTGGAGGCGGAGATCCAGCGCACAATGTCCGGGTCCGATGAGAAATCGTTGGAGATGCCCGCAAACTTCATGTCGTAGACAGAATTGTCACCAATGGAATAATCAGAATACATGGACTGGGTGACGGGCTTGACTTGCAACGTTGCCTGCGCGTGGTCAACATTGTTGTTTGTCCAGCGCACCTGGCTGTTTGATGGCATGTCCTTGTCCTTATCCTTGTCATTGTCATTGTCCTTGTCGTTGTTGTAATTCTTTTGCGACATGTCTTTGGTGGCGCGGTCGACGGCAACAATGGTGGCTGCGCCCATGGCGGCCGACGCGTCGCCGACCTGTGTCCATGTGACAGCCGATGATTTGGACGTTGGCACGGGAGGAGGCGCCGTGCTAGGGGGTGGCACCGGTGGCAGCGATGGCTTGGCCATGGCAGCAGACACGGCGGTTGCCATGGCAACGGACGTCGACGCCATTGAAGAGGATCCGGCGGGCAAAGCGCGGGATTGATCTGCAAATGGATCTGTCGTGGTGGAAATGTTTGCATGAGCAAGCGCGTGCGAGTCACCAGCGGCGTTTGTCCAGCGCACGGTGTCTGGCGCAATGCGACCAATCTCGCTGAGGCTCATTTTCGGCATTTGCATCTCGGTGAGCGTTGTTCGGCTAGTCTGATCATGTGCAGCGGCAGCAGCAGGGGCCATGGATGCGTGTGTTGTTGTGGCGGCAAACGACGCGTCATTCAGGCCGGCGGTCGTCCATCGCACGTCACCCTTGATGATCTGGCTGCTGTCTAAGCCTTGATGACCCTGATTATCTTGATGACCCTGATGATCTTGGTGGCCATGATGACCTTGATACGTCTGACGATCTTGATACGTCTGATGATCTTGATACGTCTGGTGATCTTGGTAACCTTGATAGCCCTGCTGGTGTTGATGGCCAGGAACGCCCATGGCAACAGGCATGAAATACGCGTCATTTGTCGTGTTTAAGCCGAATTGCTGTTCTTGCTGTTGCTGCTGCTGTTGCTGCTGCTGCATTTCGGGACTAATGGCCATGCCAATCATGTCCGACGACGAATGTCGGTACGGATTGTTGGATGACAGCCTAGATCCGGACATGGCGCGCAGATTCATATAGTCGTAAGACGCGTCCTTATCGTGTTGCACGTGCGCAGCAGGCGGTGGCGACAGTGGCGACATTGGCGTGAGCTTGTTGGCTCCACCAGCCATTCCACCAGCAAGGCCGGCGGCTGCCACGCCCGCGCCGCCCATGGCAAACATGCTGAAATCTTTCGATTGCTCCATCATCTCGCTGGGCTCGAGGCTCGCACGCAACCCGGCCATAGTCTTGCCATTGGGCGAGTCCAAGAGGGCCAGCAGTGACTCGGGCCGCTGCGGCGGCTTGCCATAATACGTGGCGGGCTGCGCCACATCCACCTTGGCCTCTTGTCGACGCTTGACAAGCAGCACAATTAGGGCACCAAGAGCCAGCACGCTCGTACACCCAACAGCCGACCCCAGTGACACTAGGATCACCAGCGGCGTCGGCATGAACTCTAAAGAAAACAAGGAATTCAATAAGAAATTAAGCAATTACAGTTTTTTTTTTTAATGTTTTCTCCTTTTCCTCCTTTTTTTTTTCGCGACTTACGCGTGTTGTGGACAAGCATGCTGTACGACTTGAAGAAGATTTGGCTAAAGGTGCCTGTGCCACCGGCGCCAGACGCGGCAGCCAGGAAGGGGATCCACGCCGACCCATTGAAAAGGGCGGCAGACACGTTGCCCGTAGCGTTCAAATTGAGCAAGCCGGTGGCCAGCAGCATGGCGTGGCTATTGCCTGCGAGATTGGTCGTGAATTGCGAGTTGTTCATCGTGGGCACGACCGTCAATTGCTGCACAAAGCTGCCGGGGCCGAGATCTTGCGCGAGCGACGTGAATTGTTGCCCATTCCACGAACGCAAGTAGCTGCTCGCCGTGTTGGTCCTACAAAAAATGAAGTGAGAGAAAGATGAATGAGCAAAAACAAGCTAAAAATAAAAAAAAGGGACACGTACTGGCCAGCAAGGAACGTGGTGCCTGTATTATTGTCGTAAGAGACGGTGTAGCAAGAGCCGGGCAGCGTCGCGTCGGCATCCGTGGCCACAGCGTCCCATGTGCTGGCACGATAGTCATAGGCAGCGGCCAAGACAGCTGTGCCACTCGAGAGCGAGACATTGCCGGCGACAATGAGCTTGTTCTGCAAAAAAAAAAAAAAAACGAAATCGCGTCAGAGCGCGTAAAAAAATAAAAAAAAAACAATGTCTTACGTCGATGAATACAAAGTCGGTGACATTGCCACGCACACCGTCGCCAATACTGTTCCATTGGTGTTCCTTGGTATCGAGTGAGCACACGCCAGCACACGTCAAAGAGCCGCCTGTGCTGAAATTGCCGCCAACAATGACATTGCCGTCAGTCTCGCTGTATTTTACCACGTTCACCAGCGTCGGCGAACTGTCGCTCGCTGCAAAAAAAAAAAAAGAGCGTGAGCAACGCGTAAAAAAAAAAAAAAAAAAAAAAAAAAAAGAAAGAAAAAAAAGGGTAAATCGCTTACTATGCAAATCCGGGATGGGGACAAAAGCGCGATTGACGAGATCATAGATGGCGAATGAATTGGGCCCCTTGGCGGTGCTGGTGAACCTGCCGCCAATGTAGAGATGATCCGAGACGACAATCATGGAATGGATAGAGCCTTGCCATTGTTCGGCGCCAATGCCTTGCCATTTGCCGTTTTGGTACAGGGCGACGTTTTGGATTGGTTGATTCGTTGCTGAAGACGACGCTTGCAGCGTGAACGAGCCGCCGAGGATGATTGTCGAAGCATTGGCGTGTGTCGGGTCGATCCAAAAAGCGCCAGCCGTGATTTGACTCGGTGTAGTGACATCAATGGGCAGCGAGATGAGCGACCGTGTCTGATTGTTCATGTACGAGAAGCCAAAGCTCGGGAAGCGCTGGGCAGCGCGGATGGTGCCGAGGTACATGGGCATTTGGTTCCTCCATTGGCCCGCGCCATAGACAATGCCAGACAAATACGGCTGATCCAGTTGTTGTGACCAGCCATTGCCTGTCCACCACACATTACCAAAGGTGGTGTTCACAATGGACGTGCCCTTGTCATCGTACAGGCCATTGAACGAGCCAGACACAAGAATTGTCGACGAACTGTTGTCTGAGGCCAGCGATGATGAGACTGTCAGTGCAAGGACCTCGTTGTTCACGCCTCCACCGACATTAGACCATGCTTGTTGCGTGGTGCTGAGCTTCATCACGTTTTTCGAAGGTGCCTTGGCACTGCCGGCGGCGGAAAACGCATCAAACGCGCCACCAACGTACAAATCGGTGCCATTGTGAGCAAGCGCATTGACGACGCCATTGAGACCCGCCTGAGGTACAGGCACAAGTTTGCCGCTGAGGCCATTCATCTGCACAATGTTTTGGAACGATTGGTTGCCCGTGTACGAGAACAGGCCACCAAAGTATAAATTGCCATTCACGTTGTCCATGGCGTGTACAATGGACTCGGTTGGCAGAGGTTGCACCATGTTGGACCATGCCAATGTCGTACCATTGTTCTTGGGTTGGTATTTGATCACGCCAGATAAACCTGAAAGCGAATTGGCCTTGATCCATTGCACAGCACTTGCAACGAGCTGGACATTGCCCTTTGTCGGCGTCGTCGCCTTGGTGGACACCGTCATTTGCACAGAGGGCACAAACGACGCAGATGTCGCATTGATGAAACCCGTGTACACAACGTCGGAGCGATCGGTCGTCGTCTTTTGGTCAATGGTCACCGTATGTGTGGTGCCGCCTTCCTGCGTCACTACCTGCACATCCACCTTGGTGCGCTGGTTGCAATTGGACCCGCACCCGGGCGTGTAAAAGCGCACCGTGTAATTGCCGGATTCCGCAAGATATGGCTCGAATTTCACCGTCGTGCCGCTGTTTTTGAGTTTGGACGCCGGAAACGTCGCGGTGCGGAATTGCACGTACCCAGACTTGCTGTCCTTCCACGTGCCCGTCGTGTGCACAGACGATTGCGCGTAATCGGGGTTGTATGTCGAACAATTTGGGAAGTTGCCCGCACTACTGGCGTGGACAAAGATTTCTGCAAGAAAAAAAAAAAAAAAGGTCGCGTCAGCCGCGTCATTCCTAGCCTGTGCAGTGTTCAAAAATACCTGATTGGAACGCTTGGACACTGGCAAGACCGCCACCAAGACCATACCAAGAGTGGACATCGATGCGGAACTTGGAAGAAAGGCCATTGAAGCCTTGGACAAGGAAATCCTGGTACGAGATGGACGGATCGTTCGACAGCGTGCAATTGTTGGAGCAAGACACGAGTTTGCTCGTCACAGGGTCCACGTACGTCAAGTTGAAATAATCATTGGTCGTGACATTGGCGACAATGCTGGTAAAAATCGGATCAAAATGAGCAAAAAAAAAAAAAAAAAAAAAAAAAAAACAATGAGTAAAAAAAAAACGTGACCCATCGCGATCGTTTTTGCTTACCCAAATTGCTTGGTGCCTCTGCCATTGTAGTGCGTGTTGGCCAGACGGAAAAGAGATGGCGTAATCGCATAGGGAAGTGTCGATTGCCAATAGCCGGGCGTGTTGTCTTGCAGCAGCCATGGATGCGCGTCCAGCTTGGCACAAACCACCTCGGTTGGATCATTGTAGTTGGGATCGGAGCCGCTAGCCGTCAATTGCTATAAAAAATGAGGGAAATGGAGCAGGAGAAAACAAAAACAGTAAAAGAACAAGGAGTGAGAAAAAAAAAAGCGGGACAAAAAGGGCAATAAAAAAAAAGGGAGGGTTGAACAACGTCGGTTGGCCCCTCCTCCCTCCTCCCTCTTTTTTTTTTTTTTTTTTTTTTTTTTTTTTTTTTTTTTTTTTTTTACCGTGAGGTCGATGGGCTGGCTGGCGGGCGCATAATTTGATTGGCCATCGGCCGTGGCATCAAACTTGCCAGCATAATAAAACGAGCCATCGGCCAGCTGCTCAATGGCATACACGGGCCCATTGACACCTTTGAACGGCAGTGCTGTCCAATTGCCCGTCGTGCTCGTCCAAATGGCCAAATTGCCGCCAAATTGTGCGAGCGACTGGCCCCACGCCGGCGATTTCGCCATGGGTGCAAGGAAGTCGCCGCCAACGTGCACCTGGTGATTGTCGCAATACAGGGCATATACCGTGCCATCAATGCCCAGGTCAAGGTCGTTGACCTGCACGGAAATGTCCTGGTTCGCATCGGTACTGAGGCTCAAACGTGCAATGTTGGACACATTCACGCCATTGAGCGATTGGAAGGACCCGCCGACATACAATTCGTTGCCGAGCATGCAGCTCGCGTAAATCGAGCCATTCGTGGACGTGGATGCGAGTGAAACAAGCGCGTCAGACGCTCGCTTGTAAATCATCGCCGACGACGTCAATGGCTGCAGCGATGTGCTCTGCTGCGTGTCCGTATACAATGAGATTCCGTCGTACCAGCCGGCAATGCCCATCTGTTCAAGCGACGAAAGATCGAGAATCGAGGATGGGTGGACAGCCGTCGCGCTGACGGACGCCGTCAACACATAAAAATACAAGGCAATGCGCAAAAGTGAATCGTGTGTCGAAAATAGCATCGTACAATAAAAAATAAATAAAAAAAAGTGGTGATGTGAAGAGGGAGTGGGTGTGTGTCGTGGAAAAAAGAACAAATAAAACACACACAATGGGCTGATAAAAGGAGTGGAAATGCGAGCGACGATGCGTGTTGTTACTGTTGAGGTGTGCGTGCGAGAGACAAGGTGAGGCGTATGAGTTAGAAAGGAACGGTCAGATTAAAAAGAATGCATGAAAAAAAGGGTAAAAAGGAAAGGAAAGGGATCAAAAACAGCGAAAAAAAGGCGTCAACAAGGTGAAAAAGAAAGAGAAGTGGAAAAAAAAAAGGAGCACCTAGAAAAAGGCAACAAGAATCATTGACAAGCATGGCAAGTGAGCACAAGGCCTGGCGGGCGTACAATCAGGGGGAGAGCCAAATCGACGTTTCACAAGCGTAAATGAATTGCTTTTTTAAAGATAGAGCTTTGGTGCTCCTCTTTTTTTTCGTGTCCTTGGTAAAAAAAAGTCCGCTTGTGCAACACGCCAGCGAAAAAAAAAGAAAACATGGCACTTGCTATTCGTCCTCACACCCCCCCACCATGCCTAGAACTCTAATTTTTTTTTTCGTCCTTGCATGAACAAAATGGACAGTGCGTCCTCAAAAGCATCTGACCACCCACGCAACCCATCAAATACAAACAATGGGAGGCACGCCAGGCAACAAAAAGCGGAATCGTGGGAGGCTCGTGAATCGCGCCCGGTGCCATGTTCCTCGCTTTCCCCTCGTGCACTCCGCTGATCGGCCCTTGCTTCTTGCTTGGCGCCTAGATTTGGGCATCCCCGCTTGCTGCTTTTTTTGTCCACCTCTTGTGGCAGATCCCGCGCGCGTCGCTCCGCGTGACCACATTGAATTCCATTCGAAAAAATAGAAAACAAAGAAAAACATGCGTTTTCATGGCACTTGACGCGCGTTAATCAGCTGCCCCATCTTTATGATCGCGGTCGTCGTTCCGTGTGTTTCTTGTGCAGGGGGCAAATCAAGGATCAGCGCGACTAATTGCTTGCCGCAAATGAACAATGAGACTTTCAAATCAAACATGGCGCCAATTCTCCACTCCTCCGTAGCGCTGCAAGCAAATAGCTTGTTTGGTAGCAGCGACCATATACCGCTGGAGCTGGTTGGCGTTTCACACTGAAAAAAATCATTCAGAAAGCGACGTCACTAATGAGAACGCAGTCTTTACCATGGTTTCCAAGAGACATTGGCGTTTTCCTCGGACCCACCGCCCATGGGCTCATGCAATTTTCATTTTTGCACTCTTCCATCACGATAAAAGCAATAAAACGTGAGGGTCCAGACAGCGGTTGTCATCAAACTTGTATAAATTAAGCTTTAAATGTAAGTTGATGTAGTTTTGCACGAATTGTGGCTACAATTGATGCGTTTTTTAGCTGAGCAGATCGTTTGCTTGCTTGGTAAGGTTGACTCAGTGCCAGTATTGCACACTTCTAAATTTTTTGGCAAAATTGCTCGAAAATGACAAATTGGCCATTTTCACCATAGACAACGGCGTGATAACCTTTTGAATGGGGTAAAAACAGACTTGGACCATCATGGGCCACTCAAAATCACCTTGCTAAAAAAATGTGCTTTCAAAGACGCTCCTAAAAGACGCGCCGCGCGTGAATCGAAAATTGGCTGTTTCGAGCTCCAAAACCAAAATCGAAAACATGGGTCCCCTGAATTGAGCCAAACATACACACGAGAGACATGGCACGTTGAAAACAGCGAAAAGTACAAAAAAGAGGGTGATCCATCTGTTGAGTCACGAGCAACTAATGATTTTACAGTATACTTAATTTCTGTCGCGATTCGCGCGGGAAAAAACGCGCAATACATCTGCGCTGATGCGTCCTCCAGCAAGAGAAACGTCAGGTGGATAGAATTGATCAGAAAGTAATGTGTGTAACTTGACGTGTGACGCGGTTTATCACGCGTGGAAAAAGTGCCTATGATTTAAATCGTGCCAGAAATGCCTAAAACCCACTTTTTTACACCGATCATCAATGCCCGCATACGGAACGAGCTACACTCTACTTGGTGATGTGTGTTTTCCGGGGATACATGCATATTCCGTTGAGATACGTCGAGTCGAAAACTGGAGCTAAAAAGCCTTTTTCGCAGAAACCAGGCAATGGACTCAACGCTTTTATTATGTTTTTGTCGGTTTATGAGGAATCTTCACAAATGGTGCGAATGGCGTGGTGATCTGAGGAGCAAAATGCCACGATTTTCCGTGGGTCGACTGTATCCCTTGGAAAACCTGTGATTTTCAAATTTGGTCATTGTGGACCACCCAATGCCCAGAGAGACCCCGGGGTGGGCTCATTCGAACGAGAAAAATTGGAATAACAGGTTCAGTAGAATCATTTTGCTGTTGGATGTGAATCCACCGGCTGACAAGCAAAATACAATAGAAAAGCCCAAGTCGCCAGTTTCTCGACTGCCACATGACCGATCGCTTGGCTTCAACTCACAGCAAGCGACAAACAGATATTCTTGTTAATACATGACATCTGAAACTCATCAGCCCAAGAAGACTAGGGTAACGCATTAAAAATGATCGAAATACACCGATTTTTGAGATTAGTGACGTTTTAGTGAATCGATTTTTGTCAAATTTGTCGCAGAGGCATGTTCTCATATGGATGTACACTGCTCTATTACATAATTGTGGGCGTCGCTTGCCAAAGAGTGAGAAAAAGCAAAAATGAGGAATCAAAGAGGATACGAGCGCCTGTTTTTTAACGTCCTGCTGACACAAACTCATGAAACAGCATCAGACGGACAGCGCAGTGCTAGGCGCTTCTTTAGATGTCATGGTCACGCATTTGTGTTGGTTTGCCCCGTCGGATAGACTCATGGTGCCCTATTTCGATTGTTTTATGGTATTTTATCCACAGAGACGCTTCCAAATGACATGAAACCGGTTGCACAGGATAGAAGAGAGCCTGGCGCAACTTTTGGTGTCTCGCAGTGCCGCGTGCGTCTTGGCCAACTCGCCATGAAGAGCCGACATCGTCTGTTTTTAGTTCTCTTTGGCCATTCCTTTTGCCATTCGACTCTCGCCCTCGTTCTCCTCAAGCTCATGGACAAAACGACATGGATAGAATGATAGAACAGTGGTTTTTATTGCATTCAATAAGAAAAGAAAAGGAGCCAGCCCTTTAGCCGTCTTTTGGACGTTGCCCGGGCATGACCGCGCGGAGGCGGCTGGCATGCATGCCCTCTCTCGACTTTTTGGCAAAAGCGAAGCCCCATACAGAGTGAAGCGAACCAGTGGGCGCAGGATAGACTGTGGATGCGCGCCACATTACGCAGGATTTTATCGTTGGATGCGCGCCAACTTGTCCCATCATAGTGAGCGGAAACTGTACCAGGGGGAAACATAACTGGCACAAAACGAAGAATCGTTCCCTTGCAAGGACCACAACTCTTGCCTTCCACTACCCTCCAAGATCGCCCTTAGGAAACAAGAAGGAGGCGCTTGCTTCGTGCCTACTCGACTACAAAGAGCCAAGCAAAGAGTGGACTACCGGTTTCAGACTAGGTCAGGGCACCGGCGGGCGCCAAAGAAAAAGAAAAGAAAAAAAAACAAACCGCCTTTTTTTATGGCGGCCAATTCAAACCCAGCCAGCCGCCTATTCACCTTGTATCTTCCTTTGTCGTTTATTCATACAATTTAGAACAAAAGAGAAAGGGGAAGGAAAAGGACGACGCGACGCGATGGGGAAGCAAGCTTTCATGCGCCCTGAGTCGAAAAAGAGCCCAATCAGGCAACCTTTGCAACAAAGCACCGCAAAAATAGGAACCCAGATGCTCAATTCACTCTGAAAGGCCACAGCCCCGCCGATAGCGAGCCTTTTTTTTTTTTTTTTTTTTTTTTTTTTTTTTTGCGGCTCTCCTCACGTTTTGCTGCTACAGTACCCTGACAGCTCCACCGTGACTGCAGGATCAATTTTGCAAACTAAGCGGCTTTGAGTCACTTTTACTTTTGCTTCAACTGGAAATCCTGCCCGTCAATGGCAAAATCTGAATTTCACGCGGGTTGGTCGCTTGGCGAGCTTGAAGCACGTGACCTGCAAAACTTTGAGCGTCAATTGCTCGTGAATCAGGCGTGCTTACGAGCTCAAATTTCGATTTTGTTGGGTGGAGCTATGGTTTGCATATATCTGCAAAATTTCATGAAGATTGGAGCAAAAAATGCAATTTTCGCGAAACGACAGCCAAGGTCCAAACATCCCTGTCGAAAAGTTTCCAGTCGAGAGACAACTTTTGTTCCTCTTGCCTCTACGTGATGAATTGAGCACTGCCAAAAGAAAATCACCCCAACATTTGTTGTACGCGCCGCCAACCTGCCGCAGTCCATTCGCCTTTTCTTTTTTTTGACGCGTCGGCGCACTTGAGTAGCTATTGACACATGCGAGGGCGCAAATCAAGAAAAAAAAAAAAAAAAAAAAGGCGGGGTTGATTGGCGATTCATTTTATGGACGTGTTCAGGTCGACCTTGTTTTTGCGTTTTCTTCTCTTTCTTTTCTTTTTCCTTTGCATCTCGCGTGGCAGACATGAGAACACGCCTCTTTGCAGTTGAGCGCGCGCAGCTCTGCACCGCACGCTGTCAGTTGCGTTATCAGTAAAGGAAAAATGCCATTTTGACTATTATTTGCCCTATTCTATTTTTTTTTTTTTTGCGCCAGCTCAGAGGAGCACCTGGGTCGCCCAACCGGTCAGGACAAGGCGGAGTGGGCAAGCTAGGCAATGCGGGCAGCAAAAGAAACGCGCACTGAGCTGTTTTGCTTGTTTTTATGTTTTTACTTGTTGTAGAGTACCAAAAGACCATTACTCGAAGTCACTCATATGCAAAGTGCAGTGAGATTGCCTTCTCGAGATGACACGGGCCGTTTCTGGGCATCAGTGGCCGTACTACGAGCCATCTGGAGGGCCTGACGCCAAAAACATGAGATTTTGTCACAAAAAAAAAAAACGCAATTGAGATGATGCAGAGCACTTTTCTCGCGCACAATAGAAATGCGATGGTCCATGGGTCGCTCCCTGACCTGATCTGGGCTGATGCTCGTTTGCTCGTATTTGAGACAAGTGTTTCTTAGGTTTTTACCAATTTTTACCCATTTTGAGTTGAGAACTGCGTCCATGATGGCCAGAAACGGGTGTGCATCTTGTTTGAGTCTCTGCGTCTTCTCACCGTAGTCATTGATCCGCGTAGTGACTCAATGGTAGCCGCCTCGAGTCCACATCCCTCAAAACGACACTTTGTTACATCCTTCAACAAGGAGGTCAGAAATTTTTTCGTCTTTTGACAGTGAATTGCGGTTCAACGGCTAATTCGATGCATTGTAGTCTGCATCAGATTGATCATAGCCAAATATGATTGGGTTTGACGTGGCAAAAGAGAGAAAAAGCACCCGATAATTTTTATTAGAGCTTGCCCAAACGCACCGCGTAGGGTATAGGGGAACTTACAACCTACTGTAGGCAGGGCCGCTCGCGACACTGCAGTTCCGTATTTCCCTAATAGGGACAAAATGTGGGGTCGTAAAAAAAAAAAAAAAAAAAAAAAAAAAAAAAAAAAAAAAAAAGCGCGCCATTCATCATTGGTAATATGTATGCCATGCTCCACAAGCACACATGAATGACTTACCAGTATACTCCTTTCAAGGCCTCAGTTTCATTGTTCTATGATAGATTGTAAAATCATTGAGAAATAGCAAAAAGACATCGAACAGGCGTTTGATCGCAATTTACTTGACAAGTGCCAAAAAATTTTCATCAAATAAAAAGTTTTTTCAGAGCTCGGGTCGCTCTGTCCCAACGAATTGCGCTTTGCGTGAAATCACGGCCAAATCGACCGCGTGAAAGCTAACTCGCCGAGATCACGACCAGATGTCTCCAAATCACAAGCATTTTTACCGCTTTTCATCACGAATAAATTTGAAATGACTCGCGCATCGATATTGTGCGGTTGTCACGTACACTACCAGAATGGGAAAGACTTTACTCTTTTTTGCGGGCGCGTCCTTCGGATTTTGTTCATCGAGTCCCATATTTGAGCTGGAGAATGTTGAACACAATACTCCTACGGTGTCGATTTTTTTCAGAGATCGAATCACTCAGCCTTAAGGAATTGCATTTTGCGTGATTTCAGGGCCAAATCGACCCTCTGAAGGCTAACTCGCAGTGAACTCGACGCGATGTTCCCAAATCACAAGCGCTTTTCCGGCGTTTGCCCGCTGACTCATTTGAGGTGACTCATGTATCAGGGCGCTCAGCCGTTGCCACAGTACGAGACCAAATGGTGGTGATTTAACCCCCTTTACGCCTATGAAACTGACGATTCCTCAGAAACTTGCTCATCTGGCCCCAAATTTGGACCAGTTGAGGATAGACCCAATTTTTCAGCAACGTCAACATTTTTCGCGTATCGGATCATTCAGTACTGAGAAATCTTGAGATTCGTGTTTAGTAGTGAAACCTCATCAGCGTCAAGATATATTTTACAGTACGCGTTTCTCCGGATGAGGCTGACCATCTGGCGCCAAATTTTGATCAGAGGATACTCGACCCAAAGCTTTGATTATTCCAACTTTTTTTGCAAATCAAATCACTCGAAAATGCATTTAGCATAATTTCAGTGCCAAATCATCACATCAAGGGCACTGTGAAGACTGCTGGCTAGCGGGGAAGTCCATCTTTCTTCGCCTTATTTCGAAAAGAAATATAAAAGGCTGACCTGTCGGTCTTTTATATGCAAAACGTCTTTCTTTCTTTCGCTTTCACGGACTGCACCTGGACTTTCCCCCGTGTCATGATCCCATCTGGACAAACTCATTTTTTTCTCTTCCTCACTTTTCACCCAATCCCAAAACCACCTCCATCACACGCCCAAGGTCACCAGCTCTCCAACACTTTTTCCCGCGTCCCGTTGGCACCTCTGGAACGTGCGCAATCGCTGTTTTCCTCTTTTTTTTCTTTTACGCGTCCGGGTGCAACGCGTCGCGCCCAGTCCCGTTTAATCCCGCCCGGCATTGTTGTGCAACCTCAGTGGCAGACCCCCGTCCGTCGTTGGTCGCCATCGCCGTGGCTCTTCCCCCCTGTTTCCCCCCCCCTTTTTTTTCCCTTTTTTTTTCTTTCTTGTGTTTCCTGCCTGTTTCCTTCCTTTTTTTTTCTTTTCTAATTTCTTCACCGTTCTCAACACCAGCATCGCTCGCTTTTCTCTCTCTCTGTGTTGTTGAACCAATAAAAGTGGGGGTTCTCCCTCATTGCCATGACCGATCCGTCTTCAGCGCCTTCAAGCTCACTGCCGCCCGCGCCCCGCCGCATACGAGGCTATGCAGCCCGTCAAGATAGAGCGCCGTGCAGCCCGCCACGCCGAGCCTATCATAACCCTGTTGTTGACGTGCCTCGAACGAGCCGAACGCGTCGACAACGACGCCCGCGCACACTTCATGACCAGTATAGGGACGAGGAGAGGAGGGAGCTGGGTCATGACACCCCATCTTTCCATGACTGCCCCTCTCTTTGATGCTGATTCCCTCAATGCCATTCAAGCCCGTTTTGAGCAATTGGATGCTCAAAACCGTGAACTCCAAGCCCGCTTGGACGCCAGGGGGGATGCTAATCCCCTCATGGTACGCGACCCCAATCTCGAGTACCGACTCCCTGGCGTGGATTTCCATCCATCCGAGGAAATGCTCGCCGCCTTCCCGGACATGGACCAGGATTTCTTTCAGCGTCCCTTGGACGACCTGTCCCGCCGTCGATTCCTCCACGATTGCCCTCGCAATCTCGCTCGCGCGCGATTTGGAACCCCCTCTCCTCAATCGCGTCCCTGGACAATCGCAAGCCCTTCAACAGACTGGTAGGCAATTGCGCAACCTCCAGTATCGCGCTGCGGCCCTCGTCCGCCCCTTGGACTGGTTTGTTTACCAAGCCCGCCCTCCAGTCCACCTGGACCCGTCGACGCGTGGCGCACCCTGGACTCGCCGAAGAACCAACTCATCTTCGTCTTGTTGGCCACCAATGTTACGCCCAAAGAGAAGCAGTGCAATGGGGCGGCATACACGCGTTGTTCCGTCACCTTTCACCCGCGCCCCGATCCCACCCTCTGCTGCCCCGTCGCTGTATGTGTTTTACGCGTACCTCCGCAAATTCGACGCGTCCACTAGGGCGGCACGCTCCCCCCCTCATCCTGCTCGCCCCGATCACCGTCGCATTGTACCCATTTTTCGTGTGCGTGCAAACCCGACGCGACCAGTCAAGGCCTCGACGATTGCATGCTTCATATATACTGTATATTCGCGATATCATGGTGTGCGTGCGACGCGATCCCCAACGATTTCCAAGGGCTCATGGAACAGATCGCTAGTGCAAACATGGTCATCAATGCAAAAAAATGCAAATTATTCAAAACGATCCCCAAGGCACGCGCTGCTCTCGGCGCCACGCTCGGCTCCCAAGCCGGCACCAACGTCGAGGACATCGTTGCGCGCGGCGCATGGTCCTCGCGCGAGACATTTGAGAACAACTTCTACCGCATCTCCTCGCAACATCGGACCAATTTCACGCTTGTCACTCTGGACGACCCCACTACGTGCCAGCAGTCTTCACAGTGCTCTATTACAGTACGTAACCGGCCAAACGTAGTGCTGGCCTTACTACAGTACATCATAGAGCACAAGAAGACTGCTGGGATCTCTTGCCCACCCGCCCGCCTTCTTGTTTTCTTGTTTTGCCTTTCTCGCTCTCTCTCTCTCTCAGACGATTTGCATATAAAAGACCGACAGGTCAGCTTTTTATATTTTTTTTTCGAAATATGATAAAGCAGAGAAGATGTCACGGCCCAGCCCTAGGCGCACGGGCAAAGTGTCGAAACGCGTGCACGTGTCAGCCCGCAAAGGCCTGAGGCGCGTGTAGCGCGCCGATGGCCGCTCGATTAAAAAAAAAAAGCAAAGCAATAATCCAGGCAAAAGCAGCACCAATTCCCATAGGCCAGCCCCTTTTGATTGCCAACTTTCCTCCCTCGGCTACTCGATGCCACAATTGGCACTGGGCGTTTTATTTACACGCTGTCCTGTCAACACGTCCCTTTTCGGCTACGCCACACCCATCTTTGTCAAGGCGCGTCCATTCTTGTCCATTCACGTCCATTTTTGTTACCCTCGTTTTCTCCACGCGCTTGGCACCCTGTTCTCATCTGCAAGATACTCCTTTGCACACCCAATGGCCAAGGTGAAGAGGAAAAGGCATACAGTAAATATAGCTCATTATCGCCCAAGTCTCGCCTTTTCTCTTCACCTCCTGGGACATCTGACATCTCTCTCTCGTCCAACCTCTACCTTGCCTGCCTGCCTGCCTGCCTACCCATTTGTTTTCCCCGTCCTTTATCCTTGTTTTTTTTTCTTTCTCTCTTGTCAATTAAAATTCATTCAAATGGCATTCTACACTTTCGAATGTAACAAACCTGCCCCTTCGAACAACCCGCGAGTCACCGTGCTCTGGTACCCTTTCATTACAAGCATGGCCCCTGACAGAAGAAAGGTGAACTTCCCCCGCCGCTAGCTAGTAGTCTTCTTACATACCGGTACGTACTGTAATAAAAAACAAGACATGTCTGCCGGGGGTGTGATTGGCGCAGCAATCCGAGGATCTACGTACAGTAAATTTTACTGACCTACAGTAGTAAAACGCACGCCGACTGACCCGCTTTCAAAATCGCTACGTAAAAATCCCAATTTATAAAAATCAACACTGCAAACTAGCAAATGGTCGCCCAGCCGTGAAAATTACGTACCGGTATTGTCATTTGTGCGTTTTGCATACTGTATGTTGTTCTTCTCGAAAACAAAATAAAAACCGGAGGTTCATCTGGCCGTTGACGAGAAAATCTATATTTCTCCAGAACGTTACAATTTCGAACATCCAGCTGGCCCGTTAAAAAGTAATTTGATCATGCTGAAAAGTGAAAACTTCTACAGTAGTACAGTACAAGTCTAGTAATATGATACGTAATACTGTAAGACGTGCGCGGCGGACATTTTGTTCCAGGCAGCCTTGCAAAGCCGATGCGCAACCTTTTTACACCTGCTGCGACGACGCCAGATTTAAAATTTCAACTCCAATTTTCTCGGGAAGAAACAAGGCGGCCCACAGCAGGTTTGCAGTGACAAAAGATGCAGAATTTGATTCTCCGTCAATTGAAAAAAGTTTCAGTGGCGTGCGACCAAAACTGGTCGAGAAATCCATGAAGTTTCTAAATTTTGACTTGATCGCATTTTGCTCGTGATCCGCCAAGTCAACCCCCAATTTTTAATGCAGATTTGCTTAGAAAGCTGGGGACAATGCATCAAATAAGATGACTCTCAAAGCGCCGATGTGTTGGTTGCCAAACGGATTTCAGTTTTCTTGGGGCCTCAGTCAATCAAATAAAAGGACCCTCCAGGAGCATTTTGACCTGACCAGCAACTTTTTCTAAAATTCGAAAAAATCATTTCACCACCAAGAATTCATTGCAGCGCCACGAAACTTTCCCATCTATACTGTAGGATTTGGCTCCTCTCTTTTCAGAAAAAATTAAAACCCCGACACCAATCATCTGGCTCGACGAGAAATTTGACATTGCTGAAAATTTGACTGTAGCGCGTTAAAAATCATTCCGCGGTTAAATCGTGCATCAATCATCGAGAAATTTCACCACATGGTCAATTCGTGCCTCTTTTTTCAGAAAAATTGCAAGCCGGAGATCGATCAGGTTGTTGTCGAGGCAATCGCCAATTTCACAAAAACTTGCAAATTCAATCTGAACGCCAAAGACAAGGATTGGAGCATTGCCAAATCAATACCATTTGGTCATTTCCGCGCGTTTATTTTCAAAAATCATTAAACACAGAGACCAGCCCGTGGAGTTGTTGACAATTTGCCAATTTTTCAAAGATTTTCACAAATGCAATCTTAGACACCTCAAACCATGACAGTGGATCGCCTTCAAATCTTTGCAAAAGGCCATTTTGTCGTGTATTTTTTCACATGCCATTAAAAACCAGAGGTTTATGGAGTCGCTATGCCGATAAATCAAAAACGTCGACATTTTCACAATTTTCACAGGTCTTGGTCAAATCCTTCTTTGATCGCCATGAAACTGTCACCATTCAAAAGAGACACGCTCAGATGTCATTTCCAGTATGTTTGTTTAACCGATGTGTGAACTTTGTACGCTTGTGAAAGCCATTCAAACATTTCAAAGTTTTTCAAACTCGATGTTCTCGTCAACGGATTAGACTACACACGGTGCTTTTAACATGTGGAAGGCACCTCTTGCATCTCTATCGAATGAGACTAGTTTCATCGATGGTTGGCTAAAACTCGCAGAGAAAATTCACCTTTTCATCAAAAACTTTGATTGCTTTTTGCTTGACAACGGTCTAATAAACTTGTAATTTTTATTCCAGTTTTACTAACAAACAGGGCGCAAAGCATCTAATGGAATGACTTGCAGTGCGCTAGCTTGGGTTTTAACTTTTTGCATCGGTCATTTCACAAGCTGCAGCCCAGTCAGCGCACAAAAATGTGCAAATTAAAAAAAATAAAAAATCCCATGCAATCCACGCACCTTAATTTGGAAGTGTCAAATCTTAAATTTTTGCTAAAAAAATTGCCACAAAGTAGGCGATTTTCCCCAGTCGATCGGCGTTCATGCGTTGCTTTTTAAATATTTTTCTTAACTTGGGGCGACCTGTCATTGTGTCTGCCAATAGCAAACTGTCGGAATTACCTGTTTGGGCTGCATTGATCACTCGGAGTTCGAATTTACCCGTTTTTGGGATTTAGATGTGTGACCCCTGAATTTTTCAAAAGTGGTCGTAGCGCTTTGGGGGTTTAAGCTTTTTTGTTGCAAATTTTGCGCTGATTGCGATGCAGCAATTTTCGAGCGGGGCCGACCATGCAGATGGCGAGATGAATGCAACATAGTACAAATGTCAGGGTTTTGGCATTTTCGAATCCAAAAAAAAAATCGGGCGGGTCCGTCTTGAGCACTAGGCCGTAGTAGTTTATGCCGCGACGCGTTTTTCATTGGCGGGCGAGCAGGCTGTAAAAAAATTTCTGGAGGCACAGCAAGCCGGCAAAGTCTGAAAAACGCGCTCTTTGGTTTTTAAAAGGCAAATGTTGTGTACGTTTTTGTGCAGTGTAGCGCGATGCTTCAGGCATTGAAATGGTAGCTCGCGTCGGTTTCTGTCCACTGAGATTGACACATGAACGGACCATGCACGGCATTTGCATATAAAATCACAAATCTTGAAAATAATAGTTCTTATTTTCATTTATCGGTCGCTTACAGACTATTTTAAAAGTAATATGGCACGCTTGGTGATTGCAGCAAGGGCCATCAATGATCTGACCAACTTTTGAGAGGTACGTGACATTGTGACTACAGAATCAGCGTCGTGGAACAAGCGGTGCATTTTTTTCTTAGCATTTACAGTATTGGTGCCCGCTTCTCCGGCTATCACACCATGAAATTCTTACTGAATGCCGTCTAACAAGAACCTCCACGTCAAAGTCCAAGATGATCTGCAACTGCCACATCAAAAGATGAACAATATCATATCTTAGAGACAGCAGACACAACAACAGCACGATTGATTTGTATGATATATGATACAACATTTTGAACGATCTACCGGTACATATCATTATTTCTTCTCGTTCATCGTTTAATGCATTATTATTTTCGAAGAAATCAGGGCACTTTTTGATGTAAAGCAAGCGTGTTCTTTTATTTTACAAATTAAAAGCATAGGAAAACAAGGAGGAAAAAAAAAAGGAGTCTACCAAATGCCACTGCCAGTGGCCTCTAGGTTGGCGGCGACGTAGGGCTTGGATTGCTCGACAAAGCGGACGCCCAGGTCTTCTAATTGCTCCAGGATGGGCAGGTACACGTGCGGCTGAACGGGGCGGTGAACACCAGGCTCTTGGATGCGGCCATCCAGCACAAGCTCCGTTGCCATTGCCGCAGGCAGGCCCACTGTCTTGGCCATCGATGTCGTACCATTCTCCTCGCCAAATTGCACAAGGGTCGACGTCAGTGTTTCCTAAAAAGATCGAGCAAAAGATGAGCGCATTGAACTTGCTTTTTTTTTGGTCTTTTTTTTTTTTTTTTTTTTTTTTTTTGCGTACGCGATTGCCATTGACATCCTCGATGCCGAATTCGTGATGCATGGCGCACATGTCACGCTCGCCAGGTGCGTAGCTGAGTTGCTTGGTGAGCAAGACAGAGAAGAGGTCGAGAGCGGCGAGCTTCTGGTCGGCGGGGAAAGCCATGGCATCGGTACCCTTGCGCAAGAACGCCAGAGCTTCAGCCACCTGGTCGATAATGCCCTGGTGGTTAGTTGCCAGCGCTTGACCCAGAGGCACGCGCGGCACCATGTAATCAAAGTATTGAGCCTACAATAATCAAAAGAAAAAAAAAAAGAGAGAGGTGAGCGAGGAGGATGGACAATACCGAGAAAAAACAAGCAAATTTACCCAGGTCTTGAGGTCCAAAGGCGTCTTCATCTCCAAGAACCCAAGCTTTTTGAACGCATAGAGCAAATCCGAGTAGCCCTGGTAGCGAAGTGTGCCGCGGAACATGGTATCCATCTGATCAAGGGAGCCAAGACCATAAATGTCGGCATAGCCGAGGGCATTGCGGTTGGCCAGACCCTCAAAGACAAAGCCGCGGTACGCAGTCTCAACGCGCGGGAAATGGTTCTTTAGCAGGTCATCGCCGCTGATGCTGATTTCCTTGCCATTGGCCCAATAGACGGCGTCGTTGCCGCTGGCCGTCAGCACGCCACGTGGCGACCAGCTAAACTTGTAACCCAGCGGCACGTTGGACGCGTCCGGCGCAGGCAAACCACCGCACCACGACACAAACGAGCGCACCTTTTTGCCCTGCTGCTTGCATTCGTCAATGATCTTCATGGCCGACATGTGATCGATGCCCGGGTCGAGCCCGACCTCGTTCATGATGACCACACCGGCATCCTTGGCGCGCTGCTCCAGCGCCTGCATCTCGGGCGACACGTAGCTCGCCGTCACCATGGGCTTGCGCTTGGAAATACAAATGTCCGCCACCTTGGTGTGCAAAAAGGCAGGCACAAAGCTAAAAAATTGGAACAAAAATGGGATCAGT
This sequence comes from Gongronella butleri, assembly GCA_025201375.1. Lineage (NCBI taxonomy): Eukaryota > Fungi > Mucoromycota > Mucoromycetes > Mucorales > Cunninghamellaceae > Gongronella > Gongronella butleri. Next base: position 53,988 of record JAIWZP010000032.1, on the reverse strand, counting down.
TGACCATCATGGATTGAAACAAAAGAGAGAGAGAGAGGCTCGTACCTGACAATGACATCAGCTTGTTCGATGCACGCTTGCAGCTGATTGTTATCGGCAATGTCCAGGGCAATGGCCTCGGCATTGTCGTGCGATGCTGTCAATTTCTGCGCCTCAGGCAGCATGTTGCTAGCAACAACCATGTGCACATCCTTGCGGCGCGTCAGATGGTCAACGAGCGGGCCGGCCACCATCCCGGAGCCAAGAACAAGCACCTTTTTCTTTTGCGCTGGCAATTGACGCGTCAAATCTTGATGCTCCGCAGTCAACTTGCCGTCCTCGGCAATAATCGAGTTGCGCAGCGTCGGCGACCACTCGCGTGGCGACTTGCCAGGCTGGATCTGATTATAAAAAAAATATGAGCACGCGAATCATCATCATCTTCATCATAAAAAGATGGCCTTACCATCTCTTTCAAGTGAGGGTACAACTTTTCGCTGAAGAATTGACTGCTGTCTTGAGGAAGCTCGGCAGGCAGAATGTCAATGCCCATCACCTGAATGCCAGGGCCCTCAGGACTATAAAAAAAACGGGGGGGGGGAGGAAGAGCAGGAGTCAATGGATGTCGCAAAATCGTCATGCTAGCCCCCATTTTGCTTACTTTTGGTGCTCGACATCCTTGATGGCGTCATAGTAAAAGAAGCCATTGTCAATGGACGTGCTGTGCGACAGACACTCGAACGCGCCCTATTGAAAACGAGGATGAGATGTTGCTGATACTCTTTTTTTTTTTTTTTTTTTTTACCCTGATATCGCACACAATGTCGCCCAGCGCCATCATCTTGCCAGGCAAGATTTGGCCCTGTTGCTGCTTGAGCTGGATCTCGCGCAATTGTTCATTGGTCAAGAGGCGCGGGTAGCGCTTGTCCCAGTAAGCGCCGGTGACGACTGTGTTGACAAAAGGTGCGATCTTGTCGTGGAAGCGTGAGTGGAAGAGCTCGGGCTTGTGCAAATACTCATCGTAATTTTCCATGGGCTTGCCACCGGCCTTTTCCATGTAGTGATGCACATCCAGATGCGTCCCGTACACCTTGTTTAGGCGCGGATCTGTCCAAAAAAATAAAAATACAAAAATCAGCCTCACGCATTTCACCAATCGAATGCGAGACTTTACTCTTGTCCTTGACCAGCTTGGCCAGGTCCTCGGGGGCGACCATTTCGTGGGGCAGCTCCTTAAAAATGTCCATGGCGCCGTGCGCAACATTGCCGTCCCCGGTAAATGCGAAAACAAGCGGACCAAACGACGATGGCGTGCCCTGGTCCTCAATCAAATTGCCCAATTGGCTGACAGATAGCTTGGCCGACGCCAGGGACGGGTACGTGTGTGCCATGCCTTGGTACTAAAAGCAACAAAAAGCAAAAAACAAAGAAAAAAAAAGGTGGTCAGCACGCCTGATATCTTTTTTTTTTTTTTTTTTTTTACCATGAACGGCGTACTGTGGCCCATGCCTAAGAAGCGATGACCCATGCCGTGCAGCGTGTCGATCATGCCTGCTTTGCCTGCGAATTCGCCAAAAGCGACGAGACGCTTGTGTCCATCCTTCATCAGCTCGTAATCAATGAGACGAATTTTCTAAAGGGGGAGGTGATCATGTGGTCGCGCGTGAGTTTGGCCTGTCGTTTTTTTTCCCACGGCATTTTTGTGCCGCACGCGTCTTCCCCCTTTTGTTTCTTTTTTTGGTTGTTTTACCTTGTCGAGGATGTTCTGCAGCATGGGCATGTTGGATGGCGTGCCCTTGTGCGTGTGCGAAAAGAACACATACGTCTTGTCTTTTAAGAGAGACTCAGTGGGTACTTCCTTGATGCCAAGAATGATATCGGCCGATGACAGGTCCTCGGTCACAATGGCACCCGCCTATTTTGGACAAAATTCAGACGTCAATGTGTTTTGTTTCCCAATTTTTTCTCTTTCTCCCTTTGTTCTTCGTACCTTTTGGTACTCGCTATCGGTGAAGATGCGCTTTGTGCTTGGCTGAACATAGACCTGGGTGCCTGTTTCGTCAATCAGGCGCTGGACCGCAGCAGGTGTGAGCGGTGCGCGTCGTTCCCAGCGGCTCTTATCTTCGCGGCGGAGCCCCAAGGACCGGTAGCCGCCCGTGGACGGTGACGAATGGCTGCCATGGTATTTGTAGTGCCTGGATGACGTGGTGTAGCATCGTCGCATGGCTTTTAACGCACCAAAAGTATACATTTTGTAAAAAAAGAAAAAAAAATAAAAGCGAAAAAAAAGAGCGATGAAACAAAGTGATGGCTGGTTGGGCAATGGAGCTCTCCCTTTTTTTTTTAAAATACGTGCGGGCCTTGATTTTCTGCATTTTCTCACGAATCGTGGTAAAAAAAGGGCATCTCCAGGCCTGCTTGTGCCACAGGCTGGCGCCACGCCCCCCTCTCTTGTCTCCCCCCGCGGCTGGTGCAACCATTGCCACCGCACAACGATCATAGCGAACCCTATCTTTTGTCGAAATAGTGTATCATAAAAGCTCACATGTGGGAATCCGGCTGCTAGGTTACGATCACGCACGATGATTGGGCCGCCCCGCGCGCAAGTCGTAACACATGCGCCCCCGCTGTCTTTCTCAGGCTCACGCTGTTATCTGTTCGGTTTGTCATGCTCCGTGGGCACCACGCACGCGTCAATTCCAATAATATAAAAAATAAGGAAGAACAGCGTGTACCTTGCTTGGCTCACACCGGCTCGCCGGCTTTCTCGATGAAACACGTCCAATGTGATCAAAGGAGTCAGAATGGCGCCCATTGGCCAATGAGGCGAGGGTTCCTTTTTTTTTTTTTTTTTTTTTTTTTAATGTTCATCACTCTTTATGCATGGGCGGCGCAGCCAGATAAAAGCTCAACAATGGCGCACCTTTTTGGATCAAATGTGATTATTGCGAGGATGACTTTTTGCCTCTTCTGTCATCATTGCCGCAGGCACTTTTTTTTTTTTTTGGCTGGTCAACCGTGACAGGGCACACAAAAGAGGAGCGATTTTGATCTGGCAAAAACCCAATCGGTAATAAGACCGACGATTGCCTGGTAGCGATTGAGTCATCGGCCAATCAGCATCCACTTATAATGACCCTTTTTTTTTTTTTCTTTCTGTGCCATTCTGTCCTTTTCTTTCTTTTTTTCCATCTTTTTTCTTTCTCTTTTTACCCTGCCCTTCTCCCTTTGTATTTACATTCCACCATGGCCGTCACATATCCTCTTGTTGAAATCTTGCCCGCCACGCGCAACGATGTGCCCTTGATTTTGCAATTCATCAAAAAGCTGGCTGCGTACGAGAAGCTTTCGCACGAGGTGGTTGCAACCGAGGAGATCTTGCTGCAGAACCTGTTTGACGGTCCCCAGCGGTACGCCGAGGTGGTGATTGCGTATTGCCAGCGCGACGCAGACACGGCTCGCGTGCCTGTGGGCTTTGCGCTGTTTTTCCACAACTTTAGCACGTTTGTCGGCCGCCCCGGCCTGTACCTGGAGGATCTGTTTGTCGACCCTGAATTCCGGGGTCTCGGCATCGGCAAGAAGCTGCTTGTGCAACTGGCGGTCATTGCCAAGGAGCGCCAGTGTGGACGTTACGAATGGGTCGTCCTCGATTGGAACGAGCCTAGCTTGCAATTCTACAAGAGCCTTGGCGCCAAGCCCCACAACGAATGGGTCATCCACCGTGTCGACGGCGGCTCGCTCGACGCCCTCGCCAACATGTAAAAAAAAAAAAAAAAAGTGGAGAAATCGACAACTCCGCTTTTTTCTCTTTTAATCGCCCCAATGCCTCGCCCATCTCCCCTTGATCCCGACTTTCTAGTTCCCACTCTCTCTTTTGTAATGTACTTTTATCATAGACGTCACATAAAAATTTGCCCAATTGTTTTCACTTTTTTATGGATTTGGACAAAGCATCTAGGGTTTGGTTGACGAGCGGATGTGAGCGGATGTCGTACTTGCGTGCAAAGCTTGCGAGTGTATTGTATGTCTTTGCATCGGGTGGTGCTGAGGCGTGCATTTCACCAATGACATCTGCGGCGCACATCCAGCGGCCAAGCGGGTCTTCTGCAGGCGCGACGCGACAGAGGAACTCAATGTAGGAATTGTGGTGATTTGTGTTGAGGACAAAGCCAGGGAGGTCGCGCAGGAGGTGCCAGATGGCGACGCCGCGGCGGTAGGCGCCATTGTGGCCGCAGGCATCGAGCACAATGGCAACGGATGCGGCATCAAACTTGCGTTCGGCCAACAAGGTGTCCCACACAAAGAGCACTTGGTCGAGCTGGTCGGTGCGGCTGTAGCCATTCATCAGGGCATTGTACACACGCACATCGGGATCGAGCTGCATGTCCATTTTTAGTAATCGATGGATGGTGGCGAGTCCGTCGGCATCTCCAGCATGGGCGCATGCGTGCAACAGCGAGGTATATGTGTAATTGTTGGGCTGGACGCGCAATTGCCTCATGTCGGCGAAGAGCTGCAGGGCAGAATCGAGTTGGGGCGTGGCAACGCGTGTCAGGGCATTGATCACAATGGTATAAAATCGCACATCCAGTTCAATGGGGTCCGGATGCCTGTCGCGAAGCACATAGTACATGGCCATCGCCTCATCGGGCTGCCCTGCACGAATGTAAGCCGCGGCAAGGTGGGTATACGTGACCACATCCGCCACACGCTGAATATCCTTTCGAAAGATCCGATCGTACACCCATTGAGCAAGATCCACACGACCCTGCCTTGCGACACGGTGCAAGAATGCATTGTACACCATCGTCGACAGGGGCACAGGCGGAGAAACCAAAAAGGCAAGGACGCGTGCCATACTGATCTCATTGTTGTTGCTGTTGCCTTTTAACGATAATGGGTGTGACTGATCGACGCGTGTCATGGCGCGTTCAACGTCTTTGGAAGAAACCATGGCGGCGCCGTGGCCCAAATTGCCCATCATTACACTGAGTGCCTGGTCGTCGGGCTGGACCGTGTCAATGGCCGCGATCATCTTGTCCAGAGCCGTGCCAAGCTGATTTGTGTGTGCATGCATCGATACCAATAACGAAAAAGTCGATGCATCGGGTCTGGATGCGTAGTCGTTGCCATGGATACGCGACGCCATGGCCAATGCGCGTCCATGCGTGGACAAGGATGGATCGGATGATTGCAAAAGGCGCCGAGTCGCGTCGCCAGCGACGTGCATATGTTTTTCCACGAGATCCAGCGCATCGTCCCATGCACCAAGCACGTTGATTTGAAACGCGAGCGCCGTGTTGAGTGTGGTTGTATCGATTTTCGCGCCTGGAAACAAGAGCCGCGGCAAGATGGACGTGCCAAACGGTGCATTGTGTGTCTGAGTGGCGATATGAAGCATTGTTGCGTACGTGTATCTGTCGGGCATCTTTGGCAATTGTCGGTACAGCTGCATGGCCGCGTCGAATTCTTGATTCTTGGTCAGCATGGCCAGCACCGTGTTGTACGACACAATGTCCAATTGGTCGCTGGGTGTCGCTTCGAGCAAGGCACGCGCTTTGCTAACCTCGTTTCGTCGCTTGTAGCCGCTCAAAAGTGCATTTGTCGTCAAAGCCGTGCGTGGAATGCCGCGCGCCTCCATTGTCTGCACCACTCGCTCGGCCTGCGCCATCTGCCCATGTAAACAAAGGCTCACAATCACCTGGTAATAGTCAAACGCGTCAGGCTCAAGCCCGGCCTTGTGGACCATCTCCTTGTCCACAACCATACGCTGCATCCAGTCCAAATCCTCAAAGGAGGAGCTCCCCTTGGCCAATTTCAACAGAGGCCGCCACACCTTGTGCCGATCAAGACCCGCATATAAAAGCCCTTGCGCATCGCAAAGCCGCCCTTGTCGGATCGCAGCCTGCAATGGCTGCGCTGCCAAACTCTTGCCACGACGAGACAAGGACTTGCCTGCTGCCATCGTATGGGCACATGCGCCATGCCGCGGCAAAGCGCGCAACCGCCCCACCACATTGACAAGCAGCATTGGCCAAAAAAAAATAATTAAAAAAGAGGGGAAGAAAAAACGAGGGAAAAAAAAAAAAAAGGGCCCGGAGGGAAAGGAACCCAAAAAAAAAAAAAAAAAAGTGGCAGCGGGCCAAAAAAGTGGCAGCTCGTTGAAAAGAGAGGCAGCCAGCTAGCCGTACCGGTCAATGAACGTGCCCTCACAGAATATCCACTATTCATTGGCGCGCCGTTGAATGTTTTTGAATGCAAAGGATATCAACGCGCGTACACAACGCGTCAAACGCGCCCAAAGTCTGTTAAAAATGTAGGCTACCCTCGCGCTGCCCTCGCTCCAACATGCCCGTAGAAGCCTGTGCCTCTCTTGCACCGCTCCCACTTCTTAACGCACGGTCTGTAGCATCAGGTAGCATGTACCGCCACTTTTCTGCCGTTAAATCGCGCAAACAAAGAAAATCCAGGCAAAGGTACATTTGTTCTTGGAAAAAAATGACCCATTTGATGCGGAAAACCAAGCTCTTTCGAATGAGCCGCTGATCGAGGGTCTACGATGCCCAGAGTGTCGAGGAAACACAAATTTCGAAAATCATGATTTTTACCTGGGGTATACTCAGGATGGCAAAAACGGGAAAATCAAAGTGCTCCAAATGCACTCCCATGTTGACCCGTAACAGGGCATCAACAATGACGAACGACCACGGTGTCAGCGAACTGAGTCAGCTTGGCCATTGGCTCGTAAACGGCAATTGTTGTGGAAAAAGGTCTCATTTTCGTGCAAGGGGCAAGTTGGTGAAAACGCGTCGTAGTGTCCCCAAAATTGATTCCACAACGAGAGAACAGCGTGACGCGTGTTTCCCTCATACATATCGCAAGGGATCAGGTTGCAAGTTGCCACGAAAAAGCCGGTTCCGCGAGACACTCATTTTACATGATTTTCAAAGCGTGGCTGCACGTGACACAGCCAAGTGACACGATTGTTCGACACGTATTGCGTGCGCCAAGGCCATGGCTATCTGATGAATGCGTTGGATCCGCGCCATCGCGCTTTCCCGCCTCGCGCGACGCGCTCAAAGAAAAACGTGTATATCCACTTTCCTCGGAATTGAGTAGATGGACCCTAGTTTTTTTTTGCACATCTGATGCTCACTCAATGAGATCTGCACTGTGGCCAAGTTTTGCGCATATCCGAGGACCTCGATTTCAAATTTTTCGACGCGGCCCCATTTCGCCCATTTTTGAAAAAACAGTGCAGGTTGCTCAAATCGGGGTCTACAGCGTGCTAAAGTGGGCTCGTTTGACGCCTCTCGTCGTGCATTCTTCATAGTGTCACCTAAAAGGTGAAGTGTTGGGCTTGACAAATGGTCTTTAGCAAAAAAAAAAAAAAAAATAAAAATAAAAAAAAAAAAAAAGCGGCATGTTGCATTTTTTTTTTTTTGTTTTGGGTAGTGTTACGCCGACTTTTTGACACTCGCTCGGAACACTCTCGTGCCTGCGGAGGTGGAAATGCATGACAGATTGTCGGATGGCAGGATGGTGCCACACACGCACTGTTCAACTTGCAAAAGTGTGAAAAAAGCGGCAAAAGTGCTTGTGTTTTGGAGAGATCGCGTTGAGATCTCAGTGACTAGGTGTGTAATCGATTGTAATTTGTCAGGCATGCTTGTCCATTTGTATTCGCAATTTCGAGCTTCCGCAAGCGTGAAAAAAAAATCAGTCAGCATTTCAGCAAGTGCCCGAGAAAATGCACAAAGGCACGATTTTCAGCCACTTTTTGGTCAGCTATGATTGCACAACAACATTTTGACAGTTGTCTCATGAAAAAAAAGAAGAAAAGAGAGGTCAAGAGGGTGATACGTATTTTTTTACTCGAACTGCCAGAGAACTTGGTGAGAAAAAGAGGATTTATGATATCAAGGAATAAAAGCAGTAAATGGGAACGCGGGGATAAACGTGAATATGATATTAGAGTGAGACAGGGCGACCTAGAATTTGGAAAGATGGTCAGAGAAAGATAAAAAAATAGGGGGGATACACGGAAGTGGGGCAGAGTGCCCTACCTTGAATTGTGTGATATGATATAAAGTAAGAATTGGGCAATGTCATTGGCCTTTTGAGTGCACCTGGCTTTGCGTTCCTTGGGAACGGGGAAGGGGGATCAATAGTGTGGGAAGGGGGAAGGGCTCCAATGTACGTGGGCTTGTCTTGTACACGTGTTTTGTGCAGCCTTTGCAACAATCGAGGCTGGAGATGATGTCCAGCACACTGTCGAGCCGCGCCAGGAAGTATGGGATACCGTTCAAAGCCATGGGAATCGCAGTCAAATTGTACATATCGGAGTGGCTCGATGGAATCGTAAAAGGTTGTATGCGGCCTTTTTTTTTAAAAAAAAAGGGAAAGAACAATTGCGTAAGATATTTTTTTACGCGTGCGTCCTCTGTCTTACCGATTGTCATGAAGCAAAAGACGTGCTCAAGCTGATTCTCATTCTGGTCCATGTCCGGGAATGCGGCGAGCATTGTTTCGGATGGATGGAAATCCACGCCAGGGAGTCGCTACTTGAGTATGGTGTCGCGTACCATTAATTGATTGACATCCCTGGCGTCCAAGCGGGATTGGAATTCACGATTTTGAGCATCCAATTGCTCAAAACGGGCTTGAAAAGCAGTGAGTGATTCAGCATCAAAGAGAGGAGCAGACATGGAAAGACGGGGGGAAGTCCAGGTACTGTAACGGTATCTTTTAAAGCACAAGCCCAGTCGGACTGGGATCCGATCTCAATTTGGCAGGCAATCGGACTGAGCCTAAAATACTCTCTTTTTTTTTTATGCGGGCCCGCAGGGCCCGCAAGCCCAGCACTTTTTTTTTTCTCTTTTTTTTTTTTTTTTTTTTTTTTTTGCGCTTAAAATGAACGAACATCGTGATTGTGCGTCATTTGGTGGTTGCCGGGCAATCAACCACAGGTGCCTATTGTGCTGTGTGCAATAATGGATGTCTTGAAAGAATAGATGGCTGGTGCTTACCCGCGATTATGCCTTTAATTTCAAAAATCGCCTCAAAGGCGACCAATTCATCACTGCATTGCTCTGGAATGCGTCGAAACGTGAAAATTCCAGCAAGAAACCATAGTAGAACTCAACTTGCAAAACTCAACTTGTGGCTGTTACAAGCCATTGGGGGGATGGTACACGCAAAACAAAAATATGCCGTTTCGAGCGCCCGAGAACAAATCGAAAATCAGGTCTGTAGATTTCTGCCAAACTTGCACACAAGATGAAGCGCATGTAGAAACCTCTGAAAACAACCAAAAGGGGCGGGATCTGTCTGTTCAATGACGAGCAATTGAAGATTTTGCATTTTATTTCAACCGCGAATTGCACGGGAAAAACGCGTTCATAGAGTCGCGCCGACGCGTCCATAGCAAAAGGTAACCCAGGTGCATGGATTTGACAAGGAACAGTCGCGTGTCACTCGACGTCTGACGCGGTTTTTATTGTGAAACTGAAAAACAATCTAAAAGAGAACAAAAATAATCAAGAAATCAAAGAAAAAAATGATGCGCAATACATAGAGCGTAAAAAAAAAAAAAAAAAAAACTGGTGCTGCGATGCGGCGAAGGTAATGAAATCGGAAGGCTAGAAAGCTATTTTTCGCAATTTTGGCGCTTTTCACGGTTGAGGTACTCTCGATACTTGGGCAGGCTGAAGCCGAGTACATTGCGCTGCTTGTCGTGGTTTTTGGCGGCTTCAAGGCACGCAATTCCTTCGTCGTCGGCTGTTTTTTCAATGGCGTCGTACAGCTCTTTTCGGCGCAAGAAAAAGCGCGACTCCGAGCTTGATTTGCGCCAAGTTGTCCCGTAGGATTTCTCCAACATGCGCACGGACGTCATGTGGGGCGGCTGAGGCTCGACATACTCTCGCCACACACCTTCCATGGACTGCAAGTGTCGATTCATCGTGAAATCTGGGATCTTGGTCGTGGATGACGGTGGTTCAGCGGGGGACAATGCCGCGGGCGAATAAGATGCCTCAGCTGATGCAATTGGTGCAGAGGTGGACGCGGTGGCAGGGGGCATTGGGACGGAAGAGGGTGGATGAGTGGCACCGGACGAAAAATACGCGTGGCCTCGGGCAAAGATGTCTTGCCAAAGCTGACGCGTCTGGATCCCATCGTTTTTCATGCCCTGAAACTTCCCGTCAAGAGCATCAAAGCCCGCGTCGGTGGATTCCTTGATGGAATTCAGCAGGCCAAGCATCAAAGACGTGCGGTCGTCCAGAATGCTCGTCAATTGCGGCAGTGCTAGGGCCAGGCGCTCACCGGAGGAGAAGCGCGTCTCGTCATGGCGCATTCGCTCCAACAGGCGAGACTCAAAGTCTTGAAATGCGGTCGTGCTGAAGATCGGGCAGCTTTTCCACAAAAAGTGGTCAGGGTAAAGCTGCCTCAGGGCCACAGCATCCTACGTCATAAAAAAAGGATTAATAATAAGCAAACGCTCCATTTCACGCACCCAGATGAATCCTCGCACTATGCTTGGTGCCCTTTCATACCTGCAAAAACACGACTCGGAGCTTGACCATCATTTCCAGGAAGTAAATCACAGCCAATTCCTTGACTGAGGCCTCCCGCGCAAGCTTCAATTCCTCCTCGGCAGTCGGAAACACCATGTCTTGCAGCTCTTTGGGCGGAACGATGCTGGCACGCGGCAAAAAGTAGTTTTGGCCTTGGTCAGTGCGAAAATCGGCCATGCTCTTCAAGCCCTTGAGCGGGTAGCTGCTGATGTAGCAGCCGGTCATGCGATCGACTGCCCAGCGGCCCATGCGACGCAGCTCGTCATAATTGATGCCGTCCTCGGCCAACATGTTCACAGCGCTTTTGCGGTTTACATGCGTGACGGCGCTTGTCACGACCCCACAAGCATTGATGACGCGCTGGTACATCTTTCGCTGCGCTTCATACGACATCAATGCAGTAGGGTCGGCCGAGGACACTGGCACAAGAGCAATTTTGTACCACGATGCGCGGCTTTCAAAGCACGGAAACGCTTCGCCAGCAATGTGGAAGCGTGCAAACAAATGTATGGCCACCGCTCCAACTGGGCACACGTTGGCACTCCTGTGGCGCACGCAATTTCCGAATTCGTCCTTTCCATGGCTGTTTTGTTTGCCATAATTGATTTTGGCTGAGATTCCCAAAAACTCGGATGGGCCTTGATTTGGGACGGTGAAGCTTTGCAAAAAGGACAATTGCATTCCCAGAGCATTCTGGCTCCTCAACAGCATTGAATGGCTCATGAGAAAACACACTTTGTCACGGAGACCGTCCATGTTGTCGCGCTCCATAAAATATTTGGCGATTTCTTCCAACTTGGATCGGTTGTAGCCGTCGTTGATTGTGTTTACACCGCGATCCTCCAGCCCCTCAAGGCGCCGCTTGGTATTGTCCTTGATAAACTTGGCCATCACGCTCCTGACCAGCTGCGACCTTGGCGACGGCCCCTTATTCTTGTCGGCATCGCGCTGCTCGCGGTAAAGAGCACACACTGCCTTGACATAGCTCTCGACCGTCTGCTTGGAGATTGCCAATGACGAGCCATCCTCAGCTTTCTTCAGCTTGTGGCCGCGGTCAATGACAAATTCGATAAAAAAAGCAAGCTTATCAGATGTCACCAGGTCGTCTTCGTACGATTGCTCATAACACCAGTCCTTGAATGAAAAAAAGGGTGCGCCAGTCAGCGCCACGTGTCGAATTTAAAAAAAAAAAAAAACGTATGATACCTGAAATTGTTTGATCTTTGGTTCGTAGCTTTTGCGCGTGTTGTCCGATTGAACTTTCAGTCCTTCAACCAAAATCTTGCCCCTCTGCTCGACGTGGTCGTGGACTTGCTCCGTCAAGCGTCGGATTCGCTCCTGACCATCCTGCAACAGCTTGTCCACTGCTTTCTCCTTGCCTTTGGTGGTTTTTGACGCCTTTTTGGTTATTTTGGCTGATTTGACAGATAATCATCACAATGAAAAAAAGTTGTAAACCTGTTTTTCTCGAAGCGCATCACAATTCTGATCGTACCTTTGCTTGCCTTGGGCGCGTCCACTGCACGTCCCTTGCCTTTGGCCGCCTTTGAGGCTCTTGTGGTTCTTGTAGCTGATTTGACAGATAATCACAAGGAAAAAAATTGGTGATCCTGTTTTTTGTTCACGTTTATCATTTAAATCTGATCATACCTTTGCTAGCTTTGGCCATTTTATTCTCAAAATGAAAGTGAAAGTAAAAAAAGGGGGAAAAAGAAGTAAAAAAAAAAAAAAGGGGGAAAAAATGGATGTCAGATTTTTTTATGCTGTCGGAACTTGCATAAAGGCGCTTTGATAGGCCAAAAATTCAAAGGGCGAAAAAAGTATTTTCAATTCTCAGACTGGGCCGGCGATCGAATACCTTGTGGGTGGCACCAAAATACCATTGAGTCTGAAAGATACTTTTTTTAGGCCCTGTCTTGCATCAGACTGAGTCGGATCGAAAGTGCAGAGACTGTAGCAGTCCATGAAAGCGAAAGAAAGAAAAAGACGATTTGCATATAAAAGACCGACAGGTCAGAGCTTTTTATTTTTTTTAAAGCGGAGAAAGTTGGACTCCCCCCCCCCCTCTAGCCAGCAGCCTTCACAGTGTTCTCATCCACGACCTTCTTGGCGAAATGCGCGATTCGAATGATGTCCGTGTTGATGAGCTTTGTGTTCTTGGCCTGGTACGACCGTTTGACCTCGCCGCACCCAATGCGCTGGCCAAGATGCATGCCGTGCACGATGTTAACCGACGCGTCAGGGCGCAACGCGGTGCCCTTGGCATCATCAGACACACTGGTCCTATAAAATATAGTTGACATCAGAGACCCGACTAGCCTTTTCTTTCTCTTTTTCGCCATTGAATACCAGCGAAACATCATATTGTTGTCCAGGTCCTCAAATAGCGCGCCAAACGTGCTCTGCAAGGCGCGGGTGATGAGCTCGCCCTCTCGAGGGTCGCCAGCGAGCTGAACGGGCGGCAAATTCTCCAGCCTACCATGATTAAGCGAGTCCCTTTTTTTTTTTTTTTGTTTTTTTTGTTTTTTTTTTTTTTTTGTGCGCGCACGGATCTTTACTGATTTCGGATGGCCAACAGGGTTCTGTGTGTCGCAGTCGATGATTTTTTGCATTTCCTTGTCAGTTCAATCTGGATCAAGCAGCTGGCCAAAAAAGTGGCATCTGGCGGATGAACGCTTTGCCACTTTTGGATGTTGGACCGACCCATTTCAGGGTGAAACAGGTGAGAGCACAGGCGCATTTTCCACTTCTTCTTTTTCTTTTTTTTTACCACCCCTTCTTTTCTCATTCTCCCCACCCCACAATGACCGCTCAAGTCGAAAACAAGCCCTTGCCACCACACCCCGGCTTGGAGGGCGTCGACCTTGACAACCTCAAGCACAAGTGCCCCGCCTTTGCGACCGGTTGCCCTTACGCCAAGATAGAAGAAGCAGACTCGCTGGCCGTCAGCTTTGGCGAGCTGTCCAAGTGGTACATAACAATAACAACAAAAGAAAAATCACGCCATTCCATGGTCTTTTGCTCACACATTGCTTTTTTTTTTCTCTTTTTTTCTCTACATATGAAATTAGCCCTGCATTCAAAGCTGGTAAGCACGACATCGAGGCATTGCGTCGTCACACGACGAATTGGCCTTCTCCAACCTTGCATCTTGTGGGGGAAAATGACCATCATGGCCGTTTTTGGGCCCAATCATGCCAATTGGGCATGATCAGCTCACGTGCTCACCTCCTTATATTTTTTTTTTTTCAACACCAGGCTGCCCCTTCACCAACAAGTCCAAGGAAGAGATCACCGCGTTGCTTGCGTCGGTACCAAAGGAACACCCGTCGCTGAACATGAACGGTAATTGCCACTTTTGTTTAATTCTTAGAATGCTCATCCACCCCCTTCTCCTTTTTTTGCCATTGTAGAGATCCCAACGTGCGAGGAAGGCATCCAGCTCGTCGGTTTCTTGAATCAGTTCCTCACGGCCAGCCAGCTGGACCATGTGTTCCTGGAAAACGACAGCGAGCCCGCCGTGCCGTCCCCTGTCTTGGAGGACCCTCAATTGGCCTCGGCCATGCGTGAGGGCACAAAGGTCATCCATCGCGCCGCCGAGTCCAGCGTGTTCACAAGGTGCGTGCCCTGCAAAATGACACAGTGAATCTCTTGCTAACTTGTTTTTGATTAGACGCTTCCTAAAGGGCGACATTTCGCGCGAAGAGTATGGCCGCTACATCCTGTCACTGTACTTTGTCTACCAGTAAGTGCCGCCGGTCCACTGAAAACGAGAATGACAGGCGCTCATCCATGCAATTTTTTTTTTTTTTTTGCCTTTTTTCACCTATTTTTGCCTTTTCCCCCGTTTTTATTCTTCTCTGTTCTCCATAGAAAGATGGAAGAACTGCTGCGCAAGCACAAGGACCACCCTGTGGTCAAGTTGATCCACTTTCCCGAGGAATTGGACCGTGAGGACACGCTTGTGAGCGATTTGCAATACTTTTATGGCAAGGATCTTGCTGCGGCGGTGATGACGGACCCGGCGTCTAAGACCCCAGCCGTGCAACGCTACTTGGACGCGATGGACAAGGCGTGCGACGTGAATCCTGCGCTGTTGATTGCCCACAGCTACTCGCGCTATCTGGGCGACCTGAGCGGTGGTCAGATCCTTGCCAAGCGGCTAAAAAAGTGCATCCTGCAGCTGCAGGAGGGTGATGCGTCGTGGGACACCAAGGAGGGTCTTGCGTTTTACCACTTTGAGGCATTGGGCAACCAGGCCGAATTCAAGGACTATTATCGCCACCAGCTCAACGGCGCAAAGGTCGACGCCGAAACCCGTGACCTCATTGTTCAAGAGGCCGTCGTCTCCTTTGAGCTGAACATTGGTCTTTTTGACGAGATCCAGAGCCTGTCCGAGGCCAACCAGCTGATCCCCATGAAGCGCCGCCGCCAGCCTCGCCACACCCCGCAGGCCGACAATGGCTTTGGCCTCACTTGCTACATCATGGCAACCACTCTTGCCATCTCGGCCGCCACCATCGGCTACCACGCCTACAAGCGATTCTACAAATCATCAAATTAGACCCATTGTCTCCTTTTACCTTCATTTTTTTTTTTTTTTTGTATAATAATAAAACCCATGGTTGTGATATTTAAAAATGTCTTGTTTTGGAATCTAACCAGCAGTGGCATAAAGTGCATTCCTCTGCCACGAAAAAAATGACGTTCTTGGCGAAAAATTGCGTATTAAACGTTTTCACGGCTCGTGAGTGCCCTGAAAGCGCGATTCCACGCGTTTTGAGCGCGTCACCTCGTCGTTTTGAGTCATGTCATTCGCATGTGGTTTCAAAAAACGCGCTTTGGCCGTGAATTTGACGCGTCACCAAACGCGATTCCACTTAAATAGCTATTTCAAGCAAGATGGGCAAGGCGATGTGCGTCATCGTGCCTCAATGGATGATCATCTGTCTCTCGCCGTTACTGCTCATGCAATTGGGTAAAAAGTCGCTCCATTGGAGTATGCTTTATTGCTGCCAAACACGAATAAACGATGAAAAAAAGTCTAGCGGCCATCGCTCAGGCCAAAATACCAATAGATCCCTACAATGGCCAAGGACAGCACTGCAGGCAGCAAGTCGAGCTGCACCGTGAAATAGACCCAGATGGTCGCAAGGCCCGGGGCGCGCAGCATTTGGCCCAAGGAAGGCGAATGTTTCAACGTGTACATCAAAAACGACCCGACCACCACGTTGCCCAGCGCCATGGCAACCTGTGTCAGTTTCTTGTTCTTGTGTCGGTTCGAAAGATAGACAACAGGGAGCAATGCTATAGCAAAAATGGAGGATTAGATGCTCAATTCTGCGTTTTTCACGTTTTTTTTTTCCTTGATTTTTTTTTTCCTGCCCACCTGGAATTGCTTTTGCGCTGCGTAGCAAAAGGCTGGCGACATCCCAGGGCTCGTCGTACTGGACCTTGACCGTGACGTCGAACGCGCCCAGAAGAAAACCAAAGGGAATGGCCAAGAAAATGGCCTGCCACACGTACTGTGCCGTCGAGATCTGCTGTTCTTGTTGCTGCCGCTGCAGCTCCTTTTCTCGTTCGCGTGCACGCTGCATCAAGCCGCCCTGTTGGCTAAGCAATCGCGCTTGTTCATCAGCGGGAAGGGTATCTTTGACGGGC
Organism: Gongronella butleri; assembly: GCA_025201375.1. Classification (NCBI taxonomy): domain Eukaryota; kingdom Fungi; phylum Mucoromycota; class Mucoromycetes; order Mucorales; family Cunninghamellaceae; genus Gongronella; species Gongronella butleri. Next base: position 37,774 of record JAIWZP010000032.1, on the reverse strand, counting down.
CGGGACGTGGGAATACGTTGAATTAGCGGCTCACTCGAACCGGACTTGACGTCCTTGGCCGGCTGACGCGCTCGCTGTCTCGACATGACGGTATGTGCTGGAAAGAAGAAGAAGAAAGAAAGAAAAAAAATTGAGACTTTTTGCCGCCAAAGACACCTGTTTAGAGCCACTTTTTCAATTCCCGCTTGGGGTTGAAGCATTGACTCGTGCGCGTTTCCTCTGGACCCCTCGCCCCCAAAATGATGAATTGATGCAAAACAGGTTTATGATTTAAACTTTTTTTTTTCAAGAAATTAAAGGGGGAATTGGGCTTGGACCGAGCGTTTGATAATGAGCATGGACTTGAACGTGTCCTCTGAGCCGTGCTTGACCTCAAACTCGTGCCACGTCTGCCAAAAGTCGGGCGACGTCTTGGGATTGAAGAATTGCGCGCCATAGCCATAGATGGCGCGAGCGCGGTCGACCTCGCCGAGTTTGCGCTCCAAATCGGCAAACTTGAGACACATGACGCGCGCATCCTTGTCAGGTAGGTTCTCCAGCGCCTTTTCGTAAATCTCGCGTGTCGCAACAATGCCAAAGCTGGCTGCAGCCTTGGCAATGTAGAATTGGAACATCTGTTTGAAGAAAAAGGGCAAATTTAGCGCGTCTTTTTTCCTCTTTTTCCCCATTTTTTTTTTTTTTTTTTTACCTCGAGTCTGTCCTTGTCGTCGACGGCGGTGGTGGCACGGTCATAGATGCGCATGGCATGGCGCGCAAGGCCGTGGTCCTCTTCTAATTTGCCGTACATGAGATAAATGGCCTTTGCGTACTTTGGCGGACAGTTGTGCAGTGCCTGCTCAAAGAGCTCGCGTGCACGCTCGAGCTTGGACCCGCCGTAGCGCTCAATGAACTTTGGCAAGTAGATGTTCCACAATTCAAAGGCAATTGGCCAGCCAAACAAGTCAATGCCGCGCTCATACACACGGAACGCGTCCTCAAAGTATTGATGATCTTCCAAAAAGGTGGCATAGTTGACAACGACCTGCGGATTGGCAATGCGCAGATCCATGACGCGGTCGTACACTTCCTTGGTCGCCTCGACCGTGTCCACGCTCTCCTTGAGATCAATGTAAAACGACCAGAGCTGCAGACTCTTGAACACGCGCTGTTGCACGGGCAGCGACTCGTCATGGTAACTGGCAAGCTTGGGGTTCTTGTTGGCCGCTGTTGCGCGCGGAACACTCGTGGCCTCGGCCATCACCTGCATCGCTCGGTCAAATTCGTCGTGTCGCGTCTCCATCTCGGCATACTCGCACCAAACGTCCGCCAAGTCCGTCACCGTCTTGAAGTTCACCTTGGTCGCCTTGTCAAAGATCGCGCGCGCCGCATCCAAATCGCCCTTGTCCTCGTAAAACCGCGCAAAACCGATCCACAGCGATTGCAGCTTGCCGTGCGCCTTTTTCGGGTTCACCGTCTGCAGGCCCTTGTTGTATGCCTCGACCACCTAATTATTTAAAAGGAGGGGGGGAAGGAAGAGTGAGCTTTCTTTTTTATTTCTTTTTTTTTATTTTTACCTTTTCGTCATTGTCGCCCCACAAAGAGACGCGTTTTTCCCACTCGGCGACATTGTTGGGATTCTGGCGCAACAGGACGTCATTGACCAAAAACGCACGGCGGTCCATCAGGCGCTCGAAGCGCGCAAGTCGCATGTCAAGGTCGATGTCCTCCTCCATGGTCGCCTCCTCGCCGGCAGCCTCGCGCTCGGCCGCCAATTCCATCTTGGCAGAGATCATCTCTTCCTCGAATTCCGCGTACGCGTCAAAGATGGCCGTGAAATCGCGCACCGTGTTGACCGTCGTGATGCCCTCTTCAAAAATGTCGCGCGCCTAAGAAAAAAATGAATTGAGCCAATGGGACCTACGACATGTCTTTTTTTCGCCAATTTCTTACCTTTTCAAGCTGTCCCATCTTGATCCAATACATGGCAAGGCGGCAATAAAGCAGCCCAACCTGATCGGTGAAGCGTTTGATGCCACTGCGGATGATCGCCTCGACGGGGATGCTGTGAATGGCCGTGCAATGGTCCACCACAAGCTCACACAGATCTTGCCACAGCTGATAGTTTGATTTGCCGCGGATCGACTTGAATTGATGGTCATTCACCACTTCCACAAGCTTGATTGCCGCCTCGTCATAATGCTCAATCTTCACGAGCAATTCAATGTAATTCTCCACATATTGAGGCTCCAACTAGACGCAAAAAAAAAAAAAAAATGGATGAGAAACACGCGCCCTCTTTTTTTTTTTTTTTAAGTGTCTTCTTGTGCGCTTGTCTACCTTGATGTAGCGGCGAAAGACGCGAATTGCGGTCTCTGGGCATGCCGATGCCTGAGCAAAATCAATGTAGACGTCCCAGATACGCTCGTGCTGTGTGACAGGCAGCGCACGCAACGCGCGATCAAAAGTGCGACGTGTCGTGGTGATCATGGGCTGTGTCGTCAGGTGCTCGAGGTAATCGAGCCAAATGCGAGGCATCTAATATATAAAATACCATCATCAGCTCCAATTTTTTAGCTCCATTGCGTGATTTCTTACCTTGCTGAGAAGCACCAAGGCGCGCTCGTACATCTTGTTCATCTCCTGGTATCGATCGCTGCATTGAATAGGGTGCAGCCCCTTGAGCTTGTCGCGTCGCAAGCCGAGATACTTTTTCCACAGCTTGTATGACCCTGGCAGCTGTGCAACCGCGCGCTCATACACCGCACACAGCTCGTCAAACGGGCCATGCTGCTTGTGATCCAGGTAGCTCAGCCATGTCCTTAAAGAATAGGGATATCGCTCCAGCTCTTCCTCGTATGGCTTGTCGTGCTCGTGCTAAATAAATAAATAAAAAATAAAAATAAAAAAAAGAATCAACAGTGAGCGCCAACAACCACCAAGCAATTCGGCATCGTCATACCACACTGGGCTTGGATGGATCCGAGGATTTGGCCATGGTCGACGATGGAAAGGACAAAAAAGAAGGAAGGGCAAGAAAAAAAAGAGAGAGAAAAAGACACAAACGAGCTCACGCCTGGGCGCCGCCAAACCAAAACATCATCCATTGCCACTCCGCTCTTCAGCCATTGGCTGCGGCAACTTTTGCCCTGCCGTTTTGCTTCATGCGCGCCATTTTCTAGTCCATGAACAAGCATCAGCGACCGCCGCCGGCAGTTCAAAAGCCAGGCCACCCAAGACATACATGCAGTCTATGAGCTAAAACATCGTGTCAGGTAGGCTATTACAGAAAAAATCGCCATTTTCACCATTTTTCACCATTTCAACCTGATTGCTCCTCATTGTAAATCGTCTTGACAGTTACAAAATATTACTGTGCGCGTCATTATGCAGCAGCGATCGTGTTATCCGTTTTTACCTAATGGAAGAGCCATGAACATAATTAAAATCATAAAAAACATTTCAACACCGATTTTCTCGGGAACAGATGAGATAAATCGCAGTGTTGGGTTGCTCAAAGATGCAAAATTCGATTCTCTGTCTAATGGAATCAGTTTCCCCGCTGCCAGACAAGAACTGGTGGAATGATCAACGATTTTGATGATAATAATCGACATTTTCACTCTTTAATCACAAACAGCCAAATGGATCTGCGATCTGTTTTGTACTGTGTGGAGCCAATACGGGGTCAGTGCATTATGGAGGTAATGGGGACGCGCTCATCATGCTGAATCCCCGAAATCGAAAACGAGCCGCAGACGCTAGCAAAGGCCCGTGCATCCTATTTATAGGTCTACAAACATACTGCGATCTTGCGACGGCAGGCTGCACAGCCCATGAGAAAGCGCTCTTTTTATGTTGCCTTTTCACGTAGAGACTTTCGTGAAATCAGCGATTGGCTTTTTGAGCCATCAGGCGCAATGTGAACATGCTGTCCGGGTGGGGCTGCGTTGAAGAAATCCGTTATTCTGTGCAACTTCTCGCAGTGTTGCGCGCCTCTGCTGGACTCTTCAATGCTGGCGTCATCGGCTAAAATGAAAAAAAAATGAACACCAGCGAGTTGAGACGCGCCAAACACTCGTTTTTTTCTGTTTTGCTCTTTACTGCGACATTTTTGTGTCATCTCGGTCATGGCAAAGCGCGAGCAACAAGCACGGATGCCGCCAACGACAGATGTGGATAGGAAAGAAAAAAAACAGTGGGGAAAAGGACGCAAAAGGAAAAAAACAGTGAAAAGGGAGATATTGGAACGCGTGTCTTTGGCATCAGCATTGCATTGGTTCAAAGCGCGCGACCAGGACGCGGCACCGTGGAGAAAAATGGCAGCAGCGGTGCGCGGCATCTAATGAGGTGCGTAAAATCACCGTGTTTTGCACGATTATGTACCCGATTAGACAAAACACACGATACTCTAGGACTTTTTGCAAGCGCAAAAGAAAGGAACAAAAGGTTATTATTTATTTATAGTAGTATTATTGGTACAGGTAAAGATAAAATCACTCATCGGCGCGCTTTTCATCAAATTCGACCTCAGTCTTGTGATTTTCAACGACAACCTCGTCATTTTCGTCCAAGATGACCTGCTTGCCGTCCACTTCACGCACAGGGCCACGGAACCACTTTCGGCCCCAAATCAAATAGTAGCCGGTGCTCAAAATCATAATGAATGAAAAGGGAACGATCGCATAGTTCATGTTGTCTGGAGTGACGGGCCACGATGTAGGTGCAATGAACAAACCACAAGTGAAGAGAATCCACAAGCTAGCAATGACGCCCATAGGAATGCTAAAGCGCCCAAGGTGCCATGGACCTAGACAAAAATGTAAAAAAAAAAAAAAAAAAAAAAAAAAAAAAAAAAAAAAAAAAAAAAAAAAAAAAAAAAAAAAAAAAAAAAAAAAAAAAACGTCAGATTTTGCTTATTTTTTTTTTTTTTTTGTGCGTCCAAAATCCAAATGGGCTCTTACCAGGCTGGAAGGACTTGCGAGATGTGGTGATGCGCAACAAGATAGGCACCAGGTAGGAGAGCTGCGAGCCAATGGTGTTGACCGAGACAATGGATGAGTAAGCGGTCTCATTGATCATGTACAGGATGCCGACAATGCCAGCAACAAGGACATTGAACCAGACAGCAAGCACGGGAGCCTTGGTGCGCTTGTTGAGCGAGTGCAAGTGCTTGGAGAAGGGCATGGCACCGTCACGCGCAAAAGCGTACACCATGCGCGAACTGCCGAGTGTCAATGCCGAGCCCGAGAAAAAGATGCTGATAATGACAAACACGACAAACACCATGGTCCACGCGCCGCCAACGCCGTCCAAAAAGACCTGGACAATTTGCGGCGAGATTGCGTTTTCGCCCAAAATCTGCTCGTCGTAATTTTGCACCATGAACACCACACCAATCAAAAAGATGAAGCCAGACACCGCATTGGACACGACTGCCGTCAAAAGTGCAAAAGGCGAGCCTTTCTGAGAGTCCTTGGTCTCTTCAGACATGTGTGCCGCGGAATCATAGCCAGAGAGCGTGTACTGGGACGACAGAATCACAAGCAAAAACGCGTAGCCATTGTTGTCAAAGCCAGAATTGTTGTAGAATTGTGTAAAGACAAACTCGCCAGAGGCAAGCGGACGTGTAATGGCAAGACCAACAACCACAATCAGCAGAATTCCAAGCATATTGGCAAAAACTGTGATAAACATTTAAAAAAAAAAAAAAGGTGAGCGACAAGTATCAGAGCATGAACACTGCGGCACGAAAGCAGTGGCCGCCAATAAAGGCATGATCGGCTTACATGCACCCTGATTCATGACGCCAGACCAATTGACAGCGACAGAATTGATGATGCCATGGATAATCAAGATGCCGACAAAGATGCCATACTGCATGTATACGGATGTGTCGACATCTGGTTGCCACACATTGATCATGGCGGCAATGAATTGCGCGAGACCAAGATCGATACTTGTAATGCCAAAGCAAAGGCCAATCCAGTTGTACCAGCCTGTCAACCAGCAAGCAAGAGGCACCCATTCAGACGTTGCGAGTCGAGACACCCAAAAGTAAAGGCCACCCGTAGTAGGATCTTTGTGCAAATTAAAAAAAAAAATATGAGTCACGCGTAAAAAATTAAAATAAAAATAATAAAAAAGGATTGTGTTGCATGGCGTCACGCTTTTCTAGGAGACTTACAAGCTGAGCAGATCTCTGCCAAGCAGCAAGCAATTATGGTCGTCATGACACTAGTGATGACCCAGCCCCAGATCACACCCAATGGGCCAGCATAGGTCATGGTGTCTCCCCACATCTTTGAAAAAAAAGACCCAAAACATCGGTGAGTTTTGGTTTTTTCACGCGTCGCGTCGCGTATTTTTTTTTTTTTTTTTTTTTTTTACCGGTGTCAATCCCGACAGCACCGAACAGCACGAAAAAGCAATGGCAAAATTGCCAAAAGCTGAGATGGAGCGGCTCAAGTCCTGCAAAAATAGCGTGAGCATGCTTGGACTCTTCGTGTAACAACGATGGGTTTGTGTTGCCTACCTGCTTGTAGCCCAATTTGTGCAGCAAGGCCTCATCAGCGTTCATGGGCACGATGCCTGCAACTTCTTCATTGTGGTGAGTTGAAATTTTATCTTCAGTCATAATTCTTGATTTGATTCAGGTGGGAAAATAGATGCACGCGTAATATTTTCCTTGGCGGCTGAACAGGAAGGCTGAGGCGGTGAAAGTGGCAATTTTTTTACGTGGAAAAAGAAAGAAAAGAGTGAAAGCAAAACAAAAAAACAAAAAAAAGAAAAATCCGTCGTGCCTGTGCTTTTATATTCTTTTTTTTCCTCTTTTGTATGGGGCGGGTTCATGCGGACGTCTTCGATTTCCCAACGCGTAACAAAAGCGTGTGCGCGTGCTGTGTCAGTGCGATCGTTTGGTTTTTTTCTCTTACCCAGGTTTGCGACGAAACAGGCAGTCTCATTTGTCATCTCGGCAGGCATGATTGGGCGATACAGGGTGCCTTGACCCAAAGCAGTAACGGAAGGTAATTCTATCTCGAGCATTTTGATGAGGAAAAGCTTAAAAATCGAGAAAAATGTCATGTGGTTCCTCATTGCCTTTTTCGCCACCTTGATCGCGGGGTTCTTCAACCTTGTTCAACCATTGGCCCCCACCGCCACACAGCAATGCGAGCAAACCCCATCTTGCATGAGGCAGTGGGAAACATATTGACCCGTCCATGATCGAAAAAAAAAAATAAATAAAATTAAAAAGGAAAAATGAAGGGTGTGAAATTGTTTGTGTGTGAGCGATTAAACGTGGGCACAAAGCGACTTTGTCTAATCATTATCTTTATGACATTCCACAAAGCGGGGAAGCAGCGGACTTTAGTGCGTTTCCTATCTTTTGCCCATTTTGCGTTTTTGCTACGACTTTTACTCCTCTTCGCCCGCTGCATCAATCAAGCATGCTTAGCAACCATATTTCTAGAGCGAGGCAGTCTATAGACAATGAGCGGGGGCGTGGTTTTTTGGCCGAGTTTCAACAATCACACACACAACTTGTCGTGTCAGACCATATTTGCAATTTTAAACCTTGGCAACATAAGGTTCATTTGTGCCCCTCGCCACCTATCGTGCGCCAGGCAATGTCAAATGCCAGTGGATGGCCGGCCAATGTGTTCCAAAAGCTACCTGGCAAAGAAAAAAAGATTCCCAGGAGCTAAAATCGATCAAAGATCACGTCACCCCAATTGGTGTACACGCTGTCACTATTTAAGAAGAAAGTTGATCTTGCCACCCACCCAAAAACATGAAGCCGTGGGTAAAAAAAAAAAAAAAAAAAAAAAAAAAAAAAAAAAAAAAAAAAAAAAAAAAAAAAAAAAAAAAAAATACGCGTCCTTGCGCGGCACGATCACAATGGCAGTGTAAATGCAATCATTGGTCAATAAGATCAATGATTTAGCCGGCAACATAAGAATTTGTGGCCTTTCAACCGACCATCAATGCAGGAAAACATTGAGTTGAGTTGGTGTCTCGTTGGCGTGCGATGTGTGCATCGCCAATCACGGTCTTGACGCGAAACGAGGCGTACGGCACGTCATATTCAATGGAAGCTTGTTTTTTTTTTTTTGGCCGTGGCTTCGTTTCAAATGGCGCCTGAAGGGAGCGCGCGGTCGCAATGACGCGTTTGATGTCACCACTGCTGAACGTGTCGGCACGGGGGATGTTTTTTTTTATTTTTACGTTTTGATCGCTTATTCAGCGAGGACACAACCTATCAAAACATGCTAAATATCAATGGAAGCAGCGCGACAAGACAGTAAAATGTCGCTAGCTTCCCAAGAAAAAATTGGTACGATCTTGGAGCGTTTTAGCTTCAAAAAGGGTGCTTGGACCACGTTTTGGGGGCTGTCGCGTGTCATTAGGGTGCAACACATACAAATATAGATTTAATTGTGATGAGCCACGAAAACAAAAATTGAAAAAATGGGTCCGCAGAATTCTGCCAAACTTGCCGACAAGATACATCGCATGGAGAAACCACAGAAAATGCAAAAAAAAGTGTCGGATGGACCTACTGGTTGACGAGCAACAAGTGTTTTAAGACAAACTTTCAACAGTGAATTGCACGGGAAGAACGCGTTCATAGACTTGAGCTGACACGCTCACTAGCAAGAGAGACGCCAGGTGCATATATTTGAATAGGGACACGCGCGTGTCACGCGACATTTGACGCGCTTTATCACGCGTCGAAAAATGCCTATGGATTTGAAACCGTGTTGAAAATGCCAAAACTCAACTTTTTCAGAGATTGTTTTTGTTTTCGTACGCTACAGTTTGCGCTCTTTCTGATGATATAACTTTGAAAGGACTGCGGCCAAACTTCGTTGAGTTTGCCTTGGAATGAAAAATTGCAGCTTTTTGGGTTTTACGCGACAACTGGTCAATGGACTCCTATTTTTTAGTGCATTTTTGTCGGTGAATGTACGTAGTCCACCATGTGGTTAAACGGCGTGGCAATCTGAGGGCGCAAATTTCTCCATTTTCCCGTCCTCGACTGTTCCCCTTGGAAAATCAGTGCTTTTCGAAAATGGTGATTGCGCGCCATCCAGTTGTCGCAGATCTCTGGCGGTGAGGTCATTTGAACCAAAAGGTTTGGGATTCATGATTCAAAGAATAGACAGCCTTGCAGATAGCGCCCTAGTCGAAAAGCGACCAAAAGACAACAAAGTGCTTTTATCGTCATTTAATCATCAGCCATTAAATTAATCTCCATTTTTACTACACAACATACGACAACAGTGATAGAAGCACAATTCAACTGCTGCATGAGTTGATGCTCAGCAACACAAATAACAATGCATAGCGCAACAAAATATCAAATTGAGTGAATTCAAGGTTCCTCGCGTTACAGTGATTCAACGTCCATCAAATTTAGACCAGAAATCCCCAGTGGGCGTAGAAAGTATCATGCATTGTATTGAATCTAAAAAGTTTGCCATTAAAAATGATTTAATCAAAAATTATACTCATCAATGTTCAAGTCAATAATAGACAAAACTTCTAAAGAAATTACAATATGAAAATTGAATCATAATCTCATTCTAGAAAACCAGCATTACATAGTGTTGAGCGGCCGTATACCATCCATCTCAAACGGCGGGTTTGCCAAGCAGGTCTCCAATTTGTTCATTTTTTATTACTATGGACAGAATCAATCAAAGCAGGTGAAACGCCATGTGAACTAGTGGCGCGTCGCGGTGGATACGAGTGCCGCAACATGTAAATCTGCTGGGATTGTGGCAAGATGCGTGAACAAAGATATTTTAGTGCTTTCATTTCTAAATATGATACAATCAAATAGAGTACGTTTTCTTTACATGGATGATTTACTGTAATGACTTCTCTTCATGTTAAAATCTTGAATTGAGGCCAAAATATATTCCATTACTGTAATTCACAAGTTCTTAAAACAATGATTTTTTAAACAAAAACGCGTGATTTTTGCCATTATGCGGCTATTCAGAAGACTACAAAGCATTTCAAGAGAATGGCAGGCAAAGGACACGCACTTTTGTATTATCCAACATGGTTGAAATAGTTTTTATTGGTATGAATTCGCGGCTTGCACCAGGTTTTTCCTTTTTCTACTCTTTTTTTCATGTGTTGTTTTCTTTAATGACGACATTGTCATTTAAGGGAGGCAAAGGCAATGAAAGATGCTCAGCACAATGTGCACTTGTATAAAAATGCAATTGACGCGCATGGTGCACGTAATTTATTCTTTTTTTTTTTGCCAATCGTAACTCACCATCTCGGGCAAAAAAAAAAAATAAGGCAGACTGATCAGATCAGTAGACAAAGGTAGCACCCAAGTCTTTGGCCACCTCTTTGGTGTATTGGACGGTCTCGTACTTGTACTCGCTGGTGCAAAAGGCTTGTGCGACGCCCTTACGAGGGCTGCGTTCGCAGATTGAATTCACTGTGCCCCTGTAGTGGTGCTTGAACGCGACCTTTTGGCACTCCGCGGGCCACAACTTGCAGAATTGAGCCACGGACTCGCCTTTCTTTGGGCGGTAATCCAAGCGGTAGTCTGTCGCACTAACAAATGCCAGCAGGGCACAAAGGGCCACAAGCAATGAGATGAGGAAGCGCATTGAATGGTTATACGTGCTGAAATTAAGTTGAACGGGTCGCAATTATCGCGGCGACCCCACCTTTTATACTTTTTGTTATGAATGAGGCGGTGCTTCAGATGATAAAAATAGCGATCTCCTTTTATGATTTGGTACGCCCTTGCCATGAAGCAAGGCGCCGCAAATACACCGTGCCAAGAGATCCTTTAGAGGTAGCGGAGGAGTGCATGGCTTGATTTTTAAGAAGCAGCGCATCAAATTGCCAAAATGGTGACTTTGTTCTATTTTTTTCCTCTTTTTTTCTTTTAACCACTGTATACATGACACATCGTTGCCTCCGTTGGGCGGTAACGAGACTTTCCGTACAAGATGCGCCTTGGGGCCACAATGGCGTCGCCTATTTTTAAACAATTTATCCAAATTTGGTGATTTTAAGTCCACTTCCCCACAATAGCCAGGTGACATGCCAAATCATGCATCTATCATTCCCACGACCTTGTTTTCAAAGCATTGAACAAATTGTGAATATGCAAAAAAGTACCTCACCATGAATGCCCCTCGCGTTGCTATCTCCATCTATCCAAATTCCGCGATCTGCCTATTCAGCTTCGTTCCCTCTGGCTCTTTGACCACGCACAATGAACAAAGAAAGAGAAAAGGAAATATAGGGACGACGTGACGCGGCGGTAAGCCTGCTTTCTAGTGTCCTTTTGATAAAAAGCGCCCAATCAGGCAACCTTGTTGCACAATCTGCAAAAAAAAAAAAAAAAAAAAAAAAAAAAAAAAAAAAAAAAAACTCATCAAAAGCTCAATTCACTCTGAGAGACACCTGCTCGCCGTCCGCGACCGGCCAGTTACCGTCAACTCGTGTTTTCATGCTTTCGAAACACAATGATAATGAAAAGCGTCATCAACTCCATTGCAGATGACTCAATTGCGTTTTGTTTGGACCGGTGGCGTTGGAAATCGAGGTGTTGACCAATGGGGCTGCAATTTTTCTTTGCATCGATTGGAGCAGGCTCTTTCTGGATTGTTTAACGGCATGTCGCTCGCAATTTTTAAGGCAAAACACAAAGGTTAGTGTATATAGTTGCTCAGAATCGGTTTCTCTACACATCTTCATAATCAATTGCACCTCTAATTTCAAAAATGTTAGCTCGAAACGTGAAAAAAATTGAGCCACCCTGTGCGCTCCAATTGCCCCTTTTTGACCGCGTTTATCTAGCGATTTTTATAAAACAAGGCGTCAACCCCCAATAGAAAAAGCTTTTCTTGTCAAATTTATTCTCCACAGATGCTCTAAGCCAAGAACTGCTGTATAAATAGCGACAAAGTTGATTATTTCAATATTATTATTGAAACAGGTCAAAGAAAATCATTCGTCGACACGTTTTTTACCCAATTCGAATGTAGTCATCTGAATTCTGTCATTTTTGCAAGATGACCTGCTTGTCGTCGATCTCACGCACAGGGCCACGGAACCACTTTCGGCCCCAAATTAAATAGTAACCGGTGCTCAAGATCATGATGAATGAAAAGGGAACGATTGCATAGTTCATGTTGCCTGGAGTGACAGGCGACGATGTCGGTGCGATGAACAAACCACAAGTAAAGAGAATCCACAAGCAAGCAATGATGCCCATAGGAACGCTAAAGCGCCCGAGGTGCCATGGACCTAGAAAATATAAAAAAAAAACAGATTTGCTCATTTTTGTGCGTTAAAATGTGCTCTTACCAGGCTGGAAGGACTTGCGGGATGTGGTGATGCGCAACAAGATTGGCACAAGGTAGGATAGCTGCGAGCCAATGGTGTTCACAGCCACAATGGACGAGTAAGCGGTCTCATTGATCATGTACAGGATGCCGACGATTGTGGCGACGAGAATGTTGAACCAGACGGCCATCACAGGGGCATTGGTGCGCTTGTTGAGCGTGTGTAATTGTTTAGAAAAGGGCATGGCACCATCGCGCGCAAAAGCGTACACCATGCGCGAGCTACTGAGGGTCAATGCTGAGCCCGAGAAAAAGATGCTGATGATGACAAACACAACAAACACCACGGTCCACGCGCCGCCGACGCCGTCCAAAAAGACCTGCACAATCTGCGGCGAGATCGCGTTTTCACTCAAAATCTGCTCGTCGTAATTTTGAACCATGAACCCCACACCAATCAAAAAGATGAAGCCAGACACCGCATTGGACACGACCGCCGTCAAAAGCGCAGAAGGCGAGCCTTTCTGAGAGCTCTTAGTCTCCTCTGACATGTGTGCTGCGGAATCGCAACCGGTGAGTGTATACTGGGACGAGAGAATCACAAGCAAAAACGCGTAGCCATTGTTGTCAAAGCCCGAATTGTTGTATAATTGCGTAAAGACCCATTCGCTCGACGCAAGCGGACGCGTAATGGCAAGACTAACAGCCACCGTCAGCAGAATCCCTAGCATGTTGGCAAAAACTGGGCGCAAAAAAAAAAAAGCGTTCAAGGCGCGTCAAATCATGACCAATTTTGGCAAGGAAACACAGGAAGCCAACAAAGAGCGGTCAACTTACATGCACCCTGATTCACAATACCCGCCCAGTTGACAGCAACGGAATTGATAGTGCCGTGGATAATAAAGATGCCGACGATGATGCCATACTGCACGTACACGGAGATGTCGACGTCCGGTTGCCACACTTTGATCATAGCGACAATGAATTGCGCAAGACCAATGTCAGTACCGGCTATGCCAAAGCAACCACCAATCCAATTGTACCAGCCTGTTAGCCAGCAGGCAAGAGGCACCCATTCAGCCGTTGCCAGTTGAGATACCCAAAAATAAAGGCCACCCGTAGTAGGATCTTTGCGCAAATAAAAAAGAACACGTAAGCGACGCGTAAAAAAAAATAAAATAAATAAGGTAAAACGTACAAGCCGAGCAGATCTCTGCCAGGCAGCAAGCAACAATTGTCGTCATAACACTAGTAATGACCCAGCCCCAGATCACGCCCAAAGGGCCAGAATATACCATGGTATTTCCCCATAGCTTTTTTAATCGACAAGAGACAAAAAATATCGGTGAGTTTAAATTGCCACACGTCACATCGCGCATTTTTTTACCGGTGCCAATCCCGACAGCACAGAACAGCACGAAAAGGCAATGGCGAAATTGCCAAAAGCTGAGATGGACCGACTCAAGTCCTGCAAAACAGCGTGAGCAACCTTGATCTTTGTGTAACCAACATAAGCTTTGTTTTTTGTCTACCTGCCTGTAACCCAATTTGCGCAACAGGGCCTCGTCGCTGTTAATGGGTACGACGCCAGCAATTTCTTCGGTGTTGAGGGTAGAAACTTCATCTTCATTCATAATTTTTGATTTGATTCAGGTTGAAAGATAGATACACACTTTATATTTCCTTGGCGGTTGAATAGAAAGGCTGAGACGATGAATAAGGTACTATTTTACAAGGAAAAAGAATGGGAAGAGTGGAAGCAAACAAAAAAAAAAAAAAAAAGAAGAAATTTCCATCGTTCTGTGCTTTTATACTCTTTTTCCCCTCGTTTGTATGAGGCAGGTTCATGCGTACGTCTGGCTGATTTCCCCACAACGTAAAATAGCGCTTGTGCGTGCTTTGTGAGTGCGATTTTTGACTTTTTTTTTTATTTTATTTTAGTTAGCGCCGTGACTAAACAGACAGCCTTTTTTATCATTGTGTTTGGTATACAAACCCGTGATCTCACATTGAGACGCTTGTCGCGTCGTAGTTGTCGAGCTCGCAATTGCGCACAAATGCACCGATCATGCTTCCCCAAACGAGAATCACACGAGAAGAGGACTTTCAAAGCCTCGCATGTTTACATAAAACAATTGCGGCCCAACGATTGTATTGCAGATTGAACGCGTAGAGAGCACGTAAGAAATGCAATGGCTAGTCACCATTGCAAACAAGCCGCACAATGGGCTAAAATGTATGAATAAGCAAATGAACAGCGCAGAGCAGAAGCTAGTCATGAATATCATACATGCTGTGGTCGCTAATGTGTATGCAAATGTGGCCCTGCCGCCGCGATACAGCTCTCAAAAAGATTGTCTCGGTTTTGTAAGCGCTGTAAACGGCGAGCATCATTACAAATCTGTGATAATTGACTCGCAGCAATATAAAAAGGAAAGAGGGCGTGCCACCGCGTAAAAAAAAAAAAAAAAAAAAAAAGCGGGAGCTCTCCTAATTTGGCAAACATCTGCCGTGGTCGCGTGCAGATGACCGTGAGCAAAAGAGCTTCTGCATGCTAAAAGGAGGATAGGTAATACAACAGACTACAAACAACAAACAAAGAATTTACGAAAGACAATGGACTGAAACCAAAAAATCTATCATGTGTGCGCATTGTGCAATCAAGCCTACCGCGCGTCGATGCGCCCATCACCATGAAACTCGATTATCCCTTTTTTTGAAATTCAATGGTATACCTTGAAGCACAAAACGTTTTTCCATGGCGTCCACTCATTAGCTTGTCGCCTACTTTCCCTTTTTTCCAGTTGTCGTGTTGATTCCCCTTTTTCCATTTGTCTCCTTGATTGCGTACAGTACAGTACTGTACAGTACAGTGAAGGTACAGTACTGCACATCAAATGTCCGTCTTGCCTCATCCATAGCGCGATCAACACAGACAGAGCTAAAAAAAAAAAAAAAAAAAAAAGACAGCAACGAAAAAAAAGAGTGACAAAAAAAGGGGTGAGACACCGGCGCTCAATTCATTTCAAATTCGTCATGTTGAAATGTGTGACCCCTGAATTTTTTAAAAGTGGTCGTAGCGCTTTGGTGGTTTAAGCTTTCATGTTGCAAATTTTGCGCTGAATTCGACGAGACTATTTTTGAGCGGGGTCGACCATGAAGATGGCGAGTTCAATTCAAAATAGTACAAATAGGAGGTTTTTGGCATTTTCGAGTGCAAAAAAAAAAAAAAATCGGGCGGGTCCGTCTTGAGCACTGGGCTATAATTTAGGCCGTGGCGCAGGTTTCATTGGCGGGCAAGTAGGCTGTAAAATGTTTTCTGGAGGCACAGCAGGCCGGTAAAGTCTGAAAAACACGTTTTTTAGTGCTTAAAAGGTAAATGTGGACAATTTTGTGCCGTGTATCGCGATGCTTCAGGCATTGAAATGATAGCACGCGACAGTTTCTGTCCACTTGAGTCAAACATGGACAGATCAATCGCTTTATTTGTGTGTAATAACCCAAAACGGATGAAATTTGTGCTTTTCTGCATTTTATTGCGCACTTGCTGAGATTCTGCACTGATTTTTTTCACGCTTGCAGACGCTCAAATTTGTGAAAATGGACAGGCAGACAGAGCCGAGCCAGCATCATATCTGCTGAACCAAAATCGAAAAAGCGAGTTTTGAGTGTCATTTTTGCACCAAACCGCCCAGATCTGAACGCGATATTTCCAAAACACAAGCGCTTTTACCGTGTTTGGCCCGTGATTCATTCGAGATAACTCGCTCGCTGATACGTTGGACCTTTGTCGCGTGCGCTACCACAGAATGGTCAAAACCTTACCCCTCTCTAGCTGGGCGCGTCCTCCAGATCTTGTTCATCGGGTCCCATATTTGAGTTAGAGGATACCAAACACAAATCTCCAACGAAGTCACGTTTTTTCAGAGATCGGATCACTCGGTCCTGAGGAAATGCATTTTGCATGAATTAGAACCAAATCAACCCCGTAAAGGCTAAAATAACTTTCCGAGAACTCGACGCGATGGCCCTAAACCACAAGCGCTTTTACCATGTTTGGTTGTTGATTCATTTGAAGTGACTCTCGCGTTAGGGCGCTCAGTCGTTGCCGCGGTATGAGACCCAAGGTGGTGATCTTACCCCCTTTACGACTATGAAATTGGCATTTCCTCAGAAACTTGATCATCTGGTCCCAAATTTGTACCAGTTGATGATAAACCCAATACTCCAACGGCGTTAAATTTTTTCGCGAATCGGATCACTCAATCTTGAGAAACCTCGAGATTCGTGTTTACTGGTGAAAACCCAGCGGCAAACAATATTTTACGCGTTTTTTCCGATGAGCCTGACCATCTGGCTCCAAATCTAGACCAGCGGATACTTGACTCAAAAATCCGAGGATATCAAAATTTTCCAGAGATCGAATCACCCAGTCCTGAGAAAATGCATTTTGCATATACTGTACCGGTGTTTTGTCTGGGTAATCCTTTGGTGAAATGAGAGGCAAAAAGAGCAATTGGAGCACCAAGCACCAAGAAAACGAGACAAACGCGTAAAAAAAGAAACAAAGCAGGCTAAAAACCAAAGATGCGACGCGGCAAACGCGTTTATTTAGGCCATTGCAAGCCAAACAGCAAAGAGAGAGAACAAAAGAGCAAAAACAGAGACAGAAGCGCATTAAATAGCAAGAATGGTTTTCAAAAAAAAAAAAAAGGAGAATGGGCAGGGAAAAAGGGGCAACAAATGACAAAAGGAGAGCAAAACATTCCAGCATCACAACACCGGTACAGTAAAATACGAGGAAAGTGTAGATTGAACGCCATGCTCAATAACCTCTTCTTCGTCTTTGGCTGCGATTTTGGCCTTTATGGCGTCAATGATGTCGAAATCACGATCGAGCGATTCCATCACAGCCATCAGGAACTTTTTCTGCTCCGGCCAGTCCGTTTTGCCGGGATCGACATACTCGTAATCTTCTTCCTCGGTCGCCTCGTCAATCGCCTCGGGTTCGATGCCAATGTCACCTACGACCGCAATTGATCTTTCACTCGTGATCTGCTCGTCCACGGCGTTGCATGCCTGTCGTGCCGCATCCTCGCCAAACATCACACCAATGTGAGATTGCGTAGGCTGGCGAATACTTTATTGCGCAAAATCTTAGGTAGGCTAGGCGTGATGCCCTTCCCGGGAGTCAAGGTGGGTTTGCAATTGATCACCCTGTTCGTATTTTTCGTTGCATCGTCTTGGGGGATGGCCATGTGAACGTGCTATTATGCGAAACTATCACGTTGCTTGGTGACACAAAGAAACCGCGACTGGGCGACGCGTGTTCCGCTGGCCTCCATCCTCGGCATCGGCGCATGTGTAACCGGAAAAGGATAAGGCCAGGGAGAGCGGGAGAACAATCAAATTTTAATAAAAAAAATACTGATTGCGCCAATCCGCCCACACTGGACATTGACATTGTCTCTCTGGAGCTGCCTCTCATGCCGTTCGACACCTCCCTAACTTTTATTTCACTAGGGATGTGCTTCGGGGCGCCCAATGACTCGGAATACATGCACTATTTCTCCATCTCTGAGCGTCGCATTCAACCTTGATACAGTACCATTTGCACAAGGAGAAAATCATTGGTACGGACCACACACATGTGCACCGGATGGGCCTGCCGCAATGGGTTGCAATTGGATCACCATGGCCAAAACAACAACAAAAGAATGCACGAACCATAAAAGCTCGACTGACGTGAGAACTCTTATCCATCGACGGCGCAACTCAATGGCATGGCAACAAGCACCATGCTCAGGACGCGTTTGTGGCATTAAACGTAGAAAAAAGGTGAAGGAAGCATGCTGGACGCCAGATGCCAGGCGCCTCGGAGCGACCATGGGCAAAACGCTCTTCCTTTTTGGGTTCTTTTTTTTCCGAGTCGTCGGAAAGACTGGACAAGCGGGACGGCGGATCCGTGCCATGCATCTGCCAGTCAGCAGAGCATCCACAATGCCAAACGTGCCTTTTTTACGCGTTGCACGGCTCCACCTTTATTTTTTTTCTTTTGGCAAGTCTTTTTCTTTTGGAAAGTCAAATTACTCCAATTGTACTCGTTCAGGCACGTAAACATTCCTCCTGGGTCTCCGGAAAGAGATAAAAGAGCGCCAACTGGCAAAAAAGGCAAAAGAGACGGATCTCCACTCAAACTCTAAATCCGGCCTTCTTTGTCCTTCCTTTTTATTCTGTGCCTCTGACGCATAAAAAAAGAAACGCACGCTCGATTATCGACTCCTTCTTTTTTTTTTTTTATCATCTTTTCTTTATTTGCACCACAGTATGTACACTGCACCCCAGCCTGGTTCAACCATCATCATTGTGGGTGGCGGCTGCTATGGCTTGTCGACGGCCCATGCACTTGCCGTGAAAAGGAAATACAATGTCATTGTCTTTGACAAAGAGGCAATCCCCGCGCGCGATGCGGCTTCCACAGGTAAAGAGAAAGCGCAAGAGCAACAGAAAAAAAAACAAGGGGCATGAGAATGGGTCCGCTTGGGGGCCCATTGGGTGTGTCAAGAACGCACAATCTTTTTTCATGCACCACTCACCTTTTGATTTCCTTTTTTTGACCGGTGTTTTAGACATCAACAAGGCTGTGCGGTATGAATATGGTGACAATTTGTTGTACATGCATCTGACCATGGAGGCGCTGCCCTACTGGCACCAATGGAACAAGGAGCGCGCTGAGAACAAAGAATCGCCCGTGTTTCACCGCTCGGGCGTCCTGCTCTTTGGCCGCCACGGCAAGTATGGCGATTATGAGC
Source organism: Gongronella butleri (assembly GCA_025201375.1). Lineage (NCBI taxonomy): Eukaryota > Fungi > Mucoromycota > Mucoromycetes > Mucorales > Cunninghamellaceae > Gongronella > Gongronella butleri. The sequence continues at coordinate 18,651 of JAIWZP010000032.1, read as the reverse complement.
GCAAGAGCATCGACGCTATCCGTGCAGCCGGCTATGGCCACGCTGTGGAGGAGCTTGTCACACCCGAGCAAATCATTGACCGCTTCCCCCAATTCGAGGAGGCCGTGCGCAATGGCTACAATATCGCCTATTTCAACGAGGATGGAGGTATGATAAACAAGAAAAAAGGGTCCATGCCCGATGCGCCCATTCGTGTAGAAAGATGGGCGCCTCAACGCTTTTTTTTTTTTTTGGCAAGGTTGGTGCAACTCAGTGGAGGCGATCAAGCACGTGTACGGCAAGTGTGTGCAAGAGGGCGTGCAATTCGTGACTGGTGGCCAGCGCGGCGCGTTTGACGCGCTTTGGTTGGACGAAAAGGACAAGACCAAGGCGCGCGGCATTGTGACCAAGGACGGGACACGGTACGCGGCTGACACGGTCGTGATGGCTACGGGCGCATGGACCGCGGGCCTCGTGCCCGGCGTCAGCTCGCAATTGAAGGCGACGGGTCAAATCGTGGTGCAATTCAAGCCAAAGGGCGTTGCCAAGAATATCCTCTACAACCAGCCCGTGTGGGCCGCCGACGTGGCCAATACAGGCTACTATGGTTTCCCTATGAACGAGCGCGGCACCTTAAAGATTGCGCGCCACGCTAGCGGGTTCCTGAACCCGCGCCAAACCGATGGGCTCTCGGTTCCACGCACACAGGTCGATCACCCTGGCGACACCATCCCTCTGGTGGCCCTGCGCCTCATGCGTCAGTTCCTCGGCGAGTTTCTGCCCCTCACGTCGTCAATGGACATTGCCTATTCGCGCACTTGCTGGTAAAACGACAAAAAGCGCGAAATTGGCAAGAATTGCGCTCATGCCGTTTTTTTTATGATTTTAGGTACAGTGACTCGCCCGATGGCGACTTTTTGATCTGCCCCCACCCAAAATATTCGAACCTGATCATCGCGTCGGGCGATTCGGGTCACGCCATGAAGTAAAAAGGACTGCAAAAGCAGAAGTACGGTCATTGACCTCCTTTTTTCTTTCTCTTTCTGTCTCTCTTGCAGGATGCTCCCGGTGATTGGTTACAAGATCCGCAGCATCGTAGAAGGCCAGGATTCGGACTATGCACGTGCGTGGGCATGGCGAACCAGCCTAAACACCAAGATGGACGAATTCCGCGGCGGCATGGCCCTCGAGTACGAAACATTGGGCGTGGACGACGGCCGCATGGCGGCGCCCGACGACTTTTTGGCCGCCAAGCATCATCTCTGAACACCAAACCATCCTCCTTACCAGCCTAGCCTGGCAAATGTACCATTAAATTGATTTATGATATTTGTTTGCTCTTCAGCACGGACGACCTAATTGAGTGTTGGACAAGCGAGACCGCGCACACGCGTGACGGGTCTGTGGCCAAAAAAGAGAGGTACAGGATTTTTCCAACAAGTTGGCGCGAATCACTAAATAAATTTTCTGCCCGCAAATCATTTTTTCTGCCCGCAAATCATTTTTTCTGCCCGCAAAGCAGATCGAGCACGCGCAAATTATTTGTGTGTGGCGCGCAGATTATTTCTGGGGGACGCATAGATTAGAATGTGGTACTGTACAGTACAGTGCCCGGACAAAAAAAAGTTTCGCTGTGCATAATTCTCTGCAGTGCAAGGTATCAATTAATCGCGTTAATCTCTGCTGTATTGATCAATAATGGCTCCAGTGATATGAAATTTTGCAGGAACAATGATTTAAAAGTAAAAAAGCAATTCTAAAATTATGAAATGGCTATGCCAAGCGGGTATTGAAATAGATCAAAAAAGGGATACCTGACGCGTCACGCGACGCGACGCGTACCTACGCGTATACAATGGCCTGTGGAGATGAATTGACGTTATGAACACCATCTCCAATTTTTTTTGCAACGAGTGCAATGATGCCTAATTGTATTTTAAGAATCAATTCCATGTTACATGCATTGCATCGGTGCTGTGATCGAATAATGTAAAATCATCATGTGACACGCTTCACGCGTCAGTTGCATCTGGAATAACAATTGCCATCTCTGTTATCTAATTTTAATCCCTAGTTGGCTTAAAACCATTGTACTTATTTAATTTGAAGGACTAGAATAGACTGTTATCGATTGGTTGACCAGTAGGAGCACTACGACCATGTTACGAAGGAAATCGCGACTTTTGACGCGTCTGACGCGTGACGCGTGTCACATGATGAATTTTACATTATTCGATCACAGCACCGATGCAATGCATGTAACATGGAATTGATTCTTAAAATACAATTAGGCATCATTGCACTCGTTGCAAAAAAATTGGAGATGGTGTTCATAACGTCAATTCATCTCCACAGGCCATTGTATACGCGTAGGTACGCGTCGCGTCGCGTGACGCGTCAGGTATCCCTTTTTTGATCTATTTCAATACCCGCTTGGCATAGCCATTTCATAATTTTAGAATTGCTTTTTTACTTTTAAATCATTGTTCCTGCAAAATTTCATATCACTGGAGCCATTATTGATCAATACAGCAGAGATTAACGCGATTAATTGATACCTTGCACTGCAGAGAATTATGCACAGCGAAACTTTTTTTTGTCCGGGCACTGTACAGTACTGGATTTTTCCAACAAGTTGGCACGAAGCACAATTTTTTTCTGCCCGCAAAGTAATTTTTTCTGCCCGCAAATCAGATTGAGCACGCGCAGAGTGGAATTGAGGTGCAAGCGGATTATTTATGTGGGGCGCGCAGACTGAAGTGTGGTGCGCGCGGATTACTTGGATAATCACATCTGGAAATGTACTCGATGCGTCCGCTGTCAAGCGTGCTACATTTAAGCGCCTTGCGTCGTGCGATTTGCGCAGTGCGACTGGAATATGCTCGATGGCGCAAGATCTATGAATAAGATTTTTAAAAACGAACAAAAACGAACAAGCACAGGCCGGAATGAACTCAGTGCCACGAGCACAACGAATAAGGTTTATAAAAACGAACAAAAACGAACAAGCACAGGCTAGAATGAGCTCAATGCCACAAGCATATTGAATAAGGTTTCTAAAAATGAACAAAAACGAACATAAATGAACATGCACAGGCTGGAATGAGCTCAATGCCACAAGCATTTGAATAAGTTTTCTAAAAACGAACAAAAACAAACAAAAATGAAAATGCACAGTCTGGAAATAGACCAGCCAATTGAGACGTGATTATCCAAAGTAATCCGCGCGCACCACACTTCAATCTGCGCGCCCCCACAAATAATCTGCGCCCCCACATAAATAATCTGCGTGCACCTCAATTCCACTCTGCGCGTGCCCAATCTAATTTGCGTGTACTGGATTTTTCAAACAAGTTGGCACGAAGCACAATTTTTTCTGCCCGCGAAGTACTTTTTTTCTGCCCGCAAATCAGAATGTGGGGCGCGCAGATTTGTTGGAAATCAATTCCAATTGGCTGGCTTATTTCCGCAACATAAATCATTTTCGTGAGGCCGCCAATGGACAGTGGAAATTCTGTATTATTTACAAGAGAAAAGACAAAAGAATAAAAGTACAGTACAGTACTGTACAAGGCAGGAGAAGAGAAAATAAGGGGCAATAAAAATACAGTAAGAGAAGAAGGGGCGGGTCAACAGGTTACGACGGTACGCCTTGTGCGATGCGCGTAATAAGTCCCTCAATAGCGCCTTTTGTGCCAAAGATGAGTCCAACGAGACCAAATACCATGATGAGAGCCATCCAGGCAAGCTCATAATAGGGCTTGTTGCGGACACCAGTGAGCTTGAGGTAGGAGACGATGGGCAGTACAAATATCAACGTACAATTCGAAACGCTACCCACGAGTTCCATGAGCAGGTCAAAGTAGGGAAGGAAGATGGCAATGATCATCACAATGCCGAGAATGACGATGCGCAGCGTGGAGCGGATGATGGCCTCCTTGGTGGCGCCAAAACGCTTGAGGTGCAGTATTTCCTCGAGATCAAGCGACAGCGACGTTAGAAGGAGCGGCGCGGCCATGAGCACGTGGATCGTCATGAGGACGACGGCAACCATGTAGGCGGCATTGCGCGGCAGGTTTTTGTAAATGGGCGACAGTGTGTCGCGGCCGTAAATGTAATAGCTGGGCACGGCGCACAGGAGGTACAGCGCGGCACACGACGACAGGCCAATTGCAAGCACCTTGGGCCACTGACGTGGGTGGCGCATCGACAGCTCGACGTTTGGATAGATGACATTGCCGCCAAACGTGAAGCTGATGGTCGCAAGCGCCGATGGGAATTGCGGCCAAATGACGGCGTCATGTTGAGGCGTCGGCAGCGATGGCTGCTCCACACAGGCCACAACGAGCACAATGAGCACCACGATGGTAGTAGTAGCCGCCCCAATTGCGCTCGCCCACGCGACTTCCTTCATAGTTTTGACAAGGACGAACGGCAGACCGACAAACACAGTGCAAATGATGGCCCAATAACGGGCCGTCAACTCGGCGCTCGTGCCCTGGCACAGCGAGTTCATATTCTGGCCAGACAGTACCATGTAAAGAGATGGAACGCCAATTAGGATCCAGCTTTGCAGGAAAAACGTGAACCACCCGCCGATCCATCCAAAGCAGACCGTCGACAGCTCCTTGAACGTGCTCATGCGCCGGTTCGGAACACCATATAAGGCATTGACCAGGAGCACGCCTGTGTAGATACTCATGACCCAGGAAAGAAAAAAAATAAGCAAGCCTAGCCAGCCGCCTTGCATGAACGCATATGGCAAGCCGAGCGTGCCTGTGCCAGCCTAACAACAATAAGGGATCATCAATGGGAATAAGCTTTTTTTTTTATCTCGATACGTACGACGACGCAGACAACATTAAAATAAGCCATAAAAGACGAGCAATTGCCGTGATTGCCCTTGATGGGGCCGGAAAGTGACGAGTCGTCATCGACGGCTACAAAAATAAACATGTGTCAATGGGGGGGTTTGTAGCTCATCTGAGGATCTTACTGAAGTTGGCCACTTCGCACATGGCGACATCCTTTTCAATGGCGTGGTCTGGGCTCATGCTGATGATAATGAAATGCGAAAAAAATATAGGAATAGGAGAAGGGGAATCAAATAGAAAAAATTGAAAGAAGTGATGGACCAGATATCAAAAAGAGAGGACGCGTAAAGGCGAGTCCAATTTCATTGTTGTTGGGCCCCTTTATAAGATTTGATCTCCGAGAACGTAATTGACGTGCATTTGTGGGGGGACTGAGCAAAAAAAGCGAGGGGAGTGGATTTTTTTTTTTATCGGGCGCTACGTCGTTCTTAAAAGGAACGCAAAATGAGCAATGGCATTGAGTTTTTCTCAACGGCAGGGGCTCCTCCAACCATGGATATACTCTTGAGCTAAATCCGTGAGATTGACTCTCGGAACGTTTTGACCGGTGGATATCCGTGCATGCCGAGTTAGCAATAAGATTTGGATAAAAAGTTGCCGTTTTTCTATCTGAATCCTATTTGGCTACATGGTCGCCCTACCCGAGGAGCTTGCTAGGCAATCGATTGATCGTCATTTGGGCCAATCTAAAAATAAGAAAATATGAGCGAGACGCTGTCCATGGCGCCTTGCATGTTTCCTGAATCAAGCGCAACGTGCCTTTTTGGGAATACTGGAGATGCTGGCTTGCTCTCGTCGTGCATTTTCTTGAAGTGGCGCTGAATTTCTGCGCCGGCTACAAGCTTGTAGAATTTGGGGAAGTAGACCTAAGGTATTGCCATTTTTTAGCCATTCACTGTTCTTCTTCGTTCTCTCCCTCTTTTCTTACCGGGGCTTGTGTGTCACCATGTCTCTCTTGACCAGGTACGGTACTCGCAGAATAAATGCCTTGTCCCATTGCGGGCGGAGGTATGGCTGTGAACCCACCATGCCCCCCCAAAAAAAAACGAGAAAAGGGTGAGAGAGAGCGCCTGACAATCATTCCCCTCTTCTTCTTCGATACGAGGCCGTCCTTGAGGGTTGCTAATAGATGACAAAAATGGCGACGCGCTCCTCGCAACCGCAGCATAGTCATCCTTTGACTTTTGAAATCGTGATTAGCAATGTTTGTTGTTTTATTGATACAATATAAACAAGAACTCTTTGAAGTTGGCTCGACGATTTCAAGCTTTCTCGTTCAAATGATTCCACTCTTGCAGCGCTGCGGGCAGTATATTGCGCACTATCACGAGTTTCGAAATAGCGATTTTTCCAAGGGGGTCAGTCGAGGATTGTCCGGATGGAGCCGAGGGGCGAGGCGATGAAGTGGTTAACCCTATGAGGGCACGCTTTTATTTTTAGTAATGAAAAAAAAAAATTAAAATAAAAAGAGAAATCTATGGCATCCACTCTCCTTTTTTCCTCATCCCTGGAAAGCACGGGCATCAGCAACGGGAAGAGGCGAGAAGTGGTGCAGGGTGGTGAGCTAGGCCGCCGAGAGGAGATTGTCGAGAATTGCGGCAGATGGGTGGGTGTTAACCACTTCATCGCCTCTCCCCTCGGCTCCATCCAGACAATGGTCAACGAGGCATCTCGACCAATTTCGGATGTTGCCTCGTCTCGAGGCTCCGAAGTGGTTCGGTTCGTCGTAGTGCCGTTGATGATGCTGTGAATGATGCGGCTGGTCTTGGCGTACGACACGATCTCACGGTCGTAAATCTGCTCCCACACCTTGCTGCGGTCCGACCAATGTCCGTGTGCCTTGACCCAGCCCGACGGCACGCCCAATTGGGCGGCGGCAGAAGATGAGGCCGAGCGCAGCTAGTGCGTTCTGTGACGGGCGGTGTCAATGCCCGCGTCGCGCAGCATAGCCTTGAGCGTGGTTGAGACGGTGCGCTCCTTCATTGGTCGTTTGGCTCCCGGCGTATCCAGGTAGGTAAGCCACAAGCCATGGTCCGGTGGAAGGTCGAAACGAAAACCTTCCGTGTGCTCCTTGAACAACAACAGTGTTGTTCTCGCAGGATCCATGTCTTGATCCTCAGTAAAACCTAAATGCGACACCATGTACCGCGCGTCCTTGGGTTCCCGCACCAAGATGGCCACGCCAATGGGAACGTCGGATTCTACGTCCTTAATTTGGCTGTAAAAACAGGATTTTCGAAGTGGATTTTCACGTACTGTAAACGCGTCCATAAGATACGGGGTCGCGGTTCACAGCACCAAACTCCTCTGGAAAAACGACCATACCCGCGTTCTTTCTAGCAGGCCCGACCGAAGGCTAGTTGACGCTTCAAAGACGGCTGGAGTGCTCATTTTTATGATTTTATTGACAGGGCGAGCGCATGATCGGTGCGGTATCGGCGATGAAGGCGCGTGCGCCAGTGTTGGGCGGCAACTTTGCCGTGTGGGGAAGTATGTTCTCGGCGTTTGACTGTGCGCTCAAGGGCATCCGACAAAAGGAGGATCCCTGGAACTCGATTATATCCGGCACCTTGACGGGCGGCTGTTTCGCTGCTCGTGGTGGTGTCAAGGCCGCCGCCGTCTCTGGCGTCGTCGGTGGCGCCCTCCTCGCCCTCATCGAAGGTATCGGTATTGCCATCACTCGCATGACTGCCGAGCAGATCCGCCCTGTCATGCCCCAGGTAAATTTCCACAGAGACAAAAGGATGGCATGGGCTGCTTTAGATGCATGGGCTACGTTGGAGGAACAAGGATGGCGAGAAATGGCAAAAATGGTGTCAAGCAATGGCTCACATTTTTCATTGTTTTTGTATTTTTAGATGTAATTTGCCTATGATCACTTCTTTTCGCCCTTCAACCCCCCTCCCCCCTCCCCTTGTACATTGTCTCTCTCTATAGAAATCCAGGGCTACATCGTCTCTTTTTGTTTGCTCATCCGTGTCACCTCATCCATCCCGTCTCTTTGTCTCGCTCGCATTACAGTAGAACCCCTCTCACATTTATCTCGCCTTTATTTTCTCTTGGACGTGCCTGCACATACACATTATTTCAATCTCAATGTCACAACAAAATCACACCTCTCTCCCTTTTTTTTTTTGATATCTTGCAAATAAGTAAAATAACGATTTTCCAACACAAAATCTTGGTGGCATGCCGATTCTCTTTCAACAACATGACCTGGATTTACAGTGAGCAACGGGTGTCACCAAAAACCCAAGCGAGAATCGCCACGTGACGCGATCATTGCTGGGAGTGAGAAATCTCTTTGCTCGTGATCCACCGAGTGCATTGACATTCTTACGATCTGAGCGCCCTGATAGCTTGATGAAGCACCGTCGTGGGTCTCCAATGCGCCTGGTCACGCTGCCGTACGATTCATTCCAGGGGTTTGACAAACGGATATTTGCCAAAATGCCCCTACCAAGTGTCAGAGCTGGCTATGGCGCTAGATGCTGTTGCTAGAGGATACTTTGAAAGCACATCGATCCAATGGCTTCCATGAGTTTGAGGTGCCACGGCTTGCTGGCCGTGAAAAAATTTGTCCGCACACCCAACCCCGCAAAGGTTGGACGTGGCCGCACACCCGCCAACCATGGTGAATTGCGCAAAGAGTTCCAAGGCACGATCTTTCTAAAGGTAATGGGTAAAAGGCGAGCAAAAAAAAATAAAATAAAATAAAATAAAAAAGTATCAATGCAGTTGAATAACTGCAAGTTGTGCAGAAAACAAGAAAAAATGGAAGAGGCGAATTTTAAAAGATAAACTTTTGTTTGTGAGACGTGGTCCTGTGGGTTGGAGGACCGTCATGCGCGGCGCGTCAGTCGCAAGCGTCGGGATGACCATATGGTACGTGTAGGTTGGCGTGGATGCGACAACAACGACACAAAAAACGGAGATGGGGCGAATGGGACGACGGCAACCGTTGCTGCGGCTTTCTCAACCAGGGCAATGAGCACTCCGGGTTACCTGAACTGGGGTATATCTTAGGTTGATTTAAGCTCCATCACCAACCCCGCCCATACAGCCGAGTAAGAGGTGTGTAATCAGCATAATATGGGCGGGTTGTTCATGGAGCTTAAATCAACCTAATTGACACCTTTTTCGGGATAAGATGGCCTCGCATTGAGTGATCCGTGATCCCAATCACCATGACGCCCTATCGGGTGCTATTTTGTCGAATCCGGTAGCATAAAACACAGAACCAGGGAGAAAAGTGATAATTAGAGAAAACACCTTGGAAATCAGATATGTTTCTGCGGATCCCACGCGTCGTGCAGGTGTCATTCACGCACCACGCGCGACCGCATAAAAGTAATTCTGTCAAGATCTTTTTGCAGCCGAGAGTGGAGATTGGGTGACGTTTCCGTCCGCAAGAGCGGCAAAAGCGGAACCTGCGCCATCAAGCTTAAATGGTGCCCCGGCGCTGCGGTTAGCATTATTTTCTTTTCTTCTGCTTTCTTTAGCCTTCTAAATCACCATGTCTACCATTGGTCAAGTAAGAAAATTGAATATTCGACCATAAAACGCGCTTTGCTCACCCTTTTCTTGCTTTTCAGACTATCAAGTGCCGTGCTGCTGTCGCCTGGGAAGCGGGCAAGCCTTTTTGTAATTGCTCACGTGTTTTTTTTTCTAGACGAGTATGATTCACGCCCGTTTTTTTTTTCTGCTTGTTCCAGCTATCGAGGAGGTCGAGGTCGCGCCCCCCAAGGCCCATGAGGTGCGCATCAAGATCCTGTACACCGGCGTGTAAGTAAAATGTTGCCATTGAGGGTGCTGGGTCGCACAGGCGTGCAAAAAAAAAAAAAAAAAAAAAAAACTGCATTGGAGCGTACGATTGGCCCGGCAAGCATACCTGTGGGCCGGCCAGTGCCAGTGCACCTATCAAATTTGACCTTGGTATTATTGCACCGGCTCAAGAAGCCCATTGCACTGATCACGGATGATGATTGAGCCAGTCAGGACGCCAACGGACGCGAGAGAGCTGCTGTCGTCTCAACTCACACTTTCTCTTTTTCGTGTCGGCGAAACAGGTGCCACACGGATGCTTATTCGCTGTCCGGTGCTGGTAAGTGACAGAGCGAGAAGCGAGGGGTATGGTGACACAGAGATATAAGCACAGGATCCTCGGGCTCACCCCATTTTTTTCGCCAGATCCCGAGGGTGTGTTCCCGTCCATCTTGGGCCACGAAGGTGGTGGTATTGTCGAGTCAATTGGCGAGGGTGTGACGGATGTCGCGGTCGGCGACCACGTGATCCCCCTCTACACGGCCGAATGCCGCAAGTGCAAGTTCTGCACCAGCGGCAAGACCAACTTGTGCCAGTCGGTGCGCGCCACCCAAGTAAGCTATTTGTGCTATCCATGCGTCGGATGATTCAAAAAAAAAAAAAAAAGAACGAACATGTCTCATTGTGCTCGTTTTCTCGTGAACTCGCGCTTTTTAGGGTCGCGGCTTGATGCCCGATGAGACGACGCGCTTCACCTGCAAGGGCAAGCCCATCTTTCACTACATGGGCTGCTCCACGTTCTCCGAGTACACCGGTAATGTGCTCCATGGGAGATTCATGCGAATTGCGCTGAGAAAACAAAAAAAAAGGGCGATTCTTCATGAAAATGACGATGTTGCTGATTCATTTTTTCTCTCTCTGCGTTATTGTCTTCAGTCGTTGCGGACGTGTCTGTTGTCAAAGTGGACCCCAAGCCTAGCCTGCAAAGGCTGTGTCTCTTGGGCTGTGGCATCACGACCGGTTTTGGTGCCGCCACGCGCACGGCCAAGGTGACCAAGGGCTCCTCGGTACGGCAATTTTTGACTAGGAGAGTTTTGGGGGGTGGGAAACGCAGCAGCGGGCAAAGGGGACCCTTTTTCGCTTTGCTCACGCGCATCTCTCACTCTTTTATTTCATTTCGCATCATTTTTTGTTAGGTTGCTGTTTTCGGCATGGGTTGTGTCGGCTTGAGCGTGCTCCAGGGCGCCGTTTACAGCCAGGCGAGGTAAGACAAGTGGAACCGATGCCCAAAATCAAGTTAAAAAAAGGCGACGCGTTTTTATAATAGCTAATTTATTTTAGCCGCATTATTGCTGTGGATGTCAACCCAGGCAAAGAGAAGATTGCACGTGAATTTGGTGCCACAGACTTTGTCAACTCCAAGGACTATGATCGCCCCATCCAAGAGGTGCTTGTGGAGATGACGGACGGCGGTTTGGACTACACGTTTGACTGCACGGGCAACGTCGATGTGATGCGCGCCGCGCTCGAGGCCTGCCACAAGGGCTGGGGCGAGTCGGTCATCATTGGCGTCGCTGCCGCCGGCAAGGAGATTGCCACGCGCCCGTTCCAGCTCGTCACCGGTCGCGTGTGGCGCGGCTCGGCCTTTGGCGGCGTCAAGGGCAAGACCGAGATGCCTGGCCTCGTCCAACAATACGTCGATGGCACATTAAAAGTGGATGAGTTCGTCACACATACCTTTGATTTGGACGAAATCAACAAGGCATTTGATGTCATGCACGAAGGCACATGGTAAGTCGAAAATTAGCAAAAAAAAAAAAAAAAAAAAAAAAAAAAAAAAAAAAGCGGTCGCGACTCGCTCTTACTGATCCAATTCCTCATTGTGTGTCTATTGTAGCATTCGCGCCGTACTGAGCGTCGCACAGGAATAAGGTTGCTCTCCCTTTTTCTCTTGGTTTTCCGCTTTTAATGGCCATGATGTCCAAAAATAAAAAAAAATGGCGCGTATTCTGTGCATGAAAAATTTCTGTGTTCCAGAGATTCGTCCAAGGAACTGGAGAGGAAAACATTGGTTTGCCGGATCCAGAGAGTTATTTGCCAAATACAGTATGGCAGCGCATGACCAAATAGAAAAGTGCCTAGTTGGCGTGATGCCCGTGTGTGGGGATGCATGGCCGGACCTGGTGTCACCGTCGCACCAAGTTCTCCACTTTTTTTTTTGATATTTGATGTTCCTTGTTGCACCAATTCGTCAATTTAATAAAACCCGCTCTCCTTTGTTCTTTCATGCACCCCACACACACTCACACTATCCCGTCATGGTCTGGGTTGAAAGTAAAAGGCGGAATGAGGTGATGTCGCGCCCTTTGTGGCTATGTAAGTTAGCCAGCAACAGATTTTCATGCTCCACTTGTGCAAGGGAAAGCTCACACTTCATGCACAAGATGCCACTCGCTCTAATGCTTCCTCAGAGAGAGCGCAGCACCAGAAGAAAAAAAATTATCACCCTCCTGATTTTCATCCCCAATTGCAATTTAGAGCTCATTGCGTCGAATTTACGCCTATAAAAGATTCGTCTCCAGTACGTCGTCATTTTTTTTTCTCTTCACCTCACCCACTCCTCTACTTTTTTTTCAACCCTTTCCCACATTTTTTACCCTTTCCCTTCATTTTTTGACAAAATGCGTTCAACTGGTTTGATCATCACCTACTCCTTGGTCCTCGTTGGTGCTCTGGCAGCACCCGTCAAGGAGTCCAACCTCGACGGCTTGCCTAACGTGAACGTCAATGGCGCAAGCCTCAAGGCAGACATCAGCGCCGCCGAGCTCAAGGTGCATCCCTCCACGTTCACCTCGCAATTGAGCAGCGGCACCCTCAACCTGGCCAAGGCTGGTAGCTCCCTCACGTCCTCGGATGCCAAGTCCCTCGCCAAGGACCTCGGCTCCAATGCGTCGGCCGAAGAATTGCAAACCTTGGGTGGCCAGGTACGTAGCCGAAAAAAAAAAAGAGGAATTGACCATGGATGTTTTCCAGCTGTGGTCGTAGCGACATGTGAACTAATTAAAGTCGATCATAAGATGGCAAAAGAAAGCCGATTGACTTGGGTGGTATATGACATTGGAGCAAAAATGGAAAAAGGGTATATTTCGACCAATTTTTTGAACCACCCAAGAATGGCTCTGTGGTGACGTGGTCTGGTAACCTGAACGAGAGTGTTTCATGCCAACTACAGTACACGGACCCTAGCCACGCATTAGTAATACGGACCCTCTCGCCACGCATTAGTAATGAATTACGCATCGAAGAATACAAGGCATTGAATGAAGACAACCACAAAAAAAAAAAACTGCTCTTCCATATAAACCTGGCAGAGCAATATGTACTGAGTGCGTAATCAATTCCCCATCTTTCGACTCAACTCGAAGGAAAATGCAGGGAGTCCAATACAATTTCCGTTCAAATGGGTGGAGTTGTGGGGACTCCCAGCATCAGAAAGGAATTGCAGGGAATTCCCCTCATTTGCGAGGAATTTTTTTTACCGTGAAAAGTTCATCATTGCCTTCCTATTTGGGGCAATGCTTGCGTACGTGGGACCAATTCTGTGCAGAAGTCCTGATTCACGCTTGTTGCATCGGAGATTTCGGTCAGCCGGACCCGCGCTGTCAAAAAAAGACAAAATGTGCATAAAACGAGAGACTAATGCGTGTGTTCTGTCTTTTTTCACCAACACTTCCATTTTACAAGAGAATTTCATTGATACCATGTCTGCTAAACTCGGTTTTAACAAGGAAACAACTAGCGAGCAAGTCGGCGAGGCGTTTGCCAGCAATATTCAAGGCAAGGTGGTGCTTGTCACGGGCTGTTCGCCCAATGGTTTGGGCGCAGAGACGGCTCGCATTGCTGCCAAGTACGGAGCCCGTCTCGTGATTCTTGCCGGTCGTCGCCAGAGCGCGCTTGAAGAAACCGCGGCCGATATCAAAAAGGAAGTGCCCAATGCCAATCTGCGCCTGCTCATTGTCGACCTGTCGTCCTTGGAATCCGTCCGCGCCGCCGCCAAGCAGGTCCTCGCCTATGACGAGGCCATTGACGTGCTTGTCAACAATGCTGGTAAGCAGAAAAAAAGAGGAATTCCTTCATTTTCTCTCATTTTTCATTTTTTTTTTTTAGGCATTATGGCTGTGCCCCAAGCCAAGACCGTGGATGGCTTCGAAAGCCAACTTGGCACAAACTACATTGGTCCCTTTGTGTTCACCAACACGATCCTGCCCAAGCTTTTCGAGGCAAGCTCGCCGCGCATTGTGAATCTGACGAGCTGCGGCCACTACTTGTCGCCATTCCGCTTTGACGACCCGATGTTTGAGGCGGATTACAAACCGTGGATTGCGTATGGCCAGTCCAAGACGGCGTTCATTCTGTATTCCAAGGAATTGACGCGCCGGTACCACACGTCGCACAATTTGAGTGCATTTGCGGTGCACCCTGGCGTGATCAGCACGACCAACCTCAGCAACAATGTCACTGACGAGGGCAATGTGGCCGACACCATCTTGACGTACAAGGGCGAAAAGCTTTTTGAACTGCCCAAGGTCGCTCAACACAACAACTGGAAGGATATTCCCCAAGGCACGTCCACGCAGCTCGTCGCTGCCTTTGACCCCTCCATTGTCGACCAATCTGGCTCCTACCTGTGTGACGCGCAGGTGTGCAATGAGGCGGCCGAGGGCTATGCTTTGGACGACGCCAATGCCACCAAACTCTGGAAATGGACCGAGGAGACTGTTGGCCAAGCTTTCTAAATGCAATTCTTACAAATAAAACAATATTGTGATCCTTTATCTCTCAAGGTACCCTCGGGTGTGACAGAAATATAGCGGCATATAGCATTACTATACGATGGACAGGAATGCATATTGTCATAAAAAAACCGTGTTGCTGTCGCGTTGTTCCACGTTCACCATCCTTCACTTTGCTCCAAATTCGTCCCATTGCTGGTAGAGGTACATAATCGTGCTTCATTGACAATGGCCAGCAGTTGGACTAGAAGGATGTAAAAAGGCAAAAATCCGAAAACAACGCGACTTTGTTGCTTTGTCGCGTGCTTTCAGATTCTCAACAAAATGAATTGGCAACCGATGGAGGGTGCCTTGTCATATAATGCAGTGCCCTGCCTAGTGCCATTGATGGCATGAGCCACTAATGACCAATGATTCACAAAAATCGCATTTCTGCAAAAACATCTCGTTTTTTTAGGCGTTGTCTCGTCTCGTCCTACCAGTTTTATTTTTCTTGCTTTTTTTTACGCATCTTTTGCGGCCCGTGAAATGCGCAGGGTAGCACCGTGGGGAGAAGAGAGGTGAGGTGACTGCTTGCGGAAGGGTGAAGCTGGCTGCAAAAAAGCAGGTCGGAGTTGATTGGCTGGACAAAGTCAATCTCAAAAGCAAGACCCCACCCGCCCTCACGTTTGCGCTTGTTTCCTTTTTCTTTACCCCCTCCCCACTCTTCTTTTTTTCGTATTTTATTATGTCGCTTCGCCTGGCCTCGCCTACGCTTCGATCGACGGCCTGTTTGATGGCCATCGCCAGCAGCCCATGGACCTGGTGAATATCCACTCGTGTAGGTTTGACATTTCTTGGAAACAGGCGAATTTTCGACATTTTGCGTGTTTTGTTGCTCATCTTCTTTTTCTCGTCGTTTGTAGCTGTGCCTGCCAGGGTTAACACTGTGATGACGCCTCCCGCCGACCGCGTGCACGGTTCGTACCACTGGGACGCCGAGCGCGTCTTGTCTTTGGTCTTGGTGCCCCTTATTGGCTCGCAGCTCGCTTTTGGCGCCGCCCCTGTCACCGACACCCTGCTCGGCGTCGTTTTGCCTCTTCATATCCATCCTGGTGAGATAAAAAAGATAACCAGTTTACCAAATATTGACATTTTCTCATTTTTTTATTTTCTTCTATTTTTTTCTTTTTTTGCGCGTAAGCTTTGACTCTTGCATTACTGGTAAGCAATGATAGCCCATTGAGCATAGCCAGTACCAAATGTCATGACGAGCGTGCAAATTGGTCGTGGTTTCGTGTCTCGCGCGCTTTTTTTTTATTTTTATTTTTTTTTTTTTTGCTTTTTTGCTTTTTTGCTTTTTTGCTTTTTTGCTTTTTTGCTTTTTTGCTTTTTTGCTTTTTTGCTTTTTTGCTTTTTTGCTTTTTTGCTTTTTTGCTTTTTTGCTTTTTTGCTTTTTTGCTTTTTTGCTTTTTTGCTTTTTTGCTTTTTTGCTTTTTTGCTTTTTTGCTTTTTTGCTTTTTTGCTTTTTTGCTTTTTTGCTTTTTTTCTCTTGATCAGATTACTTTGGTCCTCGCAAGGCGCCCGTGATGAACAAGCTGATGAACGCTGCGCTGTACGGCTCGACGGCCGCCATCATGTACGCTGCGTACCACTTCAGTACCAACGACATTGGCCTCACCGAGTTGGTCGCGCGTGCCTGGACCGCGTAGATTCTTGGGACTACAATTGTGATTTAATAAAAAGATATTGACAAAAGAAAAGATACACGCAGGACAGGACGCATCGCGTGACAAATGGCCGCGTATGCAAGAACAAAAAAAAAAAAGGGTAAAATCTAGAAATGCATCTAAAATCTAGGAGGCATTGGGTAACGGCGAGGTGGACTCGTCCATGATGGGGAAAGGCGCGTCATTTTCGTCATTGTCGCGGCCGCGGATGCTGCTGGAGCAGCTTGCGACGGGCGTATTGCGTCCGCCCGAGAGCAAGCCACGTTTGAGGAGGAATTGCTCGACCATGTCCTCTGCGCCAAAGAGCACGGCGAAACCTAGGATCATGTCGTGACTGGGCCAGGCGTTCAGGTGGTCTCGGATGGCATTGACCCAGTGTGAGCGCATGTCATCGAGTGATTGACGCATTTTGAGCTGCTGTGCCTTGAGGTACGAGATGTTGAGGTCCCTTGCGGTCATGCCGCGGTTCAAGTTGCGCCGCAGGTACGCGTCGTAGTCGCGGACGATGCACGTGATCAGATCGGACGTCGAGATGCCCTCCGTGCGCCGTGTCGGCAGGAATCGCCCCTGGGCCTTGGCAAACGCGTACACGTCGTCGGTCTCCGAGCCCTGGTACGGCTCCGCGTCGTGCGCTACATAGTCAATCGCGTGTGCGTCCAGAAATGTTTGCGTCACGATCCACGGCGCGTCCGGAATCACCTCGTCCACCCACTTGATGTGCCGCAATGCCTCGTAACGCTCCACGTCCGTCATCACCGTCTTGCCCTTGCGTGTGTGCGTCTCGACGTCATTGCACACTAAATAAATTAGAAAAAAAAAGGATGGACATGATGGGTATGATAGGTTGGCCTTTTTGCATTTTTTTTTCTTTTTTGGCTTTTACCTCCCACCATTAGATAGACGTTTGGGAATGCCTTTTTAGCCTGCTCGAGGGCCTTTGCGTGGCCAAAATGGCAAAGATCAAAGATGCCATCGCAATAGATACGGACAGGGCGATCGGTGGGCGGCTACCAAAGATCGAATCACATGCAACCCAAAAAAAGGGGGAAGAGTGTCAAAAAAAAAGATGATAAAAGTGGTGTGTGCCCATTTCTCTTGGTTCAAGCTTTTTTTTGCGGGACCCCCATTGCCCCAATTCCTCCCTAGATGGGCCATGAAACGTGTTTTTGCATTCCTTACCTCATTGATGGCGAAATCATAGCCTTGGTCCAAGACCTAATGAGCCGGGCGCATGGGCCTCCTGTCTTTGCCTGGCAGGGCTGGGAATCATGTTGAGATCCACTGGAGAACAGGGGCAAGGCAGTCAATCATCATGCATCATTGACACCTCTTAAATCTTGACTTTATGCATTGATTTTTACCTGGCATCCTTAATATCAATGACTCAAATCAGCCAAAAATGAATGAAAAGAGGGAGAGAGGAAGAAGAGGAGAGAGAAAAATAAAAAGTGAAGCGTAGCCAGCAAAAAAAAAAAAAAAAAAAACTAGGCACGCAGGTGTTGAATCGCCGCGTCGGGATTTCAATGGCTCAAGGCCGGATGATGTCCATGGGACGACACGCACGATCATGGGCAAGCCCAAATGCCAAGCTAGTGCCAATGGGAGGATGGGTGCCGGCACAAAATGGAAAAAAGTGGCCAAGATCACTTGATCACCCCCGGTCGTTACTTTTTGACAAACGATCATGATCATGATCATGATTATGAACCTGGTGGTCCCCCCTTTTGAGGTTAATTCATGTGATGGAGCCCAACGACTCCGAATTATACTGATGGCCGCGCACCAGCTATTTTTTTATTGCGATTTCATCGTTATTTTTGGTTTTTTTTTCTTCGTTCATTTTTACAGTAGCGGCGTCTGTGCAACCTGGCGGGCAATGGGGAGCGCTGTGGTACAGTGGAGCGATAGCGACTTGTCAAAGCACCGACGATTCGCTTGCTCATGGATGGTTTGGGCATGGGTGGTGGCAGCAGGGGCGACGACGGGCCGGGTGACGCCGGGGATGAGAGGAGGCGGTATGACGCGCGCGCAAGCAACTTGCTGCCGGTGGAGGAAGCGCACGAGGATGCCGACGAGCGACGCGACAGGCTGGCAATGGAGGGTGGCGGCGACGGGCCCGGCTTGGCGTGCACACGCTTTGTCCACGCTGCCAATTTCGAGTCCAAGTGCATATACCGCTGGAATCCGCGGTCATACGCGGCAATCCGGTCGTAAATGTTCCATGCCAGGCGCGGACCCACTTTGATTCTTGGAATGGGCGATACCCGTGGGCGTGTCAGCAAGCGCGTAGAGTAAGACACCGTTGGAAACACCATGATAAGCAAAAAGAAAGAGCAAAAGAGCGACAGAAACAGGTTCAAAATGACCAATCCAAAAGATTTGTCGTCTGACCTGCTTTACCGTATATACGCAATGCATCTTTTTTTTTAGAGTCGGGATGATCTGCATGAATTTCGAAGCAAAGAAAGCTCCGCCTTTTCTCTTTCAATCTTACTGAGCCTCATGCAGCTCGGACGATTCGTGTCTTTTTCA